>JAJHZJ010000044.1:3613866-4156366 GCA_023548195.1 Bettongia penicillata ogilbyi | reverse complement strand
CCCATGGACTAGGGACCAGGCTCCTAATCCTGGCTCTTCCTCTTACTAGCCAGATGACCTAATCTAATTAGGTGGAACCTAATAGAGACAAATGTAAAGTCCTGCACTTGAATTAAAAGAAAAATCAGCTGCCTGAGATTCGAGATACAATGGAGGAGATATGGGCTGCAGAAAAAGTTAATGAGGTCTGAGGCTGCATAAATAGAAACAAAATGAATGGGCTGAGGAAAGTGACATTTCTGCTGTCCTCTCCACTGGTCCTATGACATCAAGAGTATCATTTCCAGCCCTAGGTACCATGTTTTCGGTAGGGCAACCTGAAGAGGCAGTCTCAAATACAAATGAGATCCAGCCCCTGAGTGGGGTGTTAAAGTCCCATCATTAGACGAGTCACTTTACCCTCCAGTGACTGCAGGCAACTCTCTCAAACGATGTGTCAGAGCAAATCCTTCTGTATTGAGAGAGAAGGAATTTCCTTACCTGGGGGCTTCTTATATCATTGAAGTCACCAAAAATGTGGGAGTCCCGCAGAGAGGATGGCAGCCCAGGATGGTGAAGGGATTGGGAAGCAAGAATTGGGTCTTTTTGGGAAAATATAACTTATGGAGTACATGGCTGATGTCGGCAAACGTTTGAAGGGTTATCAAGTAGGAGAGAAATCTACTTGGTTCCTCTTGATCCCAGAGGATAGGAGTGGGAATGATGAGTAGAAGTTACAGAGAGGCTCATTTTGGCCTCATACAAGGAAGAACTTCCTAGCAACCAGTATTGCCCAAAGGGAGAATGAGATGCTTCCAGAGTGGATTACTCATCAAGAGAGATAGTCAAGCTGAAGCTGGGTGGCCACTTGTTGAAGGTGTTGTAGAAAGGATTCCTGCACTAGGTAAGGGGTTACATAATATAATTTCTGAGTTTCTTAAAGAACTCTGAGATTCTGTGACCTGGGGAAAATTCCTTACCTTCTCCAGGCCTCAGTTTTCTCATCTGAAAAATATGGATAATTTCTATCCTGACTATATCTGAGGGGAGTTGTGAAATTCAAAGAGATTACTTTGTCGGACATTGAGTCAGACAATAAACATTTATTAAATGCCTGCTATGTTCCAGGCACTATGCTTAGTGTTGAAGATGAAAGAAAAAAATAAAAGCAGTTCCTATTCTCAAGGAGCTCACAGTTTAATGGGTGCATTTTGTAAATGTGAATTATCACAGCGAACTTAGTGAACAAACCTTTAACTGTGAGGTGGAGATCTAGTGTGCAACAAGGAGTATGGGCCTTGGTTTATGAACTGCTTTCTAAATTTAAGGCCACTTAGCCCTCCAGTATAGCCCCTAAGAGCACTTTGCAAATAAAGGTTTGGGAATTGGATTGAGAACTGCATGACTTTCATTCAATTTCAAGGTTTGCCAAACCTATCTGTACCACCTTAGGTTAATAATATCTCTTTTCTGGAACTCATTTTCTTCCTCTCTAACGTAAGGGACTGGCCAAGGTATTTTCTCAGGGCTGTTTCAGTTCTAAATTCTATGCCCCTAAGTCCTTTCCAGAAGGATCTGGGTTGGGCAGCTTCATTTGTCTTTTGCTAACCAGGATGTCATATAACTTGCCTGCTTTGGAATCTCCACCAAAGGCATACCCTTTATAGACCTTCCAGAAAGGAGAAAGGAAACAGTAACAGATTTTGGTAGTGGTAGTGGTGGGAGAAGGCAAAGGGGAGGGGGCAAAAGAAGAAGAGGTCACTTACATGGCTATTGATCTTATGAAAACATTCTGCTTCTCTCCCTCCTCATCATCTCTTGGATTCCTGTAAGTCCCAACTAAAATCCTGTCTTCTACAGGAAGCCTTTCCCAACCTCTCTTAATTCTAATGCCTTCTTTCTGTTACTTATTTCCTATTTATTCTGAATATAGCTTTTTTTGGTATATATTTATTTATTATCTCCCCCACTAAATTGTTAGCTTCTTGACATCAGGGACTGATCTCTTTTTGTATCTTCAGTGCTTAGCACAGTAGTACGTAGTAGGAACTTAATAAATGTTGATTGATTGCCCAGAAAGCAAGACTCCCTTTCTTTGAAGGGCATCAAAAGTATAATGGGTTGTTTGCGTAGTTAATACCTTCCTCATCAATAGAAGTATTAAAAAAGAAGCCAAGAGATACTTGCCTCAGGCAGAGATTGCAGCAGATGCACTTTGGGGTTTCTTTCATATCTGAAATTCTGTGATTTCAAAGGCTAGACTTTGCTTTTCAAACCCTCTTTCCGTCCCCATACCCCTACATTCTAGTATTTCTCTATGTGGGCTCACTGTGTCCTCCACTCAGGCCAAGTGCCTTCATTCTGAGAGAAGAGATCTGGATTCAGGCTGGGGATGGAATTAAACAGCTAAGAGTTTCCTCTGATTCATTCATTCCATTTGGTACTTAAAAGACTCAGTAGCCCCCCCTGGAGAACCACTGCTCACCTAGGCAACATGAACTTTCCACAGCTCCAAGTGCCCTAAATGATCTTTTCATCTCCAGAAGGAGGCATAGGCAGTATTATGTGTAGGAAGCCTAGACAACTCTCTCCATGGTATGTTTCCAATGAGATAATGTATATAAAGTGCTATGTAAACAACTTTAAAGTGCTATGTCAACTGTAAAGGGTTATATATGTGAGCTAAAAGTATTTCAGAAGTACTAAGAAGACAACCTTCCACCCCCACATCTAAATAGCCCTGACTGATGCTGGGAAGTCCACCATTAATAAGGCTATTTCTGTGAATTCAGCACAGTTCCTTCTAGGCTCTTCTCGAAAATGCAATCCCTCTAGGTCTTCTACTCCTCCATGCCCAAGGGATCCCTGCACCTTACTCTAAGCAAGTTATGATAATAGCAGCTTACATTTATATGAAATAGATTGGTGTATGAAGTATACCATATTATCTAATTTGATCTGAACAACAGTGTTAGGTAACACAATTTTTATTCCTATTTTGCAGCTGGGGAAACTCAGGCTCAGAGGGGGTTTAGTGACTTGCTTGAAGTCACAAAGCTAGCCAGTGACAGTCAGGACTCAAACCTAGACCCTTGGATTCCAAATGGACCCCACCATTCAGCAGTGGCAGCAGCCAACCCCCCTTCCTTGCCCCCAACCCTCACCGAAGTGTGATTCAGTTAGGCCAAAATGCTTGCTGGGAAGGGAGGTTAAAAAAAGAGGAGGGGGTATCAAAGATAAATTCCTCTGGCTTCACCCTCTTGCTGACCATTGGCCCAACTCCTCCCAGAAAGATTGTGGGCCTTTTGCCGATTGACAATCATCAGCAATCAGAATATTTCAGCTGGAAAGGATCTTTCTGTTTTGTGTCCTTTTTTTTTTTTTTTTTGTAAACCATTCAAGAAAAAGCCAACAGCAGCCAAAACAAGGAATATGTTGGAACTTCTGTTGGTTCAGTGTTCTTCAGCATCAAACAAAATCTTCCATTTCCCAGGCCTTCTGTGTACCCTCTGTGCTGCTGCTGCGTTGGTGTAGGCCAAGGCTCCGGGCTGAGACAGTTCCAATACATCATGTCCCTGTGGCATCTGCCAGAGGGATGCTAAGCTCTCAGGAATCCTGGATTGGGCTATCGAAGCCTTCCATGGCAGGGGTAGGTGTGACACTAAAGTACACTAAGGTGGCTGGAGAAGGGAAAGTCCAGCACTGGCTGTCTAGAGACCTGGATGACAATACTGCTCCTGCCTTTTACTGTCTGTGTGACTTTGAGCTTTCCTCATCTGTAAAATGAGCATCCTAATTACTGTCCTGACTCTTACAGGGCAGTTTGGGAGGATCAAATGAGATAGGAAAGAGTTTCAAAAAGCACAAAGCATTATATAATTATAAGGGATTATTATTATTTTGGTTATTAGAGATAGTTTGGCATATTGGATTTAGGATCAGACTTGAAATGCAGAAGACCTGGATTAGATCTTGCTTCTGACTGCCTTTCTGGACAAGTCACTTAACTTTTCAGGCCCCCAGACAACTGCCTAAGGCTAAATTACAGTGGTTGGTCTTTGGTCTTGGAGGGGCATTCATATACCAAGGTCCAGACTTGAGAAAATATTTATTGCCCCATTGCTTTCACATTTCAAGGCATCTGTGATCTCACCAGCATAAGTATTACCTCCCCTTGGTGCAAGTTCTCATCACCCTCTGCCTGGACTTTTGCAATAGCCTACAAGCTGGTCTCCTCACCTCCTGTTTCTCCCCATTCCTGTCCACCTAGTCTTTTTAAAGAGCAAGTTTGACCATATCAGTATTCAACAAACTCCAGTGACTCCCTCATCACCTTCAGGATTAATTATAAAATCCTTTGTTTGGTGTTCAAAATCTCCTATAACTTGACCACCTCCCTACCTTTACCTTTCCAGAGTTCTTACTCTCCCCCCCAACTCCCTCCAACTCTGTAATCCAGGGACAACAGGCTCCCTGCTTCTCCTTGACCAAGTCACTCCACTTCTTGACTGAGAATTTTCACTCATCCCCCAGGTATGAATGCTCTCTTTCCTCATCTCTTCTTTCTGGCTTCTGCCAAGTCTTAGCTAAAATCCACCTTTTATAGGAAGTCTTTCCATTTCCTCCTTAATATCAGTGCCTTCCCTCTATGGATTAACTCCAGTTTACACTCTACAAGGGCATCTAGGTGCACAACTGGGCCTAAAGTTAGAAAGACCTGAGTGAAAATCTGGCCTGAGATACTTCCAAGCTGTGTGACCCTGGGCAAGTCACTTAAGCTGTTTGCCTCAGTTTCCTCATCTGTCAAGTGAGTTGGAGAAGGAAATGGCAAACCACACCAGTATCTTTGCCAGGAAGACCCGAAAGAGATCACAAAGAGTCTGAAATGACTGAACAAACAACGCTACATATAGCGTTTTTGTACATTGCCTCCCTCAATTAGGCTGTGAGCTCCTTGAGATCAGGGACTGTCTTTTGCCTTTCTTTATATTCTCTGCACTCAGCACAGTATCTGGCACAATAGGCATTTAATAAATCTTTAGTGACTAACAGCAGTGTGGATTGCAATCCATCTAAACCTTCTCATACAGTGTGATTCTCTTCCATGGCTTTCAAAGGGACGATCTCATATACTAGAAGGCTGTTCTGGATCTTTTAATATTTCATGAATATGGGTTCAGCACTTGGATGTCCATTTATCTCTCACTCTTAATATGTGAGCCATTCCCCTCCTTTTCTGGTCCTTCTCAAGGATGATAATAAGGTTTAAGAATCAATCAGGAATTATTTATCAGGCACACTACTGGGTACTCAAGATACAGAGACAAAAATGAAGCAGCCCTCCCCTCAAGGGGTTTACATCTTATTGAGGGAAAAATCATACACATCAAATACATGCAAAATAAATACAAAATAATTTGAGGTGGAGGGGAAGCAGTGGCTGCTGAAGGCATAGAGGAAAGCTTCCTCTCATGGGAGATGTTTACGCTCGGCTTTGAAAGAAAGGAAGGATTCTACTGTGGGAGAGTGTATTCCAGGCACTGAGAAATGGAATGTTAAATATGAGGAAGAGCAAGAAGGAGGGACCCCAGAGTAAGTGAACAGGAATGATGCATGACAAGCCTGGAAAAGGAATTACTTAAATAATCAAAGCGAGATGATGGATGGCTTTTGTGAGGATCATGGAAAAGGTATGACAAGCATGTTGTTGTTTCAGCCATGTCAGACGCTTCGTCATCCCATCTGGGATACTGGAACAGTTTATTCTTTCTTCTTCTTCCTCATTTTACAGAGGAGGAAACTGAGGCAAACAGGTTTAAGTGATTTGCCCAGGGTAACAGAGCTAGTAAATGTCTGAGCCCAGATTTGAACTCAGGAAGTTGAGTCCTCCTGACTCCAGGTCCTGCACTCGATTCATTGTATCAACTACATATATTTTTACTAGTCTCTACCTCTCATGGAAATGCTGCTAGCTGTAGGAGGACAGGTGCTGGACATAGGTCTAAGTCACAGTCCAAGGAACTGACTTTCTTTAGTCTAGAGAGATCGCAGGGTCATCGGTGGAAAGAAACTTAGAGGGAGAGTCCAGTCCCTTTGTTTTATAGATGAAGAGGTCCAGAAAATTTAAATTACCTTGCAAAAGTCACCCAACCAGTAAATAACAGAGTTGGGATTTGAACCCTGGTTTTCAGATACCAGCCCCGGGCTCTTTTAATTCAGCCTTTCAGGGCGTAATAGCCCAGAATGAGTTTCTTAGTTGAGGCAGAGAGGCTGAGGAGCAGGACCAGGAAGATTCTGTGGGGCAGTGTTCCTGGTGGTAGGGAATACAGACCATGCCTTTGGTGGGTTTGGTTAACCAGTTGAGTCAGCCCCGAGTAATGGTTAATAATACAGAAATCTAGAAGGTGCTGGTTTAGGGAGCTTCACTGTTAGCAGCTCCCAACCGGAAGCTTTGTACTTGGCTCCCAAGGGTACAGTCAACAGGCAGTGAGAAAGCCATTTTCTCAGTGTAACTCCCTGGTTGCCTAGGTCCTGGCTAGGCCTGTGTTCTTTCTCAGAGGCCATTAACAGTTTTCCACATTCTCAGTGATGGTCCCTGAGCTCCCAGCCCATCTGTTTAGCCCCTCCTTTCTTCCACTTCCTTAGCTGGGAGGCCAGGGCCATCTGGGTGGCGCCAAGTGGAAGGGATTGGAGACAAGTTATGAAAGGAACTCCTTGTTCTTCCTCTCCTGTCCTGTCTGTTCCCTGCATGGATCTGCAATCATTCTGTTCTCCCTTGCCCCAATGCCATCTGATGATATCCACCTGGCACCATACTGTGGACACCAGGGGTAGTCTACCCCCCAGGGACACAATCAGGCACTCACATACTCGCATCCAAGCTCCAGCACTATTCATGTGTCTTTGGGCAAATCACTTTACTTCTTTGACACTGGTTCCTCATCTGTAAAATGGGAAGGACAACACTTTCACTTTCACAGGCTTGTTGTGGAGGAAGTGTTTGGTGAAGCAACTATAGGATTGTGAGCTAATATTAGGAATGTGTGAGTGTTGATGTGGGTGAGTAGAAAGAGCGTTGGACTTGGGGTCAACGGACCCAGATTTGAATTCTGGCTCCAATAGTTATGTGACCATGAGGAAGTCATTTAAACTCTTAGACCTTCAGTTACTTCATCTGTAAAATGGGAACAATAATTCCTACTTCATGGGGTTGATGTGGGTGGGGAAATCACTTTGTAAACCTTAAAGCACCACATTATTCTATTATTGTCATATACTCTGAGCCAGGATCCAGGCTTCTTCCTCTAACACTTGCCACCCCCTCTCACCTCCTCCAGGAGGGTCTCATTCTGCTAACCTTGTACTTCCCATTGACGCTCCCCACACCTCCCCCCTCCCCCAGCCCTTGTCCTGTCCTGTCCTTTCACACACTCCCTAGCCACCAGCCCCCTCTCCCCCACACCCCCAGCCATCTGCTCCTTTCCCATACAAGAGGGGGGTGAGTTGTCTGTGCTGTTTTCAGAGATTTTTCTGCTGCTTCTCAGGCTTCTTAGGAGACAATTCTGTAAATATGCCTTCAAAACAGCAACAAACACAAACGAAAGAAAAGTGAGAAAACCTAGGCTTGAAATCTAGCTGTCTCTGACAATGTGAAGGCAAGTCATTTCTCACTGGACCTCAGTTTCCTCATCTACAAAATGAGGCACTTGAATTTGATATGCTTCATAGGCTCTAAGCATCTCTGTAGCTTTAAATCTCTGTGACTTAAGTAGCAAAGCTAGAAATTGATCCCAAGATCTAAAATCCAATGGTCTTTCTGCTATATCCCACATTGTCTTTTCTTCCTTCCATCCTTCCTTCTTTCCCCCCTCTCCCTTCCTCCCTCCTTTCTCTCCCTTTCTCCTTCCCTCCATTCTCTTTCTTCCCTCCCTCCCTCCCTTCCCAGGTTTAGTGCCAAAAGGGACCTTCAAGCTCATCTAGTCCTATTTATGCCCCATTTTATAGATGAGGAGCTAGGATCTAGAGGGTTTGCCTAACATCACACAGGCAGCAAGTAGCAGAACCAGGATTTGAAGTCAGGTCTTTTGATTTTTAAACCCAGAATTATTTCCATTATACCAGTCTGGGACCACTCTGACCCCTAGCTCTTCTTATAGCTATAGAATGAAGCTCTGGAGAAGTTCCAGGGAAAGAAGGCTTGTGAATTAATAGCTAGTATTTATATAACACTTAAAGGTTTACAAAGCCATCCCTTTCAGCTCTAATCCTATGTTCTTAATTAGGCTGTAAGTTCTTCAGCTGTAGAGACTACGGCTCGACAACATGGCGGTTTGGAAGAAGTACTGAGCTGTATTGTCAGGAGCCCTGGGTTATGGTCTCATGTCTGCACTAACTCACTGTGTAACCTTGGACAAATCCTTTCCTCTCTGGGGACATCAGTTTCCCTATCTGTAAAATGAAGGCATTTGAAATAATGACCTCTATGGAGTCTTCTAGCTCTCACATTTTGAAGAGGCTTGTGTTTAGGGTGCTCTGAGCCCTTGTCCCTGTGCCTATAGTCCTGGTCCTCAGTGGCTTGTTCCCTTGCAGAACTGTGCTCTCCTACCTCCTGACCCAGAATGAGGTCTCTACCCCTCTCCAGCACTTGTCCTATTACCGATGGCTAGAGCTCTGCTTCTGAACCCTCATGTTCTTTTGGCTTTTTTTCCTCCTTCCTTCTCAGGGGTGCCTTTTCCATCGTTAGAAGATGTGTGAAAGTGTTAGCTGGTCAAGAGTATGCAGCCAAGATTATCAACACGAAGAAGCTGTCAGCCCGAGGTAAGTGACTAGGCTCTGTGTTTCTCCTTCCCTCCTGGGATACTTTTTTCATTTTTCTCACCTCTACACCCCATTCCCTAACTAGTGGCCTTGGGTCAAGGTCAGACCCTATCTTGCCTGAGAAGAACTTGGGGGGAGGGAGGGGAAGGATGGAGGAGGAGAAATGGCCTCCTTTCACCTCCGTCTTCTTCTTCTTAGATTCTAATTCTTTGTTCTATCTTTGGCCCTGAATTTGAAGTCAGAGGACCTGGTTTTGGATCTTGGCTCCTGTCATTTATTAGCTGTGTGACCTTGGAAAAATCATCTTTCTGGGCTTTGGTTTTCTTCTCTATAAAAGGATTTTAGAGCACATGTCCTTCTTTCAGGCTCTTTCCAGCTCCAAATCCTTTGATTTGATAAATTTCTATTTGCACTTTGGAATCATACCATTGCTTCTTTTAGAAGGATGCGGATGCTAAAGACTGCAGTTGATCTGACATGCTGTGGGGTTTTTGGAGCTAACATATGCTTCTACTTTTAGCTAAATCTATAGGTAAAGAAGTGGCTTTGTAGACATTCTTTTCCTTCTACTTGGGTTCAGAGAGATCCAAGGTAAAAAAATTGCCATCTTCTCTGCCTCTTATTCCCCCTCCCCCAATCCCTGAAGCAATTATAAGTGCAGGATCTTCTAGTTCCCTCTATGAAATTGCATCAGAGCTATCACGGCACAGTGGATAGATTGGATAAATTATTAGTTTTGGAGCCAGGGAAGCCTGAATTCAAATCCTGTGTCTCATACCTAATGGCTGTATGACCCTGGCTAAGTCATTTAATCTTATTGAGCCATAGACAGCTCCTCAATATCTATTCAATCCAATGAATATTTATTAAGTATTCACCATATTCCAGACACTGTGCTTAGGATACAAAGACAGAACCAAAAATATGACCCTAAGGAGGATATGGTCTCTTAGGGGAGGAGGCTGTTCCATATTTAGGACCAAGAACACATATGATAATCTGTGGAGGGAGAAAGTACAAATCAGGGGATTTGTACTTTCAGGATCAAGAAAGGCTTCCTGTAACCTTGAAGAAAGCCAGGGATTTTAACAGGTTGAGGTAATGAGTGAGTACATTCCAGGCATTCCAGAAATGGAGGGACCATGTGTGCAGAAGAGCAGAGGTAGGAGATGAATGTCTACCTGGGAAACAAGGAACAGTTCAGTTTGCCTGGAATTTGTCTACTAATTAAGGATGAGTTAAAATGCTCATTGATGGAAGGATTTCTCACGTCATTGAAACCTTAACATATTGATGTAAATTTCATCATATTAGATATGATGTAACCTTTTAGAATATAAACAGGGTTGTAGCAGTAGTCGGATTTATAGCTGCTGGGTACTCATCAATCCATGACTTCCCTTATTTTTTCAGTCTTTCATCTACATGAATGAATAAATGCTTAAAACAGTGCATTTTGTGAATACCTATGCTCACACTGATATAGTATTTTAGATTTTCCAAATCATTTTGTCATATGACTGAGGTAGGTAGTGTATTACTATTTCCATTTTTCAGATGAAGAAAGTGAAGATCAGAGAGGTAATGAATGGGACTTTCCAAGGCTCACATCTCTAATAAGTGACGGAGCTGGGATTCAAGCCCAGGTCTCTTCTGATACCAGGTCCTACATTCTTCTCACCACTCTAAGTTACCTCTTTAAGTTAACACAGGATGCAAGAGGATCCTGGTCCATTGTTTTCCAGTCTTCTTTTCTTTTTACTCTTTTTAATTCCCTTTCTGAATTAATGCTAGTCGCCTGAAGGGCTCTACATCGGTTAATCTGGAAGAATAACTTCCTCTCCTGATCTACCATCATATTAGACCTGTTTGGGATTAACATAGACTGGACATGGCTCAATTGTGCGTCTGCCTGCAGCTGTGAAATTCTGACATTTGACATCTTCCCAATTTTATCTGGTGTCCTTGGAATCTTAATCTGATGTCAGTCAGGTTAGGCACAGCCAGGCACCAGATGCCCCTGAAAACATCATAGTTCATACCTGATGTACTCATGCCTGACTCAGACCAAGGTCTTAATTTCACCCTATCCCAGAAACTCTTCAGTTTCTCCCAGGATCTAAAAGCCCATCTCTTTCCCTGGTCCAAGACTGGTTGTTGGAAAAGATACCTGCAGGTCTCTCCAGTACATAGAACCCCTCCAATTAGGACTGCTCCCAATTAGAAATGTGCCTGGATGAGTCCTATTGGGGGTGGTCCAGGGCCTGAAGCAAGTGATGAAGAAGGACAATGCTTGCCCCAATCCCCTTGTAGACTTGCTTATAAAGGGGTCAGTTCTGCTTTCCCTTTCCATGTCCCTAAGATGAAACAAAAGCCTTTGGATCAACACTGAGCCTCTCTTCCCACCTATCCCTTGGAGTCCTTGACTCAGCCTGTATTTCTTCTTGTGTTGGGCAGAGCATAAAATCCAATAGGTTTCTTCTAGGATCAGAAGAGCTAACTTTTATATATCTCTTTAAAGTTTGCTACATTTATATATGTTATCTCATACTATTCTTATTCCCATTTTGCACATGAAAAAATTGAGGTACAGATGTAGATGAAGGGACCTACCCAGGATAACACATGATAGTAAGTGTCTGAGACAGGATTCAAACTCAAGTCTTCCTGACTTCAACTCTAGCACACACTATGCAAACAGCCACACTGGGAACTGAAAATTCTAGTCACTGAGGTGTTGTGGGACTTTGGATAAGTTAATTTCCCCTACAGGTCTTTCAGTTTTTTTTTCAGTCACATCTGACTCTTTGTGACCCCATTTGGGGTTTTCTTGGCAAAGGTACTGGAGTGGTTTGCCATTTCCTTATCCAGGTCATTTTACAGATGAGGAAACTGAGGTAAACAGAGATTGAGTGTGGTGCCCAGGGTCACCTAGTGAGGAATTTTCTGAAGCTGGATTTGAATTCAGATCTTCCAGATTCCAGGCTGGGGTCTCTGTCCAATGCATCACCTACTGACTGAGCCCCACTACTTTCAAGCCTCTAGGCCTCCTTAGAGTTTAGCCTTCCAGCTGGAAAGAGGCTTAGTACAATTTCTCTGAGTAATTTTTTCTGCTGGCTATTCAGGCACTGGCACCAACTTAAAAAAAATTTCTTACTGCTTACGCCTGGGAGTATTTGAAATAGCTCGAGGCATCCTTAGCTCTCTGGGGAGTCTACTCCTGGCTCCCCCAATCAGAAGAGCAGTGCTAGGCAAGCTGAGAAATCTTGTTCAGTGACTTTACAGATAAGGAAACTGAGACTCAAAGGTGGGAGGGACTTCCCCTGAAATCACACAGTAGATAAGCAGAAAAGTCAAGATCTGAACCCAGGTATTCTTACTCCAAATCTAGTTTTCTCTCCTCTGTATCATGTTTGTTGCCTTTATGTCAGTGTGAGAAGGAAGGAGGTGTGGAAGGTTCCAAGGTCATTGTGGGAGGTGGTGGTGATGGTGATGGTGGTGCCTGGCTCCTGGCTTTCATCTATGTTTGGGAATGAGGTTGGAGAGTGGTTGGTTTCCTTGGCACTCAGCCATCCCATAGAACAAGGAAGCCTCTGTGACCAAAATCCCAGGCCTTAACAAGCAATGGAACCTATCAGCTTAGCGTCTCTGGTCTAGTTTCTTTGCTTTCTCTGCGTAGTTCTGTGAAGGTTATGGCCAAAAGCCACATGCAGGAATGTTATATCAATGGGGTTCCAAAGATAAATTATAGTTCATCCACAAATGTGAGTTGCTGGTCAGAGGAGAGACTTCCAAATGGTACCCAAGAAGTTGGACCCAGGCATCTTACAATGGGCTTACTTTTTAATTTCAGCACTCAAGTAAGACCCATTTGAAGGAATGGGAAAAAAGGAAATGGGGATGTGAGAAGGGACATTTCTCTCTGCTTCCATATTCCTGTCTTGTTTTTGACTCCCAAGTTACTGGGGCTCAGTTGGGTAAGATCTCCCTAGGCCATTCTGACTTTTATGTCTTTGGATGTTTCTATTCTGGTTGGATGGGAAATTGGGCAGGACCTGAGTCCTAGTCCTGGATCTAGCAGTAATTTGCTGGATGATAGAAGACAAGGCATTGCACTAGCTCTTCCAATAGTGAAGCCTTTAACTCTGTGACTCTGTAAGTTAAAACAAGGGAGGAAGAGGCACATGGCAGATAGAAAACAAGCCTTCAAGTCAGGAAGACCTGAGTTCAAGTCCTGATTATGAATATACCGGCCATATGACTTTGGGCAAGTCAAATTGATTAGCTTTTAAGTGCTTCAGATGGCTTCCTTTTTGATTTGGTGCCAGTTTACATTGGCAAAGGAAATTTTTCTGATTGGAGTTCCCTACACCAATGAAATATAAATGTAAAATAGCTCATATAATACATTAAAATTAATCAAGTGCCTTCCTTATGATAACTCTGTGAGGTAAGAACTATACCCCAAAAGGATCAAGGTCCCTGGGGTCATGGAGCTAGTAAAGGTGAGAAGAAGGATTTGAGTTCAGGTCTTTCTTATTCAGAGTCTAGCATTGAATAGTGCTCTCCTTCTAGTACCATGCTGCCTTAAAACAAAGGATGAATTTGGAGATACTGATTCTCTCTTGCAGTCTTGGCAGAGTTATTTCCTGTCTAACCAAGCAAAGTGAGCTAGGCCTGGAGCTGTATGAAATCTGGTCAAGCTTGAAAGACATCAGGCAATAGGCATTAAATAAACATGGGAAAGAAAATATATCCAAGGAGGGGGCATGGTACTTTCAATACAACAATATTAGAACTGCCAGGAAAATGTGACTGTGTGTGTTCTCGGCTGCCACCCCTCTTCCCACCCTTCCTCCACTTGGATAAAATCTTTTCTAGCAAACTTCTTCCTCAGGCACCGGGGAAGTAAGTAAATTGACTTTCTTCCTACAGAGATTCCCTGCTTACTACGCCGATTTCCCATCGGTTCTTAGCTTTTCTTGTGCTGGCCCATTTCTTTGCTGCAGAATCTTTTCCTTTTTCTAGGAAGTAACTTGTCCTGATGAAGGGATGGGAAAGGTCAAGGATTTTCCTGATCCTTTCTAAACAGACCCTCCTATCAGCTAGAAAGTTTAGCTGGGAAGCATCTGGAATTGGTGGAAAAGCAACATGTCAGTTTTGATCTGTGGTTCTCCAGAATTCTGAGAGGGGTGGTGGGGCTGGAAATTGAGGCTTAGGCAGGGACTGGGCTGGGGTGGGGGCAGACTTTGAGGAGCTGATGAAATGAAACTTATTTCATACTATTCCTTTCCTCTTCATTTTGGTCAGACTCACTGTCTCTGATCTCATCTTGACCTCTTTGGTCTTTCTGCATTTTTCTTGTACTATTTCTCATTCCTGAAATGGATTCCTCCAATTCCTGTCTCCTTCTTTTTTGAAATTCCCCTCTCACCTTTTCATCCCAACTCTGGTGCCAATTTGTCCAAGAAACCTACTATCTTCCCCTTCCTGATGAAAGTTGTTTCTCCTCCTTAGATTTCCTATAGCACCCCCACCTTCTCCCCTTTGTACTTACGCATGATTCCATGACTGGGGACCAGCCCCATACTCACCTCTGTGCCAAGACTCGACATCTAGGAGTTGGAGGCTTTAGAAAAAGGGATGAAACCGTAAGAGTTCTCCCTCCCGCTCTAGAAGGATTAGGGGAAGGAGAAAGGATGTTGTGGGGAGTGGTTTCACCAAGGACAGGGTACCTGTGGCCAGCCACAGGCTCACCAATAGGGCACTTGTGGCCTTGTGTCTTACATTAGGACGTTCTGTACTCTAAGGCTTTATCCTTGTCCACATCTACTTTGCCCTTCAAAAATGGTGGTAAGTAAATAATCTCAAGGAAGGAGGGGCACAGGGCCAGGAGCTATGATCTAGAACCACTTTCCTTGAGCTTTTCTTTAAAAAAAAAAAAAGATAGGCAGGCCTGACCCCAGAGCTGGGACAGTGTGTGTGTTATATACTGGAGGCAGGCTTCCCTCTCTTTCCTGTGTGGCCACCAGCTCTGGTCTCAGAGAAATCCAATTCCTCTAATTTCCAAGAGGCCTAGGCTTGGATACAAGCCCTTCTTTCTCCTTAATTTACCTAGGACCCAGGTAGAATTTTCCCTCAGGATTTCTCAAGAGGTGGCCCAGAATGAGTAAAAGCAAACTTTCTACCACAGGTATCTCATCCTAAACCCTCCCTAATTTGGCTATAGAGATCATCTAGACTCCTGAGCTTACTGATCCTGTTCTATCTAACCAGACTTGGCCTTGCCACAATAAGATAACCTGCTAAGACCTGGTCTCATCAATACCAAGGAACTTCAATAGTTCTGGGCACTGGCTGTTAGGGAGTGGAGAAGCCTTGGTAAGTGCACTTACAGTCTGGCTTCAAGAGATGACCTTTTTCCTTTAAAATCTTTGGTTGATAGCCTTGAAGAATATCTCTTCCCTTAGAACCTAGAACATCAGAGCTAGAAGGGACCTTAGGACAGTGACTGAGAGAGCTGGAGGGACCTTAGAATGGACTATAGATTGGTAGAGCTCAGAAGGGAGTCCAGAGATAAGTTGATAATTTAAACCTTTTTCCACAGACGAGAAAATTTCCTCTCCTCTCCCGCCATAGTGAAGAAGGGACTTTAGGGGTTCAGTGGGGAGATGAAAGAACTACTGCATCTTTGGAAGGAAAAATCCACTTCACTCTCCCACCCACAGTCCAACCCAAAACAGCTCTGACCTGGACTTCCTTGTGTTTCAGATCATCAGAAGCTGGAGCGAGAGGCCCGCATTTGCCGCCTGCTGAAGCATCCAAACATTGGTAAGACAATCTGCCCTTCCTTGCTCCCCACCAAGGGGAGGGATGACAGAGGGCTGCACTTGTGGGTAAGAGAATCAGGAATGGGGCAAGAGTGGGGTGCCAGCAGGTGGTGAGGATAGGGCTTGTGCTTCCTGAAGTTGTGTGGTGACTTCTGGGTAGAATGGGGGAGGGGGGATAGAGAGGTAATTTTGGACCCTTTGGAGGGGAAAAGTAGGGGACTGGGTGGGGGTGGAGGGCAGCCACATTCCTTAAGAAGCAGCTGGGGGTGGGGGTGGGGGGGGGGAGAAGAGAAGGCCTTTTCCGCCCAGCCTACGCCTGCCGGCAGCCTCCTTCAGAAAAGCTGTTTCAGGAAAACTCCTGAAGCTTGGAGAAAGATTAAAATAGTTCCCAAAGGGAAAAAAAATTCCCAGTGTACCCCCCTTCCCCCCACACAACAAACCCACCCACAGGAATGCTGAGTCAATCTGTCACCCACCCCCACATACACCCAGCACCTTCCCCATCCCAGCCATGCAGCCCCCAGCCCACAAGGGAACGGCAGGGTAGTTACTTCTCGAGGGAAGGTAGGTTGCCTGAAGTGCAAATGCCGGTAGCCTTGCCTCACCGACCTGGAATGGGAACCCTGGTGAGAATGGGCCCCTCTCAAGCCCACTCAAGGATGAAAACTCCCAAAATTGTTATTGTTGGCCTGGCCTTGGGCTTGTAGAGAGGGTTCCGGTACAAGCCCCCTGAAGTTCTGTTCGTCCTGCGTTCTTGAAGAGTGCCATGACATCAAGATGATGACGTGATTTGCAGTTGACTTTGATTTGAGTGAGGGAGGGCTGTGCAAGGTCACCAACCTCACTTTCTTCTCCTGAGCCATCAGGCCCCCGAGGTATGACTTGGGCCATAGGACCTTAGGATTGGGAGGGAACGGAAGCCTATCTAATCCGAACCCTTTGAGGCAACCAGGCAGTGTTTGCCCATAGGTGGCATTCAGTTTCATATCTTCCAGCTCCAAATTGAACATTCTTTCTACTATACGTACCAATGTGAGCAAGCTAGGGATAAAGGTGGGGCTGGACAGCCCCTAAACACAGCACCCAAAGTTAACAACAGGATGATCTAGGTAAGTCCAGAGGAAGGTGAAGATAAAGTCCTGTCTTTCCACCTGACTTGTTCCTTGGAATCAAATCTCCATCTCGGCCAATTACCTGGTCTCAACCCTAAAAACTACATGTCTGTCACTGGCCCCTGACTGTTCTCTCCCTTTCTTGGCCTTGAGCTTTCTGGGATGGAAGGTTTCCCTGCTGCCCAACCCACCTTTTCCCTACACAACTTTTCCCCCATTTGTCCTCCAAATCTGAGGCAACCCTGAGGTAGATAGAGGAGTGTGGAATAGTATAGAGAGTCCTGGACTTGGAGTCAAGAAAGGTCTTGGTTCAAATCCTGCCTCTCACAGAAGGTGTGTGGCCCTGGGCAAATTAGTTAATAATCTCTTTGTATCTCAGTTTCCTCACTTACATAAGAGGATTGGATTCCATTGCCTCTAAAGGTCACTTCCAGATCTAAATCTCTGTGCTTATGAGATGTCAAAATACTAAAAGTTAGCATTTATAGGATGCTTTAAGATTTACAAACTGCTTTATGTATGTAAAATCACTTTTCACTTTCACCACAACTCTGTGAGATAGGTGCTTTTCTTACCCCCATTTTATAGATGAAGAAACTGAGTCTGAGTGATTTGCCTAGCCCTAGGGTCATGCATCTAAGCAAATATCTGAGGCAGGATTTTTTTTGGGAGGTGGGTGCGGGGAGTCTGTCAGTGACTTGCCCAGAATCACATAATGAGTAAATGTCTGAAGTCAAATTTGAACTAAGATCCTCCTGACTCCAAGGTGGTCACATCATCCCTGAGGCAGGATTTGAACTCAGGTGTTCCTGGTTCCAAGTCTAGCATTCTGGGCATTATCCCACCTAGCTACCACCACGCTCCTCTGGGACCTTCTGGACAAAATTCTACTTCTTTGGTGCTACTGAAGGCCTGGGCTGAAAAAGGAACTTCTAACAATAGGAAAGAGAAATCCTACTTTCTCCGTCCTCCCAAACCTTTACAACCTTTCTCCTCCTCTTGGTCTCTGAGATTTCAGCTTAGCTCGGACCCTGTTGAGGCTCAATACTTGTCTGGCAGCTAGATTGTCAGGCAATGTGGAGACTTGTACACGGAAAGTCCTAAGTTCAAGTCCAAGCTTCTCTCAGCTCAGTTTCCTCATTGGTAAAATAGGGATAATAAAAGCACTTACCTCTTGGGGCTGGTAACTTCAAAGCCTGTATCAATGTCAGGTGATTACTATCCTAAGTCTGGGGCCTGTACCAGCCTTACCTGGGCAAGTTGTTGCCATAGCTCCCCTCTGTGCTGCTGGTTTCATCCCTGGCTCGGCCCAGTCTCTTTCTCTCCCATTGTGGTTCCTACTCTCCTAATCTAGTCACTCATTCAAAAGATATTTATGGGGTTGGAGGCGTGGTGTAGGAGGAGGTCTTGGGCAAGGTGCTATGGGGAGGGTGGGGAGGGGCCCGGGATGAATAAGAGTTTCCATCCTTAGTGAGCTAGCTCCCCAAAGGGAGGATCAAACCAGGACTGTTGTGAGGTTCCGATAAAGTAATGGATGTAAAGCACTTTGCACACCTTAAGGTGCTATATAAATGTGGGTTATTATTAATATTGGCCTCCAGTTACCCAGCCTCCAATCTAGTGATAACTTAATTCCCCGAGCTTTCTGCGGTATTCCTGCTGAGCTCAAACAATGTTTTTAGAGCAATACAAGGCTACACTGGCAATTGTTTAACAACCAGGCTCTGCAGAAAGAAAAAAAGTAGACACACACACATTTTTAAATTTAATTTGCCTTATTAACATTTTCTCACACTCTTAAGTCTAGACAATGAGCAAAAAGTCAAGCCCTGATTGATAAGGATGGCTGATTTCTGAGGTGTAAGCACTTACAATGACAATTTAACAACAAGTTCTCACAAGTCTGTTAGAGTTGGCTCCCTGGTGAAAACACCTAACTCTAACTAGACTACAAGGTAGAATGAGAAACGAAGGGAGAAAGAAATATAAAGGGATAAGTGGATGGAAAAATCACACCTGTTTGGAGGAATCAGGAAATAATAGTGGCTCTGACTTTACATGCATTATCTCATTGGATCCCTCATAAATACTGTGAAGTAACTGCCGTTATTATCCCTAATTTATACATGAGGAAACCGAGACTCACTCAGTTGTTTAATGGGAATAAGCATTTATTAAGTTTTTTACTATCTGCCTCGTACTGTGCTAAACGTTTTGCAAATTATCTCATATGATTCTCAAAAAAACCCTGTGAGGTGGGTGAGCTTTTTCCATTTTATTATATTTTATATTCTTTTTAAATATAGTATTTTATATTATATTTTATTTCCATTTTATAGCTGAGGAAATTGAAGCAGAGGTTAAGTGACTTGCCCAGGGTCACACAGCTACTAGTGTCTGAATTTCAGCAAAGGTTTTCTTGACTTCAGGTCCAGTGTTCTCTGCTTTTTGTAGGAGATGGCATTTGAGCTGGACTCTAAAGGATGGAGAGAGTGTCAATAGGTGGAGATAAAGATAGGAAAGATATTCTCAGTGAATCATTGCATGAAAAAGGAGGAGAGTCAGGAAAGCATAGGATATGTTTGGGGCACAGTATGTAGTAGAATTTTTCTGGAGTGCTGAGCATATACAGGGAATCCCAAAGGTCTTAGTGTAATTTAAAGCTTTGTGAACTAAGACTTTTGGGATATCCTGTATAGAGGTACAACATGCCATAAACTAGAAATAGTGACTGTGATCAGGATACTGAAAACCTTGAATGCCAGGTTGAGAAGCTGGTCTTCATTCAGTAGCCAACAGGGAGACACTGAAGGCTTCTGAACCGGGAAGTGATGTGATCAGACCTGGGTCTTTAGAAGATTCATCTAGCAAACTTTGCAGGATGGATTGTTAAGGGGGAGAGGAGACAGGAAGCTTAGTTAAGAGGTTATTTCTATAGTCTGAGCAAGAGGTGATTGAGGCAAGGAAAGAAAAAGACAGATAAAAAAGAAACAAAGAGAAGATAGAATTACATGGGGAGAGGAAGACAAATATGACTGAGTATTATTTGAGCCTGGGTAACTGGGGGCGTGGAGATGGAGCCCAGAAGGGTTGCAGTGTTTGAGGGTGACAACTTCGTCAGCTATTTATACCCAGAATGCACTTCCACCTCCTTTTATCCCCCTCCTCCTTCCCTGCTGCTTGGAGACTGGGGAATGAGGACAGCTTCCTGAAGCTGCACAAACAGCCTGATTACTCATTGATGGACAAGGCCATGTTGCCAGGGCGTGGATCAAAGAGGACAGGGAGAAACTGAAGGCCTTCAGGGAGACCTGTAAGCAGCCATCTCAGTAGAGGAGGAGTAGTGAGGAAGAGACTAGGTCCATGAACACATTTTCTTGAGGGAGGGGAATGTACCTAATAGGGATGGAATTGGACCAGAGGGTTCCTGAGTTTTGTAAGAAGAACCGGACGGTTATCGTGGGTCCCCTTTCTTCTGAAAAGGTTCAGGGCTTCCAACTATATTTGCTCAGACCAACTCAGACGGTAGCACGCATTCCCCAGAGGTGAGGAAGAAAAGAAGGAGGTAGGATGGTTAGGTCCAAAGGTAAAAAAAAATTCCAACCAAGAATCTCCCTAACAATGTGGTACAATAGATTTGGATTCGGAGAACTGGGTCCAAACTCCATCTCCGCTTTTTACTATCCTCTTGACCTTGGACAAGTCACTTAACCTACCTAGGCCTCTATTTCCTCATCTGAAAAGTATGAGAGTTGAATTATATGGCTTCTGAGATCCCTTATGGCTCAAATCTATGCTCTTATGGGTTCTTATTGCCTTTGTGACTTTGGGCAAGTCACTCTGTGCCTCAGTTTCCTCATCAGTAGAATAAGGGGGTTGGCTTAGATTTCCTCTAAAGTCTCTCAACTCAAACTCCATAAACCTCTGAAGAATCTTAAGCACCTTGGAGGTAGAAGCAAGTCTTAGAAGGCATCTACCCAAGTTCCCACGTCTCTGCTCCCCCCACCCACTCAGTGCAGGAATCTGGGTGGTTTATAATACCATAAATATCATGCTTAAGTTTCACGATTTCATCAGTGTGGGTGCATTCACCACTTAGGTAGATTTCAACACCTCCTTGCTTAGGAGTAAATACTTCAGGAGTTGCTGTAACCCAAACAAAAAGCCCTGAGGGGCGGAGGAATTTTCCTGGTTTGCTGGTCATGAACCTCACCAAATTTAGCTGCAAGTTGGTATCTGGAGAAGAGGTCCACAATCCAGCCCTGGGCCCATATCTGAAATCTTTCTAGTTTGTTTTCTCTCTGCCTGGCAGTGAGAGCTGGCATGTTCTATGGAAAATATGCTGTGGTTGGAATTAGAGGACCTGGATTAGAATTCTAGCTTTGCTATTAATTTTTCTGGGCCTCAGTTTCCTCATCTGTGAAGTGAAGGGGTAGGGCTAGGCAATGTTTAAAGTCTTGCACCACTCTAAATCTAGAGCCTATGATGCTCATGTCTGTGGAAGGTCAGGGAAGGGCCTTTGAGAACTCGGGATCCCCCCCCACACCCCATACCACCAAGAGGAATCCAACGAGGGTTTTAATGAAGGCATAGGGTGATAGGGTCAGAGGTATAGAGCTGGAAGAGACCTCAGAGGCCATCTAGTCCATTTTACAGATGAAGAAACTGAGACACCTAAGTGATTGTTCCCAAGGTCACAAGGAGAGTAAATAGCAGAGCCTGAATTAAATTCCAGGACTTCTGACTCCAAATCCATCATTCATCCATGGAGAGGAGCTATGCCCTGAGGCCCTATTAGGCCCTTACCCTGGCTTCTTCCTAGCTGTTTGACCTTGGGCAAATCATTTCACCTGAAAAAGGAGGAATTGGACCTACCGTAAGGCTCCTTCCAGCTCTAAAGCTATGAGCCTATGATATTTAAGGTCCCTTCAGCCTCTTAATTCTATTTGTGATCCTTTGTGGTGCTCTTTCATGAATGGGACCCAGTGGGTCATGTTGAGTATTGAGTCTCCAGATCTGGGGACTGGTTTGTGGGACAGGTAGGTGGTGAAGTAGATAGAGTCCTGGGCCTGGACTCAAGAAGACCTGAGTTCAAATCCAGCTCAGACACTAATTATGTGACCTTGGGCAAGTCACTTAACCCACTTCAATATCTTTGCCAAGAAAACCCCAAATGATAAAAAATGTCTGAACAACAGTAATATTACTCCATTCCATTTGCCCCCATACACACACACACACACACACACACAGAGTACAAACACTCCTGCCTTGTCCTCCTTGCTGCTAAAGTTAAAGTTGTGATCTGTGGTCAAGGAGCAGGGCAAATCCACCTTGCTCCAAAATGTATAAGCTGTGTGATCTAAGTCTGAGTTCCTTCATATCTAAGGTGCACCATCTACCTCACAAGGTTGTTGGGGGGAAAGTCCTTTGTAAACGTCAAGGCCCTACAGAAAGGTAAAATATTATTAGTATGGGCCTCCCCTTGTTTTGCTGGGGTTCTGCATCCCCATATGCATCCCTGTCCCCATTCCACTGGGAATCCATGACCCAGCACCTAGACCTTTGGGCTTCACAGGATCAGAGGGCAGGGAGGAATTGTGGGCCTCTAGAGCCCTGTGGGCAGCCACCTCAGCAGAGTAGGAATAGTAGGGAGGAGAACACATTTTCTTAGGGGAGGGAAGGGATAATAGAACTAGTTTCCTCTGGGGCATGGAATTGGAGAGACCTGGGTTGGATAAGAAGTTAACAGCTGTTGTGGGTCCCCCTCCTTCTGAGAAGGTTCAGGACTTCTAACTCAAGGAATTGGCAGTATGCATTCCCAGATGCAACTGAAAGCTTTATGGAAGGTCTGGCTTACAGCCCCCCTGCCCTTCTGTGAGAGGTTGAGAAGAGTCTAGCACCACATCACGAAGAAACCCAAATCTTGGCTCCAATCTCTAAACAACCCTCAGAGTATTCCAGTATGTGTCTGTACTAGATCAGATGGTTCCTTGCTCTCTGACATCAGATAGCAGGCTTCCCTCACTTAAATCCATTTCTTGCAAGTGACGGCATCACCTTCCTGGCGTCATGGTCCTCTTCAAGAAAAAAGAATAAGCAACAATGACATTAGATTCAGCACAACTTGTTGTTGCATTGTGCAGTCCCTGATCCAATCCCTTCCTGCTTTCCCAGTCCCAAAGGGAGATATGTTTATGCTAAATAATATTTATGATTTTTAATTTTTTTAATTGGAGGGAGGATGAGGGGGAAAGATGAAGAGGAAAATAACAAAACGGGGGAGGTAGAGGAAGAGACTTGTGGTTGTGTGTGACCATTTGTAAAGGACTTAGTCTAGTGCCTGGTGAGCAGTAGGTGTTAGTAATAAATCCTTGTCACCTTCTCCCTTTCTGCAGTCCGACTCCATGATAGTATATCAGAGGAAGGGCACCACTACCTGATTTTTGACCTGTAAGTATCAACCAGAACCTTTTGCTGCTGGTCACTGATGTCAGTCCCGTGTTGGGAGGAGCAGTGACCAAGGCTAACCCAATATGGGCAGGGAGGGAGGTGCCAGCACTACCCTCTGATGCATCTGGGACCCTGAGGGCTGAGAAGTCCTACTGAGAGTAGACCTAAGAGCTTTTGTGGAGGTCTTTTATGAGGATATGAAGGTCAAAGAGGTTGTGACTTGCCCAGGGTCACACAACTAGTAATGACTGGGGCAAGTTGGATCTGCTCGGCTGCTGGCTTCTTGGAGAAACAAGAACCATAGAATGAATTGTGGTTTGGTTGTCTCTGTGTTCCATGTTCCAGGTCACTCTCCTCCTCTCTGCTTCTGTATGGGGAGGAGGTGTGTGTGTGTGTGTGTGTGTGTGTGTGTGTGTGTGTGTGTGTGTGTGTGGAGAGAGAGAGAGAGAGAGAGAGAGAGAGAGAGAGAGAGAGAGAGAGAGAGAGAGAGAGAGAGGCAGGCAGACAGAGAAATAGACAGAGAGTTACTTGCTTGGAGGGTCTTCTCCTGATCTCTTAGACCTGGTAAATTCACAGGCCCGTGGACTCCTAGATTTAGAGCTAGGAGAGACCTTAGAGGTCATAGAGTTCAATCCCTTCATTTTATAGGTAAGGAAATTTAGGCTCGGAGAAATTATGTGACTTGCCCAGGGTCACACAGTCAGAAAATGTTGGAGAATTGTTTTCCATTGGAGGAACAAACCCCAGCCTGAAATAAATTCAAAGAGGAGGTCAGAAACACAGGGAAGATTCCGTATCAAGGAGGGTAGGGGCTGTACTCTTTTCAATTTCATGAAAAAAATATTTTCCTCAGGCTGTGAACCTTATTTATTCTGCTGGTTCATTGGGGCATTAGTATCACAGAGGAGGAGAAGGGACTGAGTACCAGAGGTGAGAAGAGAGTAGAACCCTCCCCTATTATTGAGGGATTGTGAGCACAGATGTTTCCAAACATGCTGAAGGCTGTGTTCAGCCAGGGAGTATATTTAGGAAAAAGAGGGACTCTAGCCATTGATGTAAGTGAAGAGTGGCCCCATATATATCTGCTGCTAAAGAGGGTTATAGTTTGAGGGGACAGAGAGAAAGAAGGAAGCAGAAGGGACTTGGGATAGTCTTGGCTTTCTTGCTTTATACCCCTGTGTATTTTGCTGTGCTTTGCTGGTGTGCCAGTCCTGGTGGGGCATGTGTGTGTGTGTGTGTGTGTGTGTGTGTGTGTGTGTGTGTGTCCAGCCCTTAGGGGCTGGGCTGGTTTGCTAGAAATTACTCTTGTCACTAGGGTGTGGGGCCTAGGAGGGCAGCCTCGGATTGACTTCATGTCTTCTTTACTTTCAGGGTCACGGGTGGTGAACTGTTTGAGGACATTGTGGCCCGAGAGTACTACAGTGAGGCTGATGCCAGGTAAGTGCGAGAGAGGTGGCATTGGCTGCCTGACCTCAGGGGATTGAAGCCTCAGACATCTTGTGGAAAGTTTGTCTCCTGCCCAATGCTGGCCTCAGCTTCCTTCCTGGAGTTTTACTCTGTATCTGTGGTAACTAGAACTCATGTCCCAGGGCCAATGTTGCCCAGCCAAGCCTCTGCTCTGAATATCTTCTCTCCTTCAAGTGAGAAAATAGCTTCAAATAGGCCTTTAGGGTCTTCATGCCCAAATGACCCCACACAGAATGTGAGCCCTGGTTCTTTTTGGAAGCATTTGACCTGCCCGTCTCTTTATGTTCTCCATAGTCATTGCATCCAGCAAATCCTAGAGGCTGTGCTCCACTGTCACCAGATGGGCGTGGTGCACCGAGACCTGAAGGTGAGATGAGAAAGAAGGTGGATGATATGGGGTGGGAGCCTGGGCATGAGCCCAGACTACAGAGTGTGGGAGCTCCCAGCACCTCCCTGGAGTGGTACATGAAGGGGTCGTGATGGCGCACAGATCTCCACACTGATGAGCTAGGGCAGGGACTTCTACAGTTACGCCTGAGATGCAGACACTTTATAGTATCTGAAAGCTGGGAGGAGGATCTCCCAGGTCAGGCAGTGTTTGCAGCTGTGGGGAAGCTACAAGAGGGCTCCACACGCTGGAGGTGACTGGTGGAGAGGACGCTTCCATGTGACTCTGCTGGCCAGCATTTCTTGGGCTGATGGAGGAAGAACACTGGACACAGTGATGACAGAGACAGAGAGTCACTAGTTCAACCCCTCCCTGAGGAGCATCCCCACCAAGGGATTTTCATGCAGCCCCTTCCTGAAGACCCTTAGAAGCAGCCCATTTCCTCTCAGGACAGCTCAACACTTTGGTCAGTTTCCTCTTCCATCTAGCTGAGATCTGTCTTCTCTATAACTTCCACCTCATTAATTCTAGTTCTGCCCTCTAGGGCCAGGCAGAAGTCTGTAGTCGTGTGCCTTCTGGCTTGTTGGCCCTGGCGTCAGGGAAAAGAGAGGAAATGGATTCAATGACTCATTATCATTGGAGCATAGATTTAGAGCTGGAAAGAGCCTTAGAATTCCTTAGCCCAACCCCCTGATCTGACAGGGGAGAAGACGAAAGACCTAAAGAGTATGACTGCGCTGTGCAAAGTCACACATGGTGGCAAAGCTAAGGTTTAAACCCAGGTCTGAGAAGCCCAAATTTGCCCCTGTTTCCACTGTATAGCCCTGACCCAGTGTTCTGGATTCTCAGTAACCTGGGGCCTGTAACATCAAATTACAGAAACATAGACTCTTCAGGATGGAAAGGGTCCTCAGAGGTCAACTGGTTCAGTCTTTCATTCTCTGAAGAGTTATCCTCTGTTGTTGCAGTCACGTCCAATTTTCTGTGACCCCATTTGGGGTTTTCTTGGTAAAGATACTGCAGTAGTTTTTCATTTCTTTCTCCAGATTATTTTACAGATGAGGAAACTAAGGCAGGGTTAGATGATTTGTTCAGGATAACAGAACTAATAGGTGTCTGAGGCCAGATTTGAACCCAGGTCCTCCTGATTCTAGGGCCAGCACTCTATCCACTGTACCACTTAGCTGCTCCAGATCTTCTAGAGCATATCTATTGGAGTACCTCCAATGACAGGGAGCTCACTACCTGATGAGTCAGTTTGTTCAATTATTGCATAACTCTTGCTGTTAGAAAGCCTTTTTTTATATTGAATTTCATTCTGCCTACCTGAAATGTCTGCTCATTAGTTCTAGTTCTCCCCACTGGGGCTAGGCAAGCCAAATCTGATCACATTGTAGCCCATCAGATACTTAAAGACCGTGATTAGGGCTTCTCCAATCCCTTCCTCCCCACCCCAAATCCTCACCATGCCTCATGTGTTCTCTTCTCCAGGCTAAATATTGCTAGACCTTTTTATTGATCTTTTTAGGTCATAAATCCTAATTATAATACATTTGTGTGACCTTGGGCTAGTCACTTAACCTCCAAGGGCCTCAGTATCTTCAACCGTAAAATGAAAAAATGTTGGAACTAATCTTGGTATCAGTGTGAGATGCTGGTCTATTAGAGTATTGGACTAGATGCCCCTGAGGTCTCTTCCATCCTTAGAAATTTGGTTCTATGATCCTAGTTTAAAGATCTTTCCCAGCCTGGTTGCCTAAAATGTGGTTCCCACAACTAGATAAGAATGCCTGTGTGGAATGTGTTGATTGCTGCAGATCAGGCCAGGGCTTCCCCTGGCCCCATTTTCTGGGTGTGTTCCTTAAAGAGCTCAGGTTGGGAGACTGAGCAAGGAAGAAGTGAGAGCCCTCCCACTGGTTCCATTCCCCTGGTATTTTAAGCCTGTTGCTCAGTAGCAGGAATGAAAAAAAGGCAGCTCAAATTTAGGCCACTTCAGAGAGATAATTAGGGGCACATTCATCAAACCAGGGCACCTCTGGCACCAGGAGTGGAGACTCTTTGGGAACACTGTCCTGGGAGAATGAATGAGCCATTAGTGAGTTGAAGCAGACTGGGCCTATATTTAGCTGAGGCCAGTCTATCTTTGGGCAGCTGGAAGGTCAGGCTTTGGTCCACTCAGAAGCCCAGAAGACAAAATCAAAAATCAACCACTAAGAAATTATAAATCAACTGCCTGGGCTTAAAAAAAAATTCCCAAAAGTAAAAAGGGAAAGTGTCTCAATGAGAGATCTAACAGTCAATTTTCAAGACATGTTATGTCTTCTCCTAGGGTCTAGGACTTCCAGCTTACCCCTCCAGATTCCAAAGCTATTGATGAATGAATGGAGGTACTGTTAGGATAGGTGATGGCTGGTGAACCTGTGGTTGTGTGCTAGGTCACAGGGAAGTACAAATACTAGCTGTGCCCAGGCGAGGAGAGAGCCTCCCAGCATCTCACTTTGCCAGTATTTGGTGCATTGATTGAGAATCACGAACAGTTAAATCAGTAATGTTAGAGATAGAGATGATAGGGGCAGTGATGATGGCTACAGTCATGATTGATATAGCAATAATTAATCAAGGCAGTAGTAATTAACGGTAGATGTAGAGGTTATGGATACCATAATGATGGGGACAGAAATGAGGGAGACAGGAAAGAAATGGTTTAGTATAGTAGAAAGAACCTCAGTGTTTTCACCTGGAAAATGGGAATTAGAATTTTCTACCTACTTTGCAAGGTTGTTGTGAATAAAGTGCTTTGTAAACCTTTAAATGTAATATAATTGAAGGCTCTTATTATTATTAAGAGAGAAATAGTAGTGATGGAGGCAGTGAGGGCAGAACTAGATATGACAGAGGTCGTGATGATGGATGCAAGGAGGTTGGAGTCAGTAGTGATGGAGATCATGATGGTAGAAGAGGGGATGATATGGTCAGTATTGATAGAAGTGTCACTAACAATGTAGAATATAGCAAACCATAAAGACAGTTAAGAGGGAGGCAGTACAATTATAACAGCTGCACTTATGTAGTACTTTAAGGGCTTTACATACACTCTCTGATCTGAACTCTACGACAGCTCTCTGAGGTAGGTTCTTCAGCTATTATGGTCCCCATTTTACAGATGAAAAAAAAACCAGACACTTCGATTAAGTGATTTACCCATGGTCGCAGAGCTGTTTTTGCTCAATCCCTTCAGCCTTGTCTGATTCTTTGTGACCTCATTTGGAGTCTCCAGCTCATTTTACAGATAAAGAAACTGAAACAAACAGGGTGAAGTGACTTGACCAGGGTCACACAGCTAGCAAGTGTCTGAGGCCATATTTGAACTCAGGAAGATGAATCTTCCTTATTCTAGGCCCAGCACTCTATCTACTCTGCCACCTAGCTTCCCAAAGGTCATAGAGCTAGTGAGTATTAAAATCAGGATTTGAAGAGATCTTCCCAACTCCAGGTTCAGAACTCTATTCTCAATGGAGTCATTGAGGATCAAGGGAGTGATGACAGAGGGATATCTGCTGAATCCCAGCTGACCTTACTGATATCTTGCCAGAGCCTTGTATCACTCCCATGACCCCAAGAAGTTGCAGATGCAGGGGTCATGTGAATGAGCAATTCTGGAGACAGTTACTCTTTGAACCCCATGCTACTACACATAACCAAAAGCCACTAGGGCAGATTCCATAGGGGTTCAATCCCAGGAGCCAAGAGCTCTGCCTTAGCTTTTTCTCTGGATACTGATACAACCATTTTCCTTCTGGCTCCAACAGATTTCTCTGAAAAGCTGTATCCATCACCATCCTTGATAGCCCCTGAATTGCTGTGTGATCTTCACCAGGTTAATTTCACTTTCATAGACTTCAGTTTCTCTAAACTGTAAAATAGTGGAGCTGGGTTAGATAGTCTCTCAAGTCTCTTCCAACTTTGCAATTTTAGTAGCCTGTGATGCTGGGGAATAGCTCCGTGCCCATCACTGGGCCAACGAGAAGGGAGCCCTTGAGACTCATTTCATAGTACATTCTGTCTTAGGGAAAGACAAACTCCCAGGGTAGGCCAAGGTATTTGAGGGAATATAGCTATTGAAGTTTGTAAGTTTGTAAGTATGAGGACAGAGGTTGAAGTGGAGAAGACTGTGATTCAGGTACTGCACTTTTTGGAAAAGGAGGGAGAATGACCTGGGTACTAGTGAGAATCAGGTACCATTGCTTGGATAGAGACTCTAGAAGGATAGAGAGGACCTCAAGAGATTGCTGATGTGAGAGCAAGGAATATGCCCATTTCTCTTCCTTCTAGCTCTGTGTGCCCAGGGACTTAGGAGAAGGCACATCCAATAATGGAGAGGGCTACCATGATCTTTTGGTAAAAGGCAGATTACCATAAGAAGCAAGAAGGTGGAAGAAATCCAAGACAATGGGAAATTTGTTAGCAATAGAAGAGAGGTTCTGGAGGGCATAGTGAAAGGCAGAGCAGTATGAGAATGCTGAAGGGGATAGGGATGAAAGATAGGAAAGTGGTAGCGAAGAAGGGAGATTTTTATCTAGGTAGCCTATAAATCTGAATCACAGGGATTTGGAAAGTAGGAGAAAATCATTTTCCAGCCATTGCATGCATTTTCTCACCCCTTCCCTGAAAACTGAATCTGCCCTGAGTGCTAGAATTTCTAGTTATAGCTCTGGGACAGGACCAGATATGAACTCCTTTTTGTTTGGGTAATCTCATTGAATAACAACTTTAATCCCACAAATATTTATTAAATGCCTACTCAGAGCACTGTTTTAGGTCCTGGGAGAGATGGTTTAAGTAAGAATTTTAGAGTAGACAGAGTAATAAATTAATAAGTACCTGCCAGGAACTGTGCTAAATGCTAGGGGTACACATCTTAAAAAATTCAATCCCAATTTTCAAAAAATAAATAGTATGTAGTCCCTACCCTCATGTAGTTCATGGGTTGGGGGTGGGGTGGGTACAATAAGTATGTACATAGATAATACAAAATATATAATGAGCATATTTTAGTAACAGCAAATTGTATGTGAGGTCTGAGGGGAAAGGTCATTGATTGCTCAAGAGTGACGAGGAATAACTTCCTGGAGGAGGTATTGTCACAGTTCCAAAGCTGAACATTGAAGGAGAAATCAACTGAGTGTGTGTGTGTGTGTTGGTTATTCTAGCCTTGCCTATCCAGATGCCCCTTCTTAAAGCCTCAAGCTTGAAATCAGGGCCTCAAGTGGAATGGTCATAGCGGTCTTAGTCAATCTTACTCCCTTTTGGTCTTTTTTCTCACTCTCCCTTCCATTTGCCTTTCTCCTCAAAGGTTACTATTTCTGGGCAGCTAGGTGGTGCAGTGGATAGAGCACCAGTGCAGGAGTCAGGAGGACCTGAGTTCAAATCTCAACTCAGACACTTGACACTCACTAGCTGTGTGACCTTGGGCAAGCCACTTAACCCCAATTGCCTCATCCTGGGTCATCTCCAGTTATCCTGATGAATATCGGGTCACTGGATTCAGATGGCTCTGGAGGAGAAGTGAGGCTGGTGACCTGCACAGCCCTCCTAAAGTCAAATGCAAGTCATATCATTATTTGGCATCATCTTCTTCGGCAATGAAGGACGAACACACACACTATCTACCTACTCCTTTTGTGTACTATTATATGTAGTCTCACCTTAGACTGTAAGCTCCTTGAGTTCAGAGACTGCTTCTGCCTTTCTTTGAATCCCCAGCTCTTAGCACACAGTTTGGCACACAGCAAATGCTTAATAAATGCTTGTTCCTTGACTGACTGCCTCTCCCTTCATCCCCTCTCCTGCGAAGCCGGAGAACCTGCTCCTCGCATCAAAGCTGAAAGGGGCCGCAGTGAAGTTGGCTGACTTTGGCCTGGCCATCGAGGTGGAAGGGGAGCAGCAGGCATGGTTTGGTGAGTGGGTGCTGGAGGAAGGATGGAGTTGGTGTGTCTGCAAGGGGGATGGTATGGTTTAGAAGGACCTCCTCACCTCCCTTCCCATCTCTACCTACCCTGAAAATGGGAGACGGAAAGAAGGCAAAGCACTTGATGGCTCCCATGACCCAGCCAGGGCCCAGGAAGCAAATGCAGCACCCCAACCAAGTCAGCCATCTCAGCTGTCACCATCTCCTCTGGTCCATGCTACTCAGAGTAGTTTCCTGAGGTCTTTTCAATAACTTAGTAATAATTTCTCCCATTGTGTATATAGCACTTTATTCTTTTCAAAGTGCTTTCATATCCATTCTCAGGTGGATCCTCACCATGGCCCGACGAGGTAGCTCATGCAAGCAAGATTATTCCCATTTTGTAGAGGAGGAAACTGAGACTTGAAAAGACTTGACCAAGGCCACACATTAAGTTAGTGGTAAAGCTAGGGCTAGGACCCTAATATTCTGAATTGAAATCCAGCACTCTATTGGTCACAGCCTAGAGCATAGCAGACCTGGAGTAAGGCAGACGTTTAAGCCTTAGCCTCAAAGTTTCATTTATCTAAGATCAAGCACAAATTCTGTTCCTAAATAGAATGGCTGGAGCAGAAGATCTCCTTTTCTTTCCTTCTGTATTGATTCTTTTCTCATACTCCCTCTACCGTGACAGTACTCACTACACCTAAAACAAAGATGGGAAAAAGAAATTCAGAATGGAAATGATTTAGTTCTCTATACTTTTGATTCCTTTTCCCTAACTCATTCTATCATCCATGATCAAGCTGAGATTTCCCAACTACAATTTTCAGAGGCTGTGCTATCCATTATCAAACTCTGGGAATACTTCTGGAGTGTGGGTAAACTTCTTCACCAGATCAAAGATTTTTTTTATTTTATAAGTAATAGGGAGTCATTGAAAGTTTTTTAGCAGGGGCGGTGACAACATCAGAACTATAGGATAGATATGTACAGGATGGATTGACAAAAAGCATCTGGAGGTAGGTAGAACAATTAAGAGGTTATTGTAATAGTCCAAGTAAGTAACAAGGGGATAAATCAGGGTGATAGCCATGAGAATAGAAAGGGGATTATGTCATTGCTAGTTCATCCCTCATAGTCTTAGAAGGAACCTTTCCTAGGCTATTAAGATTAAACCATCCATCTGTTTTGGCTTGTTTTTGTCTGCTGGGAGCAGGCTTTGCAGGGACACCAGGGTACCTCTCCCCAGAAGTTCTCCGAAAGGACCCATATGGGAAGCCTGTGGATCTTTGGGCATGTGGTAAGTTTGACTGCAGCACAAGTAGAAGAAATCATGCCAGCAGAACTCTCTTGTCCTATGATAGACCCAGTGAGTGAACGCTCTAACCTGGCTTTTGACAGCAGAGATATCCAGGTAACCCAGAGGGTTCCAGGTAACAACAGAGGCAGTCACAAAACCCGAAGTATGGCAGATGATCTTTCCCATGTTGTCTGGTATGTCCCCCCTGCTCCCGGTCTTTTTATCGGAACCCCATTTGGAGGAATGTCATAATACTAGAAATAATGGCTAGGCTTTATTAATCACCTACCTTGTGCCCCACACTATTCTAAGCACTTTACAAATATTTTTCATTTGAACCTCACAGTAAACTTGTGAAGTAGGTGCTATTATTTCCCCCATTTTATAACTGAAGAGACTGAGGCAAACAAAGATTTGCCTAAAGTCTTAGTTTCTGAGGTTGAATTCGAACTCAGGTCTTCTTGAGTCAAGACCTAGTGCTCTATCCACTGTGCCATTTTGCTGCCTTAGGAGCTAGTACTCCAGAGAAGACCATGCCATGTGTGCACTCTATCTTCCCACAGGTCATTATGGTGCCTAATACAATCTTCTAGGAAGGGTGTATAAGGGAGGAGGCATTCATGGGAATGCACATAATGTGTCAGCCTTAGTCTTTTAGCAACATTACCAAACCTGTGGGATGATTGTAATTGTCCAGGTCCCAGAAATCCAGGGGCTGCCATATAGGGACCTTGTGGTTGGCTGATGGTAGGAGGTCATATAAGCTTCTTTTCCTGAAAAGCCCTGTTAGTTATCCCTGTATCAGTGACAAGGAGGTGTGCCCAAGGCTGCTGATGTGAGCAGACAAAGTGAATCCCCTGTGACCCCTCAGAGTCATCTCATTCCTTCCCTTACCCTTTCCTCTGCTTGCTATGCCAACCAGATGAAGGTTCCTTCTCTATCATCCCTTTCTCAACAACGTCTGTTAGTACTGCTACCATCTTCATTCATTCAGTAAACGTTTCTTGAGCATGTCATTGCTGTAATTGTTGCTCTGTCATTTTCTACTCATGTCTGACTCTTTGTAATCCCTTGGGGTTTTCTTGGCAAAGAGAAGGGAGTGGTTGGCCATTTCCTTCTCCATCTTGAGTATTTACTTTATATTAAAGCCTGGGGGAGTTACAAGGATAAATGAGTATGGTCCCTATGCACTGGAGCTTGCTCTAGTCAGACATGCACATACACGAATAGCTGCAATCCAAGGCAGGATAGGATAACTGACAAAATGAGTGATACGGATCATCAGAACTAGAAGAATTCAGATGATGAGGAAAATGGGACCTCCTTTGGGTGATTTGGCAAGTGTCATGGAGGAAGTAGGCTTTGAGCTGGGCCTTGAATTATGGTAATTGGAGATGGAGGGAGTAGAGAAGGCATTGCTAGCAGAAGGAATGATATGAGCAAAGCTGTCGTGGCAGGAGAGTACAGGGCATATTTGGGAAATGGTGAAGTAACCAGTCTGGCTATATATTGAGTGCAAAAGGAAAAATGGTGGGAGTTAAAGTTGGAAGGAAAGGTTAGGATCAGGTGGCAGAGGGCTTGAAATGCCAGGCTAAGGAATTTAAATTTGGCTCTGTAAGCAGTAGGGGGCCATTTAAGATTTTTGAGCAAAGGATTAGGATCATGTGGTTTAGAGCTGAAAAGAAACTTGGAAATCATTTTGTCTAGCTATCTCATTTCATAGATAAGGGAACTGAGGCCCAGATTTCCAGGGATATTGACATAACTTTAGGAAGATTATTTTGTTATATCATATCATATTATATTATGTTATATATTTGTTATATATATTTATTACATTTTAGAGGGACCAGTGAAAAGTGCTAGAGGCAGGTAGACTGATAAAGAGGCTACAAGGATAGTCCAAGTATGAAGTAATCAGGTCCTAAACTAGGGTGATAACTGTGGGAATGGAAACAAAGGGTTAAATATAAGAGAGATTATGAAAGGGCAACAGGTCTTAGTGACTGATTTGGTTTGCAAGACCAATTGCCACAGGTGACTTAGGTTTTAAGCCTAACTGCCTGGAAGAATGGAGGTGCCATTGACAGAAACAGTAAACAGAGAATGAAGAATGGATTATAGAAGGAAGGTAAGTTTAAAAATAATGAACTTGAAATGTCAGTGATATCCAGGTGGGGATGTCTAGCAGGAGCTTGGAAATTCAAATCTTGAGCTTGACAATGGAAAAGTCTTGTTAACTGGCCATAGCCCAGGATGCAGGGGGGTGACCTTAGCCTTTTAAAATTAAAGTCTTTTTTTACTCTGTTTGTCTGAGGCAACACCCATTCAAATGCCTAAGGACTAGGTAAGAGACAAAAAATGGCCTAGTTTATCCATCACAAAAGTATCAATCTGGAAGGGAAGACCCTCAAAGTTTCTGGACTGAAAAAATTGCTATTTACATTCACTCTAAACCATCAAAACCCAAGCAATCAGCAATGGAGACTTGGGTTGGGGTTTATTATTTATTCGTCATTCAACGAGAGCCAGAGTGATTTAGTAGCTTCATAGGAATTGCAATGAGTTTTTTTAAAACCTGTTTTTTCAGAGCTATATTTCAAGAAAGGATCACCAAAGGGGAGAATGTAAGGAGAGAAAAGCAGTTGGTTAGAGCAAAATCCTTGGTGCATACCTATAGTTAGGGGGCAAGAAGAAAAAGAAGAATGAGAGGAGGTAGAAAATTTGGTTACAGATATGAGAAAACAGTATATCAAGAGAGGAGAGTGTATCTAGAAGGAGTAACAGTTGTTGAGAAGTCAAGAAATATGAAGATTGAGATAAAACCACTGAATATGGTGATTAGGTCATTATCTGTCTCTAGCTATATTTCTGCCTCCATAGTTATTGCTTCCATCAATATTACCCTCATCATTTTTTACTCTTCCTGATATCAATGTCTCACAGTCTTGTTCCTTTTCCCTAGGTGTCATCCTATATATCTTGTTGGTGGGTTATCCTCCTTTCTGGGATGAGGACCAGCACCGACTATACCAACAGATCAAAGCTGGAGCCTATGATGTGAGTATTTCTTAGTCCTGCGGCTTCTTCTTGGCCCTGTTCATGTGGTGGGGCTACTATGGTTCTTCTGGCCTGATCCTGCTATTTCTCAACCAGAGATGGTCTCCTTTGTGGGACTTATGGACAGGAGGACTCCTGTATTCAGCTCAGCCTCTCAAGTCTTGGTTCTTAAAGGCTGGTATGACTCTAGGCACACAATATGTATTGTGGACACATCAAATTTTAGAAGTTAGAATAGTAAAAGTAACAGTAATGAACTCAAGATAATGCTAAGAAAATAAAGATCGCCCTTGACAAACTCAGGTCCAGATGTTACCTTGCCATCAATCCTTCTGAACCCTAGCAGGGAAAGTGAGGGAAGCATTGGAATTTAGTATCTCTTTGTAAAGAATTTTTGCCCTAGGAGGTGGGTGTGTGTGGTCAAATATCAGATTCAGGCCTATCTGAAACTTCTTTCTAATGACCCATAACTCAGATATGTGTGGAGAGTAAAAGGGAAGAAAGAGGACATGGCCCTTCCATGGCTATCCATTTCTGTTTGCTCTCTGGTGTGCCCAGATTTCTTCTAGCTTCCACTGGTCTTAATGTGATGCTTACTTCTTCCCCTTAGCACACCCAAGACTTTTTTCTTCTTTTTTTCAAGAGGACTTTACAAGCAATTAAAAGAAAGATCTATACAACAAAACAAGCTCAAAGGGCATAGAATGGTTGAGTTGGAGAGCTCAGGAATCTCATCCTAAAATATACCTAATCCAGACTCTTGGGTGGATACAGCTGCCAGGGCTACGTAGTCTCTCCCCTTCTCATCTAATTAAGCATCTGACTCCATCACATGACCAAATGTCATGCTCCCTCAGAGAGGGACCAAACATGAATATCTCCCCCAGCACCTAAACCCAACACAGCCTTCTTTTGCATTTCAAAGTTGATGCTCCCTTTTCCAGTCATGCTTCCTTTCCATCTCAGCTCCTTTATGAAGCTGAGATAACAGAGCACATCCTGGGATTAATAAAAAGTGAGTATCTTTTCCTAATTCAACTGCTGGCTTTACTGACCAAGGTATGTCCAGGTTGATGAGTTTTTTCTCCTCCTCACTTTCTTTGGAACTTCCCTCCCTCCCTTCCCCTAGTCTCAAAAGTATCTCTCTTTGAAGCCCAATGGGACACATTTTTATAAATTTACATGCATCTTAATAGTACCAGAAGAAGCAAAAACATATTATCTTCGCTAATGGAAGAGAAAAATTTCATAATGCTATTCGCAGTTCTCAAGTATAGGAAGGTACTGTCGTCCTGAAAGTGAAGTTCTATCCTGGTCAAAGTTGATTCCCCCAGAGTTTAGTGGTGGTGAAGAGTCTGGAAATTAAGTCATGGAATAAAGAATTGAAGGAGTTGGGAGTATCTGATAGAAGAGAAGACTTGACGGGGATATGGTCTTTGCCTTCAAATATTTGGAGGATCCCCGTACAAAGGAACGATGAGGCTGATTCCTTGTTAATTTCCAAGTAAGGCTCCTAGCCCTTTGCTCCTCAGCTGCTTGTGTCTTCCCTGATCTGTCCTCCCCCATCCACCACAAATTACATTTTTACTTAGTATATTTTATTATATTATGTGTTTTTCATTTTAACATAGTGGATAGAGAAGTGTCCTTGAAGCCAAGGAAGCTCTCAGTTCAAGTGCCACCTCTGACATATGTTGGCTTGGCAACCCTGGGCAAGTCATTTAACCTCTTAGTGCTTTCTAGGAACTCTGTAAGAGTCAGAAGTTTCAGAGAAAGTGGCATCTTGCATTAGTAGAGGGAGTTCATTCATTTGGGAATTTCTTACTTCAAGCATATAAGAAGGCCTGATCCCTATCCCTATATCTTGTACAATCTTACATAAGTATGTATTGTCTCTCCCTTAGAATTTTAAGTTCCTTAAGCATAGGGGTTATTTCATTTTTGTATCCTCATATTGATCAAGAAACATTTTAAAGTCTCCTATGTGCCAGGCATTGTGTTAGGCAACTAGGAGATACTAGGATAAAAAAATGATAAAAACCTTACCCTCCAGAAGCTTATATTCTATGGAGGATGGAATACATATACATCTAAAATCATACATGCAGAATAAATTTAAGGAGAAATACAAATTAGTGTAAAGTAGCTACATTCAATGTGGTTAGGAGGTGGGGATCAGGAAAGGCTTCATGTAGAGGCTGTTGTTTGAGAATATCTCAAAGGTAGGGATTCTATGAGGCAGAGATGAGGAATGGTCAACAGGGGATGGTCAGTGCAAATGTACAGAGTGGGAGATGGGGTTTCATGTGTGAAGTGTGGAGAGAAGTCCATTTTTGTCAGACCATAGGGTTTGGGGAGGTGAGTAATGTCCAATAAAGCTGGAAAGATAGGGTGAGGTTAAATTGTGAAGCCAAATAGAGGAGCTGATATTGTATCCTGAAGAGAATTGGGAGCCACCTAGAGTTTACTGAGTAGGGTAGTGACACCTTCAGATCTATCCTTACCTATGCTTAAGGAGAATCACTTTGGCATCTGTGGATATTTGAGTGGGGAGAAACTGAGGCAAGGAGACCAATTAGGAGTTATCTGCATGAGAAGTAATGAGAACTTAAACGAAGGTGCTGACCTTGTAAAAGAGAGAAAGGGTAGAATGAGAGTGATGTAGAGTTAGAAATAGCAAGATTTGACAACTTATTGGATATGTGGGTTAAGGGAGAGTGGAGAGTCAGTGGTAGGGTTGAGGTTATGAAGCCAAGAGACTGGAACAATGATGGTGCCCTTGGCAGAAACAGGTAAGTTTGGTAGAGGGGTAGGTTTGGGGGTGTGGAGAAGATAATGTTTTACCCATGTTAAGTTTGAGGTGTCTCTGGGACATGAATTTCAAATATCTAATAGGCAGTTGGTGCTGTGAGCCTTAGTCAAGGGAGAGTGTGGCACTAGAGATAGAGACCTGTGAGTCATCTGCACAGAGATAATTAAACCCATGGGAGCTGATGAGATCACCAAGAGTGGGGACATTCGTTGATTGATTGACATATCAACCTTCCTGGCTGAATGTAGATTCCATTGTACAGATCCAATGGAACATGGAGGAGACTTTAATTTCTTTCCTATGTATACACACTCACACACACCCACACACACCCACACCCACACACACACACACACACACACACACACACACACACACACACACGTTTGTTATCAACCTAGGCCAAGATTCAGCAAGCCATTTCTGATTATGGGAATTTAGAGATTGTTTAGCCATAATATCACAGGATTTAGAAATTAAGGGAATATTAAAGATGAACTGGAGATTATCCAATGAGGATATTCTAGGAATTTCTCTTTTCTCCATGCCCCCCTACCCCAATTCAATAAACCCCAATGACAGACCTCCAGGATGGTGAAGGGGTTTTAGTTAATGTCACTTGAGGATTATTTGATGGAACTGGGGATTTTTAGTCTGGAAAACAAAAGACTTGGGTACCAACTGGGAATGATGGGACATGGCGTTGATTAGTTGATTCATTGTATCTGACTCTTCATGACCCTATTTAGGGTTTTCTTGCAAAAGATACTAGAGCAGTTTGTCATTTCCTTTTCCAGCTCATTTTACAGATGAGGAAATAAGATTAAATGAGTTGCCCAGGATCATATAGCTAGTAAGTGCCTGAGACTGGATTTGAACTCACATCCTCCTGACTGTAGGGTCAACACTTTATTCACTATACCACCTAGCCATCCCTTGGGGCATGATAAATGCTTTCAAATATCTAAAGAGGGGTTGGATGCTGCCTCCAGAGGATAGAACTTAGAGTAATAGCCTGAAAGCTGCAAAGAGGCAACACATTAGATTTGATGTAAGAAAAAACTTTATAATAATTAGAGCTCTTCCAAAGTGAACAGAATGCTCTAGGAAGTTATCGGCACAAAGGTAGTCAAACACTTGTCAGGTGATTATAGAGGAACTCTTTTTTTTCAGGAGTGGGTCCTAAACAACCTTTGAGATCCCTTGATTTCAGGATACATCTCCATCCTCCACCAATCATCTTCAAAACATGAAAATTCTGGACACTCAGGGCTTCATACAAAAAGGGTTTTTGATGTCGTTGTTGTTATATGTAATTAATTTTTTTTTTTGGCATAGTGTAGGAGTCCTGGGCTTAGTGACAAAAACCTTGAATTTGGTGCACACCTTGGACATTTACTTACATGTGAGATCTGGCCAGGCAGTGACTTTCTGTGAGACTTAGCTTCTTTTTGTAAAATGGCGATACTTGTATTACGACAGAGATATTCACATCAGTTCAATCCAATGAGAATATATTCAGTGCCTACTATGTGCCATGCACTGGAGAGAAAAAAGACAAAAGTGAACCTCAGAAAACTTACGTTCCACTGGAAAAGCACTTTGGAAACCTTAAAACTAGTGCCTGTCAATAGAAATGTGAGCTCTTATTACTATGATCTCTATTTTGTGGCAAGGTGGTGTAATGGACAGAGACCCAGTTTCAGAGTCAGGGAAGCCTGGGTTCAAGTTCTATCTCTGACACATACTGGTTGTATGTCATTCCACCTATCTATGTCACCACACCTCTCCCCTTCCCAATTCAACAAACTCTGTGACTCCCTATCACTTCCAGGACCAAATATAAAATTCTATTTCATATTCCAAGCCCTTCATAACCAGGCTGTCTTCTGCTGTTCCAGTCTTCTTAAACCTAACTCTATTTGATTTTTTTTTTTAATTAAAGGGGCCATTCCTTGATTCACTTCTTAAAGAGGCTATTCACTAAATGGGTGTTGCCTCATTCAAAGTGAGAACTTGAAAAGACCTTAAAAGGTACAAGGTCTCCCACTGCATCCTGGGCCATCTCCAGTTGTCCTGATGAATTTTTGGCCACTGGACTCAGATGACTCTGGAGGAGAAAGTGAGGCTGGTGATTTGCCCAGCCCTCCCTCACTCAAATCAGATTCAATGGCAAGTCATGTCATCATCTCCTTTGTGTCATGGTCTTCTTAGAGAGCGAAGGACAGACCACACAACAACCTCTCAACGTATTCTCTGATAAGGTGATGCTGACCTCTCCTAACTCTGACCATTTTCAATGGCTGTTCCCTATGCCCAGAATGCTCTCCTTACTCTTCTCAGATTCCTTCCTGGCCTAAGCCAGGATTCCTTTAAGTTTCAGTTAAAATCCCACTTTCTACATGAACCTTTCCTGATCCTTTTCAACACCAGGGCCTGCCCTCTGCTAACTACCTCTAATTTATCTTGTATCTATCTTGTTTGTAGACTGTTGTTTGGATGTTGTCTCTTCCATTACACTGTGATCTCCTTGAAAACAGGGACTGACTTTGCCTTCCTTTGTATCCTCTTCACTTAGCATTGTGCCTGGCACAGAGTAGGCTCTTATTAAATGCATATTGACCTGCTGACTTTTAGTTCTGAAATTCTCTGATTCTATGAGATCATCCAGAATAACCTCATTTTAAAGATGAGAATCGGGCACAGAAAGAATAAGAAGCTTGCCTCAGGTAGCAAAGCCAAGTCAGTGTAAGAGCCAGTACTAAAACCTATTGAATTTTATCATTCTAAGGAGTCTTTTGGGGCAGCTAGGTGACACGGAGGATAGAGTGCCAGACCTGGAATACGGAAGACCAGTCTCAGACACTTTTTAGTTGGGTGACTCTGGGCAAGTCTCTTAATCCTATTTGCCCCAGTTTCCTCATCTATAAAATCAGCAGGAGAAGAAAATGGCAAACCACTCCAATAGCTTTACTAAGAAAACTCCAAATGGGTTTGAAGAGTTGGACATGACTGAAAAATGACTGAACTACACGGAGCTATAGGACTGAAGTTGTCTAACCTCTAACCTCAGGCAGGAAGTCTTCAGTAGTAAACCTTTTACTAAGTTATCTATCTTTGGATTGAGTAGCTTCAGGAAAGGAGACTTCTGTTTCTCAGAAGGCAAATATATTCCATGATTAAGCAGATGGATTTCTTAGAAAGTTCTTCCTTGTGTATTGAGATGAAAGGAGTCGCATAGAATAAATTGAATCCTTCATCCTCATGACCTCCCCCGACCCCCAGTCTTCTCTTTTTCATTCTAAACAGCCTTCGTTCTTTCAGTGTATGATATGGTTCGCCTATCTTTCTAATGGTTCATACATGCTCTTTTTGTTCGGTGTGTATTGCTTCACAGTGCTCAGGAAGTGATCTAACCAGGGCAGAGTACAGTGGGGCCATCAGCTTGCCTGCTCTGGACCCTAGTCTTCTCTTTGCTTACTCATAGCAGGCAACCGATGTATATTTCATTGAACTGAATAGAGTAGAATAGAATTCCCACAGCCCAAGATCCCATTAACTGTTTTGGCAGTCATCATGTGCTATTGACTCATATTGGGTTTGTGGTCAACAAAAACCTCCAGGTCTTTTTCACATATGTGTCGCTTTCCTCTTGTGCTTTTCATTTTATGTATTCAAAAGCAGGATTTTATATCTGCTTCTATTCAGTTTCATGTTATTTAATTCAGCCCATTGTTCCAGACTTTTTGGATGCTTTTTAATGCTATAAGAATGTAAGTTATTATTATTACAATATTCTGATTCTATCATCTGTGCATCCATCCAAGTCACAGACAATGTTGTTGAAGACTGTCATTTTCAAATTTTCTCCTAGTTGAACATCTCCAGGTCTTTCAATTAATCTGTCACATTCTTTCTGGATTTTCTCACAGTTTTATCACCTTCAGCTAGACAGATGCCAGATTGTAAATGACAGTTAATAAAGTCTGGCTCCCGGAGGTCAGGGTGCCATATAGAGAGGAAATACCTTAATCCCCATTCCTCTCTCTCATTGGCACTGGTTGCCCTCCCAGAGACACTGGAATTTTGATGTTGCTCAGTTAAGCTGAGGTTTCCAAGTGGCCATTGCTTGTATCTCTGGTAGACCCAAAATAAGCAGGGTCTCTGGGCCATGGCTCTCCTATGCCTGCTCCCCTGCCAGGCAGGAGTTGTTCTGATTGCAGGGGGTGGCCTGTGGCAGGCTAGCCAAACCTGGCCCATTTGCCCCTTTCAGTTTCCATCTCCAGAATGGGACACAGTTACCCCAGAAGCAAAGGACCTGATTAATAAAATGCTTACCATCAACCCTTCGAAGCGCATCACAGCTGCTGAAGCCCTCAAGCATCCCTGGATCTCTGTGAGTAATACTTGGAGTGGGGTTGGGGTGGGGTTTGAGGGCTTCATATGGCCAAGGGTGTTTGACTTGGTCCCTTATTATTCAAGGGACCAAAGAATACTCAGCATGCTCTCTACCCATGGCTCAGAGTGTTTAGGAAACTATGTAACTTTCCTTGGCAAACAAGAACCCCCCTGCCCTGTCCCAGAAAAGACTTGTTAGGAAGAGTGAATTGACGGTTATTGCTAGACAATAGCTAACATCCATGTAGCGTTTACTATGTCCTGGCCACCGGTAGAGTGCTTTACAATTGTGATATCTCATTTGGTCCTCTCACTCCTGGAAGGTAGGCGCTATTATTATTCCTATTGGACAGTTGAGGAAATAGAGGCAAACAAAGTTAAGTGATGTGCCCAGGGTCCTACAGCTAGTAAGTGTCTGAGGCAGGATTTGAACTCAGATCATCCTGACTCAAGACCCAGTGCTCTATCCATGTGATACTGGAAAGAGCAGAGGGTTTGATGTTTAGAGACCTGAGTACAACTTCTGGGTCTAGTATTTACTAGCTGTGTGACTGTAGGCAGATTACTTGGTCTTTTAAAAGCCCAGTTTCCTTATCTATAAATAGGCATAATAATACTTACATTGCTTATATGATAGGGGTGTTGTGAGGAAAACGCTTTGCAAACTATAAAACATTATAGAAATATGAGCCAATGTAAAAAAAATGAGAGAAGCCCACTCCCGTGTAGTTCCATCTTTTCTACTGCCTCCTTCCCACAAAAACTCCTTTTAAATTAGATCTTCTAATTTAGTGAGCTTCCATCAATAGGGATTTACTACTGGTTGGACTTTAAAAGGATTACCCTTGCAACATCACATCTTTGCTCCCATTTGCCTGTTTTAAAAAGAGAAGAACTGCCCCCGCCCCACTCCCCACCCCTCCAAGTTTGGAAAGTGAAACTGTCCCTTAGATAAAAGTTCCACAGAACCCCCTCCTACCCCTTCCTTCCTGCTCATGTCCTTTTTCTCTCTTCTTTTGCCAGCACCGATCTACAGTGGCCTCCTGCATGCACAGACAGGAGACCGTGGACTGCTTGAAGAAATTCAATGCAAGAAGGAAACTGAAGGTAGCCCCTTGGCCTGGTTCCCTCTCTGAGACTGCTGGACTCTGGACTTGTCCACATTTCTGCCAGGGGGAATAGTGGATAAGGTCAGGTGGGAGTCTCCTGGGGAACTGAGAGATTCTTAGGCCTTGCCTAAGGTCATGAGCAACAGTGAACCACGCTCTAGAGAGTTAGAGAGAAGTGTGGTAACAGGTAGAGAGTATATGTGGTGAACGTTCTAGCTGTGGTTGTTCACTGTGAGGAAGCGCAACCTCCCCAATGGGAAGCAGGGCAGACATAGGCACCACTCTGGTCAAGTCAAAATATCATTAGACTTGGAGTCTTGGGCTAGTGGGACCTAGAGTGGGGAAGACAAAGGTTGGAATCCTGCCTTAGGCACTGCCTAGCTCTGTGACTGAGTAATTCATTCAGCCTCTTTGGGCCTTAGCTTCCCCATCTAGAAAATAAAGGAGTTTGGTTGGGTGAACTCTAAAGTCTCTTTTAACTCTAAGTCTAAGATCCTGTAATTATATAACCACAGGCAAATCACTTCCCTCATCTGTAAAGTGGGAAAAATGATACCATCCAGGATTTGGATGAGGAAAGTACTTTGTATGAGTTATTAAACTATAAAATGCTATAGAAGTGGACTACCATTTTCTAGTATCATTATTACTGAGAGGGAACATGCTCAGAAAGATCTGAGTTCAAGTGCTGACTTTGACATATACGTACATAATCTTCCAGCGTGCCAGGAGATTCTCTAAGACTATAAGGCACAAAACGTGTGCCAATTTCTATCTGTAAAGAGACTTTCTTCACTTGGAATTCTCTATACTGATGAAATAATGATGAGATCATGAGTCTGCACCAAAAGATTTATTCTTATTATTATTATCCATATAGTTCAGAATAGCTCCTGAATACCCTGTGCCCCTTCATGTGCGCTCTGCAGGAACAGGGTTAAGGGTGCTTCCTATCCAGTTAAATGGGCCTCTGAGCCCTCAGGATTACATGGAGCTGAGGCACAATTTATTTTAGATGTGCTGAGCTCACTGTTAATCTCCTTCCCTGCTAGTGTGCATTGTTCCCAAGAGCCTGCCATCCTCCCATAAGGGAGAGAAGGGGGTAGCTAGGGGCAGAAGAGAAGGCTACATTTATTAAGGGATGTTAGCACCAAAGGGCTGGTGAAATCCTAGGAGGAGATCTGGACCAAGGGGATTCCCACCTGACTTCAGGACTTTTGAGCACCTAAGGGAACTTAGAAATGGAATCAGAAGCCAGAAATCTTATCATACAGAATGGTATCAGAACTGGAGGGGACCTTAGAAATTATTTGTCCCATTCCCTCTGTTTTACAGATGTGGGACTTGAGGAGATGAAAAACATTTCTGAAGGCTTAGAATTCCTTAGTGGGAGAGTAGGTTGACTGGAGAGAGAGAACTGAATGCTCTAGATGGGCAGGGATAACTCAAACTGGGGACAGAGGTAGAAAGAGAAAGGAGGATTGAGAAAGTGACCACCTACCTGACTCAGGCAGGAGATTTACATGGCCTTTTGGAGACCTAGTTGGCAGGCTTCTGGGAGCCCAGCCAGCAACCTTGGCTCAGGCTGGAGTTGCCTATTAATACTCTTGTCCAACGCAATCTTGTCCCTGGAGTTGTGCCCACCTAACACTCTTCCCAGCCAATCACTTTTTCTTTGGGAGTACTGAGGACAGATGGACAAAGGGATGGGGGAGAATGGGAGGCTTGGTCTCTGAATACAACAATTTCTCCCTCTACCCACTCTCCACATTTTCTTATCCTTCCCTCCTTCCCTTTTTCTTCCCTGCTCTCTCTTCCCACCCTCACCCCTCTTGCCGTTCTATTTTTGTTTGTTTCAGGGAGCTATCCTTACCACCATGCTGGCCACCAGGAACTTCTCTGGTAGGTGGTGGGACCCTTTGGTCTTCAGGATCTGACATACACAACTCAGCACTGAGATTGCAGGGTTCTGCATCCACGGTGCTCTTATTGTGCAGGAGAGTTCAGGGGTGAAAACATTCCTGCTCCCCCTGCCCAGGGAATACAGGGAATTTATTTTCTGGCCCCCACCCACTGCCATCACTGCCTGCTCAGCATACACATACATGGAGGCAGCTAGTCCTTTGCCAAGACTTGGGGTGACAGCTGAGGGGTGGGTGGAGGGGGATGAGGAACATGAGGTGCTGACCAAGTGCTGAAAAATCCCAGTGGACTTGACAGATGCGTCTCTAAACAAATTGCCCCATTGGCTGGAGCTACAGACTTGTATTTGAAGAGGGAAGACCTGGGCTTAAATTCTAACTCTGGTACTTAATTAGCTGTATAACCTTGGGCAAGCTATTTAAACCTCTGAGAACCTTACTTTCCTCATCTGTAAAATGGGGATAATAATACTAACAATGTTGTCATGAGAAAAGTACTTTATAAATTCTAAAGGGCTCTAGGAATGTGAAAAATTCTTTTGATCATTCTTCTTGGTGCCATTTGTAAGAATGGTGCCTGGGCTGGGAGCAGAGGTAATAGCAGCCCTGGTGTTAAAGGCAACCTTATGGAGGGAGGCTGGCAAAACCTAGATTAGCTCTTTCCCCAGTTCTAGTAGAGGATGACCAGAGGGAAAAACTGGGTGGTGAGAGATACCTGCAGACCCACCAGGGGTTTCCTGTGAGGGGTATGTGAGAAGCACCCAATTGTTGCTTAGCAGTATCTGAGGTTACTAGGAGGGGGAAGGGATGGGAACCTGAATTTACCAAGTGACCCTCGTCTGAGGGCACATGAGTGACACCGCTGCCAGAGTCTGGCTGCTGATGCCAGGGTTTTGGGAGGACTGACAGGGCAGCTGAGTGGAGGTGGCAAATTCACACCAAAGCAGAAGGAGGGTCTTTGGGGGTGATTCTGCATTGAAGTGTGAGTTCAACTCCCTTTCCTGGTCCCACCTATTCCCAGGCAAGGGGACTTTCCCATTTCCCTACTCCCAGGAAGTGTGAAATTTTATCTACCGTGGGCAGCAGCTTGGAGGCCCACTTGGTAGGGGAACTATTCTCAAACCCAACAGACCCAACCAAACACTATCTTCCCTTTGCATAGCATGGATATGGCATAGTGCTCAAGTTGCTAATTAGAGACAGACATAAAGCACCAGTAAGCTAGGCAGTGTGGCACAGGGGAAAGAGTTCTAGATTCAATCGGAGGACTTGGGGGCACCCCTTTGCTCTTCTACTTATACCCAGGTGACCTTGGACAATCGATCTAACTCTTTGGGCTTGACTTTTCTAATCTTTAAATCAAAGGCATTGGGACAAGACTCTAAGGTCCCTCCCAGCTCTAAATCTCTGATGCTGTGAATCTATGATCTTTTCCAGCACTAAATGTACAATTCTATTATCTGTTCACTATCCCTTTTTTCTCAGCCTGGAAGCCAAGTGTATACTACCTTCCAGGGTTTGCCTTACATTCTGTCTTCTCTAGATGAGAACTCTTTATCAGCTTCTTGCACATGCATAAGGAAATGAACATCCTAGCTTACAGACCCTAAGCAGGGCTTTAAGGGTGCTCAGCAAACACCTTCCCTATTAAAGAAGACTGGATTTGTGTCTCTAAGAGAGACTAAGAAAACAAGACACTGACGGTAACTGAGACAAGGGCAAAAAGACAAGACATTGAGCAGTGCAATGAAAAGAGATGGTAATTGAGGAACCTCTTCCTCCCTATACCACTTAATAAGTACTTGACATTAGGCAAGTCACTTTCCCTCACTAAGCTTCACTTTCCTCATCCATACAATCGGCATAATAATCCCTGCCCTGCTTTTATTACAGAGTTGTATGAACTAAGAAGGATAATGGATGTGAGGGTTTGGGGAGCTACAAAGTGCAATGCCACTATGAGGAATGATTTGGTGCCTTTTGTTCCAGGCTCCAAGGCATCATGGGCGTACCATTAAAAGAAAGGTCTCAAAGGGTCCCAGGAGCAGGAATTTTATGGAATTCTTAGGTAGCAGAGAGCTTCTGGGCTGGGACAGCGTGCACAGAGTATGGGCAGAGTACCCACAGGTTAGGGGAGCCAGAGGGCAGGCCTACTGTGTTATAGCTAAGACTGCAGCAGTTACTGTAGGTAGACCTTGGGGTGGGGTTGAGTGTGGGCCAAGGGAGGTAGAGAGAAAAGACAGTCACCTTGCTAGACTCACCACATTTCCTTAAAGCAGTTTGGTGAGTCAATGTTATACTCCTGACTGCTTTGGGCCCATTTCTCCTTTTACTCTCTCCTCCCTGGTGCTCAAGACACCCAGAGAAAAGTTCTATCAGAACGTTAGGCTAGGATGAGTATTCTGGTGACTGGTATCCAAATCTAAGCGCTCCATCCAGGCGGGTGTCTGTGTGTGTGTGTGTGTGTGTGTGTGTGTGCACGCATGTGTGTGTGTGTGTGTGTGTGGTGAGGAGATGGCAGAAAGACAGAGGCCTCTGGGAATTTTCATTGGAACAGGAGTCCCAGGGCAGCTGTTTATCTCCTTTCCGGCTGGTGCCTGGGGAACCAACACCCACTCTGGGCATGTTTTCCGGAGCTGAGAGTCTAGGGAGGGACTACTATAGCTAGAAGGCACCAGTCTGGCCCTAGAAGGGGGGGCCTGGGCTAGGACCTCAACAGTGGGTGGGCATCTGCTTCTTCTCATTGCCAAAATGGGTCCTGCAGCTGTCTAGGGAGGAGGATCGGGTGACACATGACCAAGGTAGCATGGGGCTAAAATTAGAGAGGGGGTAGAGGCAGGGAGAGAGTACAAACTACCACTGTCCCAAGAGTTTGAGACTCTGGGATTAGCTTTCGGACTGAATGGGGCTCAGAGGAAATCCCCCAAGGCTGACCGGGGACCCCTGTGGCACTGTGGTGGCCAGGACCCTGGGGGGAGGAGTTCTCTTTCTTTGAAGTGCCTGAGTATCCGGTGACCCACAGAGAGGGGAAACTCCCCCTTCCCCCAGGGGGCCTGCGTTGGTGCTGGGAAAAGGAGGAAGAAGAGGAAGAGCCTTCCCCGGGTCCCTCTCCCCTAGCCTCTCCCCCCCTGCCTTGCCACTTTCCGATGTTGCTCCTTCTCACGCTGTGGGCCCTGGTGCCCTGTCTTGTGCTTTTAACTCTCTACTTTGTCTCCATCACAGGAGGAAAGAGTGGAGGCAACAAGAAGAATGATGGTGTGAAGGTAAGCTCCCCTTGATGGTGGAAAAGAGCACAAGATGTGGAGCCAGAGGGGACCCGAGTTCAAATTCCAACTGTTACATACCACCTAAGACAATGGGCAGTTTACTTAATTTCTCTGGCCTTCAGTTCCCTCATCTCTAAAATGAGGAGGATGGAGTAAATGGTTTTTATTTTTAAGGTTACTACCAATTCGGAATCTATGATGCTATGATAACAGAGTTCACACTCTGTGTGTGTGTGAGTGTGTGTGTGTTGAGGAGGGGGTGGGACTCCACCTGCTCTGGGTGTCCTATTCATAAGGATCTGGGGCAGTACCAATGTTGGGGGTTTCCTGACTATTGGTAAGGATCAAGTAACATGGATTTATTAAGAATTATTAAGATTTTTTAAGAATGGGTATCTTGGGATAATGGTCTCTCTTCCCCATCTCACCATTGGGTGTCCTCTCTCAAGGCACTGCTCTCCTTCTACAAGGGCCTGGGGATGGTTGGGAGCAGAAGTCAGGGGGACAAAAGGGAACAAAGGAAAGTTTGAAAATGGGGGGAAAGGAGAGGTGAAGAATGAAAGGGAAAGGGTTTAAATCCCCCCAGGGACCCAGAATGATGGAAAACAAGAGGATGAATGAGTACTCAGGAATGAAGAAGGATAACAAAGATTTCCCCACAGAAACTTGTAGGTGTCCATGGGCCTTTGTCCCTGGGAGGAAACCCCCACATACATTAGGATGAACTTGGAGGCTTTGGCTTCCACACCTTCTCCCCCAATTCCACTGAAGTAGCTAATGATGTCCTTCCATTTCCCTTAGGGCTATTTGGTGGGAATAAGTCTCTGGTCCCAGTCAGTAAGGACTCATCAGGAATGAAGGATAGCCAGGACCCAAATGACTAAAAAGGTCCTTCCTGGTTTTTTTCCCCAAAGACATATTCAGTGGCCTTTTGGGGAGGCTCCCTGATCAATGATTATATCCCCTGCCCATCATATCTTCCCTGAAGAACTCCAAGGCCTAAAGGAACCAAAGTGAAGAATCTCTGTCCCCTTCCCAAGCGAAAGAGGGTTTGACCTTCTATCTCCAAAAAATGGGCATAAGTTGCCTTTCTCCTCCACTCTTACCCTCATACTATGCTGATGGCCAGTCACACAATGATACCTCCTTATCTTTTCTTCTTCCATTTTCTCTACTATCCTTTCCCTCTTCTCTTTGGTGAATGGTGCTTGTGCCTCTAGGAAACATACTGGTTCTACCTGGTCCTTGGCTCTCTTGCACCACAAGGTTACTGTTCCTGGATAGGCCTTGTCATCCTACAACACTTAGCTCCCCCAGCACATGGGCTTTATGCCATGATGGGATGTTTAAGTGAGTGACAATGGGATTTTGGGAAATCGATAATAATCCAAATTAAGTGGATTAGTCTGTCATGCTTCTAGTGCTTCTAGTGTTAGACTGCTGGCCTTTCTGGGTCATCCAGCTGACTCTCAAACCACTGTTCAGAGGCAGTGCCAGAAACCCAGATTAATTTTATTATTGGTCTGATTCACAATTAATAGGATGAAAAAGTGTCTTCCCTCATCATAAACAAACAAATATATATATTGTACTCTAGAGTCAATTAGAAATGACTGGATAATTTTATATTTTCCATGCCATGACTTCTCATTATTTACCTGGGAAATTGAGAGTTTACTTGTTGATATGCCCACATGATATGGGTTACTGAATTTGGATGCCTGGTGGACCTCCTAGGTGTCTTTTCTGCTGAGCTGGGGTGATAGACCTGCTGGGTAAAAGCTAGTGTTGAGGTGGCCTTGAGCTGGAATTGTTGGCCAAGGCTAAATTCCTTAGTTGTCTGTATCCTGAGGGAAGGGGAGGTAGGGCAGAAAGTTCTAAAGGAGTCTGATGGGCTTTGGGGCAGGTTTTGGGGAGTTGCTTGAGGGTTTGAGGGAGCGGGGGTCCAGGCTCCTGCATAGTCAGTTGGGTTGTAAGTCCTGTGCGGTTGGGACAAAGGTGCTTCCGTCTGAGGAAGGAGAAAGAATTCTGCTGGGTGGGTGGGGCAGTGATTCATCCCCAGGACCATCCCCACTAAATCTCAGGCATGGCCTACACACCTGAGGACTGAGGCCACAAGGTAGCTTTTGTAAATTAACTTTGAAGTTGGATCCTCTGTGTGTGAGGCCAGAGAGATGGAGAAGCAAGAGACAAAGGAGCCTCAGTGTTGGAGAGGCAGTAGTTGGACCCAGACTCTGAGTATGCCATCTGTGGGCAGCAGAACTGGCATTGCCCATGTGGACCAAAACGCCACCCCATCCCCCTGTCCTATAGGAGAGTCGAAGGAGATCATCTTATGTTTCCTAGACTGGCGGGAAGGCAGAGGGGGCCAACATCCTGGGGTGTCATGCCATAGCTGTTAGTCAGGGACAGCCCTGGAAGATCCTCCCCCTATCCCTGATGCTGCCTTACCAACCCTCTTCTCTCCTCTGGCAGCCTCAGGAGGGAGGCAGGAATGGGGTGGGGAATGGACATGAGCTCTGACCAGGAATGCCTAGGGAGCTATTATCAGCCACTGGAATCCTCAGGATGAGTGAGACTAGCCTTCCCTTCCTTGAATGAGAATCTCTGATGAAAACCATCCCCTGAATAAGAGGGAGTCAGGTTTTGGACAGCCAGCATGTGCTGGCCTTTATTTCTTAATAGACAGATCTCCAAAGGGGCATTATACACTGGATTTGGCACATCAGGGAGAAACAATCATCCCCTTTCCCTCTCTTCCCCTCCGGTCCCCATCAAAGAGGCAACCTCTTAGGGGCCATTCAGGAAACCTCTCATCTCCCCACCCTGTGCTCATCTAGGCAGAGGGACTGAGTCCCTTGATTCCTGCCCACCCCAGCCCCCAGATCTTCCTTCCTACATATATAATAATGAGAGAGGGGGGAAATGAGACCCCTCTCCTTTCCATCCCCTACCCCTTCTGCCTCGAAGAGGCTACCCAAGCCATTCACTGCCCCAACATGTGGTGTCCCATCCTGTCCTGTTGTGGTAAGTGCGCTCACTCCCCACCCCTGCCCGCCGTGTCCCATCCTGTTACTGTGCGTCCAGAACCTAGTACAGTCGCTGCTCTGTGTTTGCATCATGTTTTTCGTCTGAAACGTCTGCCCCACGTGACAGACCTGAGTGGTTAGAGCTGAGTCTCTCAGCCCCCCTGTCTTTTTGGGTTACAGCTGAAGACAGAACAGCTACTGGACTTCGACCCCTGCCAGAGATCATCTGGCTCCCACTATCCACTGGCTCACAACATGGCATGGAGGCCATCTAGGGGACCATGTCCATGGAAGGGGAGACTGGGCCAGAAAGGCTCTTGGTGAAGGGGCAGGCAGGCATAGGAGACTACACCTACTTCAGTGGGGAGTGCCAGCCATATCCTTAGAGAAGAATGCTGTGGTGATCCTGGAGGGGCCACAACTGGGTTCTTGAATGTGGCTTCTAAGTCCTTACTCACCCCACCAGGAGGGGAGCACTTCTTGAGTGCATCAGTGAGCTTTGGTATTATGACATTATGGCTCACTGGTATCATTATTTAGTTTTTTGAGACATCTCAGTTCTACCTCACCCAGGCACAAAGGGACTTTGTCCACACCTGGATTTCTGGTTTAGGAGTCAGAGAAACAGAAAATCATTTGGAGCCATGCTTTCTCTTCCTTTATCTTCCCACCTTGCTTCCTTTTCCTCCTACCCTACTTCCCATCTCTTTCCTCTTCCCATTCCCCTTCCACTTTTCGGTGTTCAGATTGGGAAAGAAAAAAGCCCAGATGCCTAAGAGAGATGGAATAGGTCATAGCCAAATTTGAATCTTGGCTATAGCAGTCATTGTACGACCTTGGGCAAGTCATTTAACTCTTCTAGGCTTCAGTGTCTCTATCTGTAAAATAGTGTTGACTTCTGCTCTTTGCAGATTTGTAAGATGTCAGGAAAAATAAGTGGTGGAAATCAAATGATTTAGAATTAGTCCTAGATATAGAAGAGCGCTCAATAGCTGTTCTCAGATACTCTGGAGCTCTTTGACACTGGTATCTGAACCAGTTTATGCCAATCTTCTGAAACTTCATTGAGGCCTGGCCTGTCTTGTTTCAGGAAGGCTAAGCCCTGAGAATACTAGCAGCTGAGGGTCTTTTCTGCTAAGTCCCAGTGGGGTTAGAGTCAGAGAGAACCACTTTTCAACTCTTAGAGTCTAATTCCCATTTGAAAGTCAATCAGTTGTGGCGGTCTCAACCTGGCTGCTGGGGGTGATTGGCATCCAGGGCACCATACCCCCTATCTCACCAGAGCTTGGCATGATGGGTAACTCTGGTTCAGGAGGGACTCTGTGCTGGGATTTGGAGGATTTGAAGGGTAAGGCCCAGGCAGTTAGAAGGATTTGCATGACAGGGTCCAGTAGAGTTAGGCAGGCCTCCAGATTTGGCTGGTCCTCAGAGTTATGGTAAGTGAGGGAAGTGTCCCTAGGGTCATGGGCATGCCACACCTCGGGCACTACCCTCTTTCTCTGAGTGCCAGATTTCAACACCTTTGAAGTACCACTGACAGTGGCCCAGGGGCCACTGCTCCCTTCCTCCCCCACTCTACTTCCCTCTCCCCACTACTCTCTATCGTTTTGCCACTGTGTCTCTTCCTGTCCCATCTCTTCTCCTTGTTTTTCCAGAAAAGAAAGTCCAGTTCCAGTGTTCAGTTAATGGTGAGTGTCTGCCGTCTTCCCAAATGCCGGTAATGCTGGACCTCAGCGCACTCCCGCCTTGCTCCTAGAGGTCACACTGGGAATGCGGGGTGGGAAGAGGGGGCCAAGGGCGTGTGTGGTACGTGTGTGTTGTGTGGCAAACATGTATGTTGTTTGTGTGTTTATGTTAATACCTTCAAACCAGTGCTCTGAAACAATACATTTCATAGTATAAAACCAATATTGACCCACTGTGGGCAGTGGTTGACATGAACCTTTTCCAACTCCTCAGGCCATTTCCCAGTCTGATTCTCTTGAATCATTCTCACTGGAGTTCTCTAGCTCAAGGTTTTTACTCTAAAATTCAGTTTTTTGAGTTACCCAGTTACTAGACGATGATGCAGTGGTGGCCAGCATAGACTCGTGGGTGTAGCAGTATAGGGACCTGCCTAGGATCTTCTGTGGAGTGCAGTGCCCAGTGTGCATTGGGTAGATCAAGCCTCAGTCCTGGCCTTCCTTGACCTCTCCACAGGCCTGTCAGTGTAACCAGTGGGTGCGTTTGGGGCTCAGAAATGCTCTTTGTGTGACTGTGCATCTCTTTCCTGACTGTAGTTTCATGTGTTCTCTCCTACTTCTGCACAACTCCCACTCGCCCTCATCCTAATTCTCCCTCCTTTCTATTTTTCCTGTAAATTTGTACCATTTCCCCCCAATTGTACAGTCAACATGGTGTCACTTTGCTCCTTTCCACAACTCCTTAACACTCTTCTGGCTAAAGCCTCCTCCCATCTCACAACAGAGGCTAGAGGCTCTATGTATTCATTCCCATAAGACTCCTCCATTGACAGCCCCTCCACTTCTGCCTCCTTCTCCCCTTCTCCTCCTCCTCCTCTCCCTCATTGCTCCCTGAGTTTGAAAGTTAGGTTGGATTTTAGTTGCTCTATCTGGACTCCAGGGCCCATCTGGCTCTTGGACTATCAGCCAAGTTCTCTGTCAACCAGGGTTGGTAGAAGCTGTTATGTTTGCCATCAGCTGAGCAGGTTCCTTGGTCTCAATGATCAGCCCAGGATTCACTTCTTTCCTGTTGTCTTTCCCTTCTATTTTTTGCCCAGGAATCCTCTGAGAGTACCAATACCACCATTGAAGATGAAGACACCAAAGGTAGGAGGACTGGCTCCATTTGCCCTTCTGGGAGACTGGTTGAACCTTTCTAGCCTTGCCTAATTTAGTCTAGTGTCTCTCTTTATAATGGGAATCTCTATGTTGAAGTTAATGTCTGCCTAGAGGGATTGTCTAATCAAAGCAAATCAAACGTATTTGGATGTAAGCTCCTTTGCTATTGGGAAAACCCCACAGGACTGGGGTGCTTGATTCCACAGAGTAATTTCAGATCTGTCTCAAAGGGCAAAGCTGCGAAAGACATCAGATGTCTCTTTCATCTTTATTTCTGGGCTCCAGATCTTATTCAGGCAGAAACTACTCTTTGGTCACTTAACTGATCAGGCTAGACTCACTATGTTCTCTTTCTCTATTTCTGATCCCCATTTATCCCTCAAGGCTACCATACGATGCTTATCACTCCTAGCATCTTTCTGCCCCTTTGCCATAAACATAAACACACAACACACTCACTCACTAGTAGGGGCACGAGGAGAAGAGTGAGAGATAAAAACATTTTGGTGGAATTACAAGTAATCAAAGATGCATGAAAATAAACTGACCTGAGTCAAACTGGATGATTCCAAAGTTAATAAAGCTTCTTTTGAACCCCATCAAAGATTTGGATCCTCTATGAAAGGGGTTGAGCACTTTATCAGGATAAGGCTCAGAAAGTCAGTCTCCTCCCATTCAAGATGGTACACTTCTGGACTGAGTAGACTCCCCTCCAAAAGTCCAGTTTAGTAGGTTCATCCAAGGGACATGATTTAATGTTTGTCACCCACCCTCAACTAACCAAGAAGGGCTACATTCTCATCTCTCTCCTCACTTAATCACTGGCTCCAGAGCATGTCCATTCAGAAACCTAAGGACCTTCCACTCTCTGATCACTTAACCACAGTGAGATCTGGTGTCTTACTTGTGATCCTTCTTCTTCACTTTCTTTATGCCAAGGGACATCATATTGGTTTTCTTGGTGCCCCCAAAACACTCCAACAATTTATAGAGATACGATGTTTCTTTATAGTCACCAGTCCAGAAGATTAAGGTGATGCCATTGATTTCCCACTTCCCCTTTAGTCCCGGTCTTGGATCTGATGCCATTTGGGAATCCCTCATAACAAGCAAAGATCCAGATCTGTAAACAATAATAAATCATTCTGGTATTTGCACTCTTTTTCCCTCTCCAGTCACTATCTGGACAGGTTAACAGAACCATTACTAGGTCTTACCAGTTACAACTGGAGAAAAGTCAGTTCTTAGTACTCAGTTTAAATCATATGAACCTTTAGATAAGGTGACTCCTTTCTAGGAAAAGGATTTGGGATGGTTGATTGGTTTCATCTCCATCCAGGGCCAGGATTGATACCACAGTGGGTATTACCCTTGTCAGAAACCTATTTGAGGGTCTGGAGCCAGCACCAAGGTTGTCAGTGATGTCTGCCGAAAGCAGAGAGAGGGGTATAAGAGAGCTGATTGGCCTCAAGGAAGAAGTGGAACCTCCTTTTCTGGCTCCCACAGACTGCACTTTGAGAGTCACTGGACTAGGGCTGTGATCATAGAATTTAAAGCTGGAAGATTATTGCAGATGATCTAGTCTAACTCCCTCATATTACAGATGAGGAAACTGAGGCCTGGAGATATGTCTTTTGCCTAAGGTCCCATAGGCAGTAACGGAGCTGGAATTTTAACTTGGGCAATCTGTTGCTAACTACACAATTTTAAGCATGTGTCAGTTTCTAAATGTGTGGTATTATAAATGAGGAAGGCCTTCTGGTAAATATTTCCCTGATGAGGGAGGTAAGCTATGATTCAGTGAGTTTGGATGGGGCCTTGATGATGTAGCTAACTAATGGTGTCTGAGAGTTCTGATCTTGGGATTTGGTACAGAGCCAAAAAAACAAAACCAAACCAAAAGATACTATTTTTGAATGAGAAGGAGACCAGGGTATGGGTTTAGACATCTCTGGAAGAAAGATACTGAACAAGGTGAGATACTGGCAAGTAGTGGTAGAGCAAGAGGGAGGAAGCCTAGGGTGTTCTGGCTAGCTTCCTTTCCTGACTGGGGTACTATATCCATATAAACTCCTTATCTTTGCCTCTCCTCTTGAAGGTGGTGAAGGGTGAGAGGGCAATACTTTATGAGCTGATCGGATCATAGATTTAGAAGTGACAAGGACCTCAGAAAACACCTGACCCAACTCTGTTATTTTACGGATGAAGAAAGCAAGGTTCAAAGAAACTGAGTGACTCATTCAGAGTCACATAGATAGTATCAGAAGCGTGATTTGAACCTGAGCTCTCTTTGTCCAGAGCCAGTGTTCTCTCTACCATGACACAGTGCAGGAAGGAGCTATTCACTTGATTGTCAGCTCCTGTTTGTGTGTCTTCTTTGGCTGTTTCCGTGATATTAGCTTCTCAGGGTGAAGAACAGACAACGGAACGAGGCAATGCAGCGTTTGAATGAATAAAGAATTAATGAAGCTCTTTCTGTTCGCAAAGAACAAATAGTAAGACAGTTCTAACCCACAAGGAGTCTCACATTCTTCTGGGTCAGATAACACAGAGGGAAGGTTTTACCTCCAAGTCAGGTAGAAAAACTTAAAGGTCTTTGGGAAATGCTGGAAAATCACGTCAATTCTTCTTTAATGTCATTTCCACTGATCAAATGACATTATTTTATATACTTCTATATAAATATTTTATGTATAAATATGTTATATATTTATACACAGTTATACATTTTACATATAAATATTTTATATATTTCTACACGAATATATATTTCAATATAAATATTTTATATATTTCTATATCTGTATATAGATATTTCTACATATTTTATATGTAAATATTTTTCATATCCACATTTAAATATGTATATTTTACATATTTATTTGTAACTATTTTCTTGGTTTAGATAGTTAAAAGTACAGGGGATTTGGAATTAGTCTTAGGTCTGGGGGCAAGGGGGAAAGGGACTACTGCTCACATTGTAGAGAGAACCTGAAATGGGTGTGTGTGTGCATGTGTGTGAAGAAATTATAGTTAAATTACTGACACACTTAAAAAAAATCTTTAAACCTGGCCCCCTGCACTCATCTTCTCTTGGAGTGGTTGATAAAAAGAACATTGCACTAAGTTGTAGCTGGGATGGCCAAGGAGGTATGAGGGGAAAATCATAGCAGTAACTCCTCTTTCTAAGACTTTCCTCACAATAAATTCATGATAGGGCAGCTGGGTGGTGCAGTGGATTAAGCACAGGACCTGAAGTCAGGAGGACCAGAGTTCAAATTCACCCTTGGATACTTACTAGCTATGTGACCCTGGGGAAGGCACCTAACCCCAATCACAACTCCAATTGCCTCAAAAAAACCCAAACCAAACCAAAAACCCATGAGGTAGGTAGTATAAGTATTATCACTACTCTGAACCTCAGTATCTTCATGTCTAAAATGAATAGTTGAAGCTAGATGCATTCTGAAGATCTAGAGCTACACAGATACCCCCCTCCCCCAATTTTACAGATGAGGAGAGTCAATTGTCTTGGCCAGATCACCAAAATCTACTAACTGTAGGAACTGTCATCTGAACCCTGGTCTCTCTCCTCCCCCCAGCAGCTTTCTGCTCTACAATTCCCTGGCTCTACCCCTCATGGGGATATACTGATCGGGAACTTAGTCGTCTTCTTGACCCTTGACTCACTATCTGACCTTAAGAAACTTGCTTAAAGTCATAATGCCTCATGTTTCTCCTCTCTGAAAAGAAGTGCTCCCAGGAGGCCAGACCGATCACCATCTATGTGAAATGTCAGGAACCGAGTGGGGATCTGGCTCGTTGCCTCCAGAGAGCTGCTGGATGGACTCCCACATATTAGGACTGGCCAGAAGGATGGGTCTGGGGCAGGCATTCTCAGTGCTCAGTCAATTGGTTTTTAGCTTCTGAAAAGACATCTAAAGTTCGAGGAAGGGTTTAAGGTTCTGGGAATATTATGGGGCTCATAGAGGGGCCACTAGAACAGTAGAGAGAGTGCTAGCCTAGAAATTGGGAAAACTCAAGGTGGAGTCCCAACTTTGACACACACTGACTGTGACGCTGGAAAAGTCACTCATTTCCTTTAAGACTCTGCTCAAACAATATCTACGTTCAGCCTTTCCTGATCCCTGCAGCTGCTCCCTCTTTCCAATTTGTCTTCCATATATTTAAATCTGTCAGGAGGCACCTTGAGGATAGAGACTTCCATTTTTGTTTTTATAGCTTTGACATCTAGTCCAGTGTTTGGCACATGGTAAGTGTTATTAGGATAATGCGATGTAGAATGCAAGGGCAGCTAGGTGGCACAGAGGATAGAATTCCTGGAGTCAGGAAGACCTGAATTCAAATCCAGCTTCAGACACTTAGTGGCTGTGTGACCATAATGTTTGCCTCAGTTTCCTCATCTGTAAAATGAGCTGGAGAAGGAGATTGCAAATCACTCCAGTATCTTTGCTAAGAAAATCCTTAGTGTGGTCATGCAGAGTTGGACACAACTGAACCACAAATGTAGAATTTAAATTCTTGAGGGCAAGTGCTGTTTTGCTTTATCTTTGAACCTCCAGCACTGAACACAGTGTCTAGCCCATAGGTAAGTACTTAATGGGGAATGATTATGTGGAGGAGTGAGTAGGTATTTTTGCTTGGCACTGATGAGTAGAATTAAGACCAGTAGGTGGAAACTACAGATGTGCAGCCTGAGGCTCAAATGTAAGTCATGTTTTGGTTGGGGTCATTCAGTTGTTTTTAGTCGTGTCTTATTCTCCGTGACCCCATTTGCTGCTTTCTTGGCAAAGACACTGGAGTGGTTTGTCATTGCTTTCTCCAGCTCATTTTACAGATGAGGAAACTGAAGCAAACAGGGTTAAGTGATTTGCTCAGGGTCACACAGCTAGTAAATGTTTGAGGCTGAATTTGAACTCAGGGTGATGGGTCTTCTTACCCAATTGTCTGTACACTATGGCATCACCTAGCAGCACCTAAGAGTCAATTAGAGATGTCCAATGATAGAATGGTCTACCTCATGAAGTACATGAGAATACTTCTGGAGGCCTTCAAGTAGAGGTGAAATGACCACTTACTGGAGTATTATCATGTGGTGTGGTAGTGGAAAGAGCCCCAGATTTCAAATCTTAAGATCGAGGTTCAAGTCTCAGCTTTGCCACAGATTAGTTATGTGATCTCAGGCAAGTAATTCCCTCTTTTTGAGGCTCAGTTGCTTAATCTATAAAATTGGGAAAATAGTTGTAATACCTATGTTACAGAGTTATTATGAGGCTCATTGGAGTCAGGATGGCATATTTGATACAACTACCGTGTGGCCCTGGGTAAGTCATTCACTCTCACTACCTCAGACAAAACTCTCTAAGTTCATAAGGCTGCAGAGCAGTCATCGATCTGCTTTGGTAGAGAGAAGTTCCTCACTGGACAGGTCTTTACACCCATGAAATCACAGGTTCTGACCAAGAAGTCACTGGAATACTATATTAAAATCCTTTGCAAACCACAAAGTACTGTATAAATGCCAAATATTATTATTTTTGTCATAGAAAGTATTCATCCTTTAGGTAGATAGGTGGTAGCTTGAGGTAGCTAGGTGGTGCAGTGAATAGGCTGGAGTCTGGAAGATTTGAGTTAGAATCTGTCCTTAGACACTTACTAGCTGTGTGACCTGGACATCCAGCCTCAGTTTCCTCAACTGTAAAATTGGGATCATAACAACACCTGCCTCCCAAGTTTGTTGTGAGGAACAAATGAGGTAATTGTAAAACTGTTTAGGACAGTGTCTAGCACATATTAGGTTTTTAATAAATCCTTCTTCTCCTTCAGGTTATGATGCTGTGATTCTTATTAGAGCTGGAAATCTTCTTCTGGAACTAACCAGATTGGGCATGGACAAGTCACTTGTTCTGAGTCTCAGTTTCCTTGTCTGTAAAATATAAAACACTATTTGTCTTTCTATATTAACGGGTTTGTTTTTTTTTTTCTGAGGAGAGTGTTCTGTTTACAGGAAAGAGTTGTAGGAACATGAGCTATCATAATTGTCATCCTCCAGGGCCCAAGTTTGCTCTCCCATAGGAGGCGTGGTCCTGGCCTGCTCGAGTGTGTATCCAGAATCAAGTTACTTGATGGTGGGCCAGCCGGCAGGAGAAAGCAGCAGAGTGGCTTGTACTAGCTCTAGTCCCAGGGTTTCAGTCTCACTATCAGGCCCCCACAGGGAAAAGTGCTGAGGGCAGGATATTTAACACCCTGCCTACAGGCCAGCTGGCTCCTGGCATTTCATTACTTATACAGGGTTCTCCCTTTTCATCACTTGAGACTTCCTAAGGACCCCGTCCTCTGCTTGTACTTTAGAATCAGGCTCCATCCTCTGGCTGTGATTGAGAACCAAGTGTCCCACTCTCAGATGGTCTTGGAGTAGGGGGTCACTAGCTCTGACTGACTTATTCTCAGGTGGTCTGTCTTTTGGTTTTGACAAGTGGTGATGATGGTTTATGTGGATGTGATGTAGAAGGGATTCCTGTTCAGGTATGATTGTCTCTGAAGTCCCTTCCAACTCTACGCTTTTGTGAGGCATGGTGTGGAGGAAAGAGCACAAGACTTGCAGTCAGGAGACCTAGATTATATTCCTAATTCTGACACTGGCTGTGTAAACGTTGGGCAACTTCTTGTCCTAAGACAAAGGACTGCCGGGAGTCGACTGCTAGGTGAGAGGCCATGCTGAGAGGTGGAAAGAGGGCATGATGTGGAATCAGAAGTGCTGGGCTGAATTCCCTCCTCTTCAACCTTTTCCCTGTGCAACTTGAGTAAGGGAAGGAAAAGGGAAGAGAAGGAGCATTTCTATAGTGCCCACTATAGGTCAGGCACTGTGCTAAATGTTTTTTACAAGTATCAGCTCATCTGATCCTCACAGCAACCTTACAAGGCAGATACTGCTACTATTCCCATTTTACAGTTGAGGAAACAGAGGCAAAAAGAGTCTACTTGGCTTGCCCAGGATCACACAGCTTGTTATGTATCTGAAGCTGGGTTTGAACCTAGTCTTCCTGACACCGGGCCTGGAGCTCTTCTCACTGTGTAACCAGCTGCCTCTAAGTAAACACTTATATAATGCCTACTATGGACCAAGCATTGAATTAAACACTTTTTATAAGTAATTTCATGGATCCTTTACCTTTCAGTCATTTACTTCTCCTGGCTTCAGTTTCCTTGTATGTAAAGTGAGGGAATTGGCCTAGACCAGGGGTGGGGTACCTGCAGCTTCAAGGCCACTTGTGGCCCTCTATGTCCTCAAGTTTAGCCCTTTCACTGAATCCAGATTTCACAGAAAAAAATCCCCTTAATAAAAGGATTTGTTCTGTAAAACTTGAATTCAGTCAAAAGGCCACACCCAAGGACCTGGAAGGCCACAGGATCCCCACTCCTGGTCTAGATCATAGATTCTTAACCCTTTTTTCTGTATTGGAGACTCCTTTGGCTATTTGGTAAAGCTATAGTCCTATTCTCAGAACATTTTTAAAGCAAAAAATAAAATATATAGGATTACAAAGGAAACAAATTATGTCCAGATATAATTTTATACACACATATACATGCATATACATATTTAAAGTTGACAGACTTAGCCCTAGGGTCCCTTCCAGCACTAAGACCTGTATAAATGTGAACTATTAATAGGAAATGTCCTTTCTCCTTAGTGTTGGTGGGAATCATATGCACCTGTTACTGTATGCTGGCTTTGTACCCCCAAGGGATTTTAGGTGAATCTTTCTCAGGATAGAAGGGACAGGGAGTCATGAATAGAGAATTCTTCTAAGACAGTGGCAAAGAGATAGAAGGGGGCACAGTTCATTAGCTGAGGGGACAAGGTCAGGTAGGGACAGGACAGAAAAAGAAATGGGGGTGAGGGAGTGAGGTAGGCTGGGGCTGATGAGACATGTGCCTTAGAAAGACTGTCTTGGTAACTGTGAAGGCTGCACTGGGAGAGTTGAGCCTGAATGCAGGGGTATCAGTTAGGATATAAGGGCTGTCAGGCTGAGAGAGGCACCTGCTTTCTGCCTGCCTGTGGTCATGTCTTACTCCCACCAAGTGGAGGTTCCTAAAAATTGAACCCAGAGCCAAGTTCTTTGGGCTCACCATTTGGCCACTGGGAACTAGCCTCTGACTTAGTGGCTTCCGGGGTCCATTGCTAATGCTTCTTCCTGGTCAGGCTACAAACACCTTTGTGTTTTGTGTTTCTTTGTATTTTCTCCTTGCTCTACAGTGAGAAAGCAAGAAATCATTAAGGTGACCGAGCAGCTGATTGAAGCAATAAGCAATGGGGATTTTGAGTCCTACACGTGAGTTTGATGGGTACTTCTGAATATCCGGGGCAAAGGAGGAGGGAAGTGGCTGAATGATTATGTGGATGCCCGCATGGCATAATGCATGGATTCTATCTGTCACTCATCCTGGTTGTGTGATCCTGGGCAAAGAATTTAATTTTTCTATGCTCTTGGTTACTCTCTAAGATCTTCAATTGCAAGGAAATTATCAACATGCACTAACAGAGGGGCTCTCCTCACCTGAGAACTCTCTTTAATTGACAAAAGCATAGAGCCAGTCCCTATCCTATCCCTATTCACCTCACTTTTATTTGTAAAGGTCTGCTGAGGGCATGGATCAATGCAAACTCCTCTTTTGCATTTAGATTAAACCGATTTTAAGTTTTTTTCTCTTGGTTAGAATTTTCCTCTCTGCAGCATGATTTATGTTTCTTTTTTGCCTTCCCTCCCATGGCTTCCTAACACTCATTCCCTGTAGACTCTTCCTTTTGCTGCCAAATGATCCTTTACTTCCCCAAGGAAAAGATGTTTTTATTTCTTCCTTGAATTCCCTGGACTCTCTGGGAGTGTGTGCGTGGGTGCGTATATATGAGTTTCAGGGTAGAGGGGTTGCAGCTGGATGCTCCCTGGAGGGGTTTCTGCTGGTAATGTTTCTCCACCCATGCTGCTGCTTATGGTGAGAATGTTGTGGAACAGCAGTTCTCAAAAGTTTTTGGTCTCAGGACTCCTTTACACTCTTAAAAATTATTGAAGATGCAGAATAACTTTTGTATATGTGTGTTATACCTATTAACATTTAACATTTAGACAATAAAATATTCTTTAATAAAATAAGTTTAATAAAATTAAAGCATGACCAATTTACAATATTTATTTTATTTTAAAAGTATATAAATTAATTTAAAATATAAATATAAATGAAAACATTAATTTTATAGGTTAAAATATTGAATTCATTTAAAATGGCAACAAACCAATTACATGTTAACAAAAATAGCTATATCTTTCCAAAGGAAAAAAAAAATTAGTGAGAAGAGTGGCATTGTTTAGCATTTTAAAATATTTTATTTTTTCCAATTATGTGTAAAACCAGTTTTTAATATTCATTTAAAATTTTTTCTCCCTCACTCCTTCCCCAACCTCCTCTTTGAGAAGGTGAGCAATTTGATATAGATTATACATGTGCAGTCATGTAAAACATATTTCCATATTAGTCATGCTGCGAAATAAAGGACAGACCAAAAAAGCAAAACAAAACAAGAGAAATAAAGTAGAAAAAGGACTACTCTATCAGCATTCAGACTCCACCAGTTCTCTGGTGGTGGATAGAATTTTTCATCATTTAAGTCCTTCAGAATAGTCTCAGATCACTGTATTACTGAGAATAGTTAAGTCGTTCACAGATGATTATTGTACATTATTGCAACTTCACTTTGCATCAGTTCTTATAAGTCTTCACAGGTTTGTTTTACATTTTTGCAAATTTCTTTAATGTTTGACTTAATAGAAGAAAGCTAGATTCTCCTGTTTTTGCATTCAATCTGTTGCAGTATATTGTTTTGCTTGGTGTGTGACGATCCAGCCTCACATAGATAGCTAGAAAAGGAAGGAGAATTTTAATAAACAAATAACATCGTAGTATTACTATGAAAATAGTCTTGACTTTGTAGATCCCAGGGGTCCACAGACCACCCTTTGAGAACCACTGTTGTAGAAGGATCTTTGCTTTTTAAAGCTTGCTCGTTCCACCTTGTTCTAGCTTATCCTCTGGGCTGGGATCTCACATTCTATTCAATAAACACTTATTAAGCATCTACTTACTATGTGCAGGGCAATGTGCTTGGCTCTGGGGTACAAAGATGAAATAACAAGCCATCAGAGCTTATAAACTGCAGGGGGGTGAAAGGAGGCACGGAAATAGCAGATGTGTGTGTGTGCGCGCACACTTGTGTGTGATGCAAAGCAGAATGTAAAAAGGGTAAACGAGAGATCTAGATCGCTAGATATGTTTAGAAATCCACTTTGAGCTAGAAGAATCAAAAAAGACTTCTTGAAAGAGTTAGCACCTGAGCTCTGCCTTGGAGGAAAAGATGGTTTCCAATAAGGAGGAGATGGGCTGTGTAAATACATGAAGTCAGAAGAAGGCAAGAAGAGACTGGGCATTGGCAAATAGTTTGCTTTGTTTGAAATTGAGACGATGTGAAGGCATATGATGTGAAACAAATCTGAAAAGGTGGAAGGAGCCTGATTATGGAAGAGTTTAAATGCTAGGTTAGCCTAGGAGTTTGTAATCTCTCCTCAAGGCTGTGGGGAGCCCTGGAGGTTTTTGACCAGGGAAGTGACCTGGTTAGAACTAAGCACTAGGGAGATTTATTTGTCGAGCCATGTCGAGGATGGATTATAGAGCACAATGACCAGAGGCAGACAAACCAGTCAAGCTATTTTAATAGGCCAGGGGGAAGAAATAAGGGCCTGCACCAACATGGTGGTTATGTGAATGGAGATTTATTGGCAGTAGAACCTTCAATGTTCGGCACCTGTTTGGATATAGGGATTGAGACAAAAGGCAGAGATAATTCCCAGTCAAAATCTCACTGGATCCCTGTAAGAAGGAAATGGGCCCTTGGCCCTGAAGTAGAAAGGAGTGCCTTCCATATTCTGCTTTTACCACACTCTACTGCAAGGGGTTGTCTGACAGCTCCCCTGGGAGTCAGGACACTTCCTGCTTGGATGTTTTGTTCAACAAACAGTCAGCTACATGGGCCAAATGTTAGCACTGGATGAGGGGATCAATATTCCTAAATGGGCTTCCTTGTGCTCATGGCCTAGTTCACTATGATGGAGCTGATGTTGTACCTGCTGCATTTGGGATCTCCATAGTCCTAGGGCTGAGAGATAGCCTAGGGTGGTTGCTTTGTGGCATCCCTTCCTATGGGAAGGAACAAAATGAGAAAGTGGTAACTGTGCAGAAGTGAGCAGAGACACTTCCTGCTTCCACAGATCACTTGGCCTTCAAAGCTCTAAATGAGCTTGTTTGTGCGTGTGTGGTCATGTGAGTGTATCAATATTTACTTTAATCTCTGCATATCTGAGTATGTAAAATGTACCCCTGAAGTGAACGCACAAGAGGCCGAAATGTCCTGCTTACCCTGAGATTCTGCCAGTATTAAGCAATAGAGGGAAGGGAAGGAAGAGAGGAAGACCACCCTTATGGGGCTCCCAGCTTGCTTGGGAGCCTTGGGTCCTCCTCTCTATTTAGATTCATAAGGTAATAAAATACAAAAATAAAATGCTAGGATTCTCGGGGACTGTAGAACACAGAACGTGGAATTTCAGAGTTTGAAAGGATCTTAGAAAAGAGCCGCAAGGGGCCTTAAGGGATTATATTATCTACTAAAACCCTGCCTCAGGAACCCCATTCAGCACATAAAGAAACTGAGGTCCAGGGAAGTCCCTGTTTGCTCTTGCTTTCCCCAGGAAGATGTGTGATCCTGGGATGACAGCCTTTGAACCTGAGGCTCTGGGAAACCTGGTCGAAGGCCTGGACTTCCATCGATTCTACTTTGAAAACCGTGAGCAATTCCTTCCCTCCGTGGTGCCTGTTGTCTCCTCTCGTTGCTTGTCCTGCCCGCTGGCAGCGTGTCTCAGCCTCCTGGGAATAGCAGTGTGACAGACAGGGCCCCAAGAAGCCTGCAGCAAGCCCCATGCGGAACGTGGGTTGGTACCTTCTCGGATCCCTCTCCTAACTCTGGCCAGGCAAACTGTACTCCCCAACCCTCCCCTTTCATAGCTAGAGGCAGGGACCTCGGGGCTCCCCGGAGGGACAGGGAGCAGGCAACCTTTCCCCCAGGGTCCCTGAGAAAAGTGTTGCTCTCAAAGGGGCATACAGGTTCTGTCCAGTGTGATCTTGATCTCACAAGGCAGGCCGGCTGACCATTTGGGATGGAGGTTTGGGGGTGTTAACTGGGCAAGAGCGGGGGAGGAGCTCACACTGCTGTACCCCGCCCCTGTCTGTGTGCCATGCGGCTGGGTCTCTGTTCTTCATGTCTGTCAGTCCTGTGCATTCCCCCAGCGGGGGTAGCATGATACCTGGGGCTTCCGCAGGACCGTTTCTGCCTTTGCCTGTTTTCCCTGTTACTGGCTCTGAAAATTTCCCCCGGCTATGTTATCCTAAGAGGCCCTGTTGGAGTCTCAGAGCTGGAAGGAACCTTAATGGATCAGTAGGTCCAAACTCACTTTCATACATGAGAACACTTATTCTCAGAGAGGGGAAGGGACTTTCCCAGGGACACACAGCAGGAGACTCAGGACTAATAATAGCTCACATTATCTTAGTGCTATGAGAGTCCCAAGTGTTTTCTTAGAAAATCTAAGCTTCTTTAAGGCAGGGACACATCTGTCTTTGCATTCCCACTCAATCAATCAATGAACATTTATTAAGCACTTACTGTATGCCAGGAATTTATTAAGCATTTACTTTATGCTAGCTAAGTACTGAGTTGGCATATAGTAGGTAATTAATAGATGCTTGTTGATTGCTTGGTTTCCTCACAACAACCCTGTGAGGTGTGTGGGGTAGTCACCTTTTGTAGAAAAAGAGATGTGATTTACTCAAGCTATTCCAGCCAGTGAGAAGGGATCAGGATTAGAACCCACATCTCCTGGCTTCTTTACCTCCCTCTACTCCCCATGTTGTTTTTCCTTCACAGGAAGGAAATGAGTGAGGAAGCCTTTATTCCACTATGGCCCTTTGGTCTAGCTGATTAAGTGTTACATTTGGGTTAGAATGTGAGGCCTCCTCCCAGATTCTGTGCCTGGAGGGCAGAGAAGTCTTCAGTCAGTCTTTCTGACTTTGGCATCAGCTGGATCATTTTTGTCATGTGAAAAAGTAAGAGAAAAAACAAACCAACCCTTTTATATAATAGCAAAATCTTCCATAGTTCTCCTAATACGCACTAGCAATGGTAGAAAGTCAAAGAGATATTTTGGGATTTGGTTTCTGGGGCCATTAATTTTCAACTGTGCCTACATACAGCCTGATTTCCTGGCCCAGTGGTTCTATGCTAATTTGTCAGAGCACGCCTTTCTAATCCTGCCCTGCCCTGGAATAGAGACCCCAGGAATCCTGAGGTTCTTAAGGGCCAAAATGTTAGAGTAGGCAAATTACTGAGTTGGGAGCCAAGTGTTCTTGCTTAGGGTCTAGGTTCGGCAGCATGGTCAGTATGAGAACTTTTGTAAGTTATTTTCCCTCTTAGAGACTCAGTTCCCTTCTTTGTAAAATGGAGAATATTTGTACTATCATCCTCATGGGATTATGAAGAAAGTACTTTGCAAACCTTAAAATGCAATGGAAATGGAAGTTATTGTCATTATCTGAAAAAAAATATTAGGGGTGGACCTAGCTGCTACCTATGGACCCTTATAGTTCTGCGTGGCTTTCTGTTAAGGATTCTGTAGAGTAGATTCCTGCACTGGGTGAAAGGTTGAATGAGATGACACCTGAAGTTCCTTCCAACTGTGAGATGCTTTGGTTTTAAACTGTGGGGATCTATGTGGACATTGCCATCTGAACCAGCCTGATGTTGAAGCAGGGATGATGGACATCTTGCCTTATCTGCTGCAGAGAGAACGTTTCCTTCAACACTGGGAAGTATTTTTCTGCAGTAGTAATTCCTCCTGAACCTTTTGCCCCCTCTTACCCTCATGGAGAGCATTCTGGGGAAAGAGTGATCTAATTTCCTGAAACTTCTCCAGTAAAAGGATGTAGTCCACTAGAAAATTTACCTTGGCTCCCAGATGTCTGAGGGGCAAGACAGGGTCTGGTGGTTGAATTTCCACCTCTGCACTAATGTAGATGATAGGTCCCCTCAGATACGGGGACTCTGGTGGGGGGAGCTGGTGAAGCAAAGAGAATGATGAGAAACGTCAGGGTTTCTCAGCTCATGTACAATCCCATGGTTCCATTCCACTTTTACTCCTTGTCCCCTTCCCTCTTTACCCTTCCCCGCTCCCTACTCCCTGATCTCCAGTGTGGTCCAGGAACAGTAAGCCCGTCCATACCACCATCCTGAACCCTCACATCCATCTGATGGGTGATGAGTCAGCCTGCATTGCCTACATCCGCATCACACAATATGTGGACGCTGGTGGTATCCCTCGCACTGCCCAGTCTGAGGAGACCCGCATCTGGCACCGCCGGGATGGCAAATGGCAGATCGTTCACTTCCACAGATCCGGAGCACCTTCAGTCCTACCACAGTGAGATCCTGTCTTTTTTTCCTTCCTCCCTTTCACGTCAGGTTGCCCTAATAGTGAGACTTCCCAGAGGCGGAGTCTGAAGGGTAGCTGCGGTTTGATTGGCTATTGGAGCAGAGTCTAAGTCATTGTCTGCCAGGTAGACAACCTTCTGTTAATATAAAACCACCTCTCCTGGATCCAGTCATCCTAGTTAAGTCAGGTTGCATCGATGTCAAAACAGCGTATGATTCTTTCGCCTATTTTTTATTGGAAATAATCACATTTGTAGTCACAATAATGGCTTAATACTATTCCATCTAATTCTCAAAGCAACATTTTGAGGCAGGAAATACAAGTCACATTGTAGGGGCCCATTTTTATATTTTTTTAAAAGATGTTAAAGCTAGAAAGAAACTGAGAACATTGAATGACAGCCCTGGAAGAGGGCGAAGAATAAAGTGTGGAACTGAGGGGGACCGTAGACCACAGAAGGTGAGAAATAGAAGGGACCTTAGACATGGGATCATAGGATTTAAGGCTGAAGGGGTTTTAGAGGGAATTACTAAACCAATCCCCTCATTTTACAAACAGGGAAACTGAGACCCCAAGCGGTCAAGTGACTTGCCTGAAATCACACAGGTAGCAGGGTCCTCCGTATTCCTTTTCCTACACCAGACTCTTTCCAGATCATAGGACACAGAATGTCAGAACTGGAAGGGACATTAAGAGGTCTGATATTCTGATCGTCTCATTTTACAAAGGTGGAAACCAGAGAGGTTAAAGTATATACCCAAGGTCATACAATTTAATGTGGGCGTGTCAGGTGAACCCACATCTTTGTTAGGGAATTTGTCTCACAGCTTAACCCCCACAGAATTTTTGGATTTTCATAGCTATCTAGAATTTGAGAACATTTATAAAAGCTGTGTTCTACCCTTCATTACTCCTTCATACTCCCAAACTCAGCTATAAAAGAAAAGGCATTTGCCTTATCTTTTATGAATCCTGTTGGTTTAGCCCAAATAATTACACGGTTGACATTAAAAATACACGTTTAATTGTTCTACATTTCAAACATGTTTTCTATAGTAGAACTATTCTGATTGTTGTCTTTTTTCCCTCCAAAAAAATATTCAGAGGTCACACTTCTGTGTCTTTTCAATACACTCCCCTTCCCACCCCCATCTTCACCCTCATCTCCGCCCTTCTCTCTTCCCAAACCACCTAATAATAACACTTCACATTGATATAATGCCTTAATGCTGGCAAAGTGCTCTGCCTAGGCACACCATGATGAGTGCATTCATTTTTATAGTCCTTTGAGGTTTATAAATGTAAACCTGCTATCTGGCAACAAATCAGCGAGGGAGGTAGGGCAGTCATTAGCTCTGTTTAACAGACAAGGAAACCAAGGCCCCCAAATATAATGTATCTTCCCCAAGGTCAAGAGTTACTAAGTAGTGTAGCTGAATTTATGAAAACAAACTTATTTGTATTACTTTGCACAAGGGTTCCCTATAGAATTCCTTTAAATAGCTCATAAAGGTTAACAAGGATGTTTTCAAAGAAACATTCATTAAGTACCTACAACTTATAGACCACTGTTATCCTTTCTAAGAAATATGACAATTAGACGAGATAGGGTTTCTGCCCTCAGAGAGCTCACAGGCCATACAGAGAGTTCAGTAAGATATACTCTAGATTTCATTGAAAAGGTTCAAAGTGCTACATGAATAAGGTTGGAAAGGCAAAGGTCACTACGGATTAATTTTAGGGAAATCATCCTGGAAAGGCTAGCATTTCATTTGGGTTTCATAATATTTTGTATTATAAGGTATTTGGTAAGTAAGTAAGGAATTTTGCAGGTCAGGAGCAGGGCAGCATTCTAGATTTTGTGTTGGGAAACTATGTTGTATATATAGGAGGTGACAAGTCCATTTTGGACATAGTGAACAATTCATGCCAGGAAGTAGAATGAAACAGGAGGCATGAGGCTGTGGATCTATGCAGGTGGAAGCATCCTGTGGCCATTGAAGTCGTGGATGTAGAATTGGGGGGCAGGTTGGGAAGGGCAAGAGAGACTTTGGAGTCATTGCATGGAGATGAGAAGTGAAGTTGTGGGAATGAGTGAGATTGCTAGATACCTTGCAGAAAGAAAAGAGGACCAAGGATAGAATGTGGGTTACTACATTAGAGATCTAGGGCATGGGGTCACATATGGCCTTCTAGGTCCTTGGGTGTGGCCTTTTCACTGAGTCTAAGTTTTACAGAATAAATCCTTTTATTAAGGAAATTTGTTCTGTGAAGTTCCTAGACTTAAGGAAGAGGAAAAGGAGCCAGAAAACTGGTCAAATGTTGATCGTGGTTTTTTTTTTTGTTGTTGTTATTTTTTTTTTTGGCAACATGGCTTAGTGCATATAATACTGGACTTTGAGTCAGACAGACATGGGGATACAAATACAGAGAAGGAAACAATTTCTATTCACAAGGAACTTATATTCCATTAGGGGAGGGAGAAAAGGGAACAAGCATTTTGTGCCTACTATATAGGCCAGGCACTATTCTCAGTGCTTTAATAAGGATTACATAGCTCCCACTAGGTCCCAGGCACTGTAGTAAGTGCTTTTTACAAATATTATCTCATTTGATCCTTACAATAACCCTTAAGATAGGTGCTGTCATTATCCCAATATAGGTGTTGTCATTGTATAGATGAGGAAACCAAGTCCAACAGAAGTTAACTGACTTGTCCAGGGTCACACAACAAGTCAGTGTCTGAGGCCAGATTTGGATTCAGGTCTTCCTGACTTCAGGCTCAGTGCTCTGCCCACTGGGTCCCCTAGATATTAGGGCTTAAAACTGCACTGAGACCTTTGGGACATGCTGAGTAAGTATAGACAAAAGAACTATAAAGAGAATAAACTCAAGCTGGTTGGGATGGAAAGGTGTTAGTATTTGGTCAGATCAAGGGAGTCTCTCTGGAGTAGAAAACAGTTCTTTCGCTGGGTTTTGAAGGACAAGAAGGATTTTATGGGGTGAAAGTAAGGAGGGAGGACATTCCAGGCTTGGAGGATAGAGTGCTGTGTCTATGAGAGGACCAGAGGCCAGTCTGGTTGGACAAGGAGGCTGGGAAGATAGGTTGAAAAGCACTTCTAAGATTAAACAGAGTTTATAATTTATCCTACAGTAGGGAACCCCTTGAATACATGGAGGAGCCTGGTCAGAACTGTGCTTAAGGAAACTCATTTTGGCAATGTGAGGAGGATAGACCGGAGTGGGGAGGGACATATGTCACGGGGGGGAGGGGGGGCAATTAAGCGAAGGTTGCAGTAATCCAGGCAACAGGTGATGGGAGAGCTGGTTGTTATTTAGTCAATTAGTCATGGACATGGAGTGGTTTGCCATTCTTTCTCATTTTACAGATGAAGAAACTGAGGCAAACAGGATGAAATGACTTGCCTGGGTTCACGCTGCTAGTTTAAGTATCTGAGGCACTTAAGTGTCTGATCCCCTGACTCCAGGTCTGCTCTCTATCCACTGTATCACCTGGATGGCCCGTGGGAGGTGGGACAGGGACTGAACTGAAGAAGTGACTGTGTGAACAGGAGAAAGAGTTAGATGCAAGAGATGCTGTAGAGATAGAGTGGTGCTGTTTAGCAACTAGTTGGCTATGTGAGGTTAGTGAGGGTGAGTCAAGGATGATTCCTAGGTTATAAACCAGAAATCTGGCAGAATTGGTTGGGCGGTTGTTGTCCTTCGTTTTTGAAGAAACCTAAAATGACATCACCATGATAAAGTGAAATTTCAGTGTGTCCAACTGTGGCTGATCAGATCAAATCAGAAATTTGGAAGAATAGTCTTTGACAGAAGTAGAGGAGCTTGAAGTGTGTGACTCTAGGCAAATACTGCATACTGCTCTGTTCCTCAGTTTCCTCATCTGCAAAATGGGGAAGCGTTATACTTAATTGCCTCTACGGTCTCTTCTAGATCTAAATCTATACTTGCATGACCTATAATCCTAAGTACACACTGCCTACTATTATCATCCTTGGGTGATCTCACCCTTCTCTTTCAATCTCCTAACTTGTGTTTTTCAGTTGAAGCTCTGATTGGGTTGCGCGCTCCCTGGCTGTACCACGGAGATCTACCCTTCTTCATCTGTGGCATGTGGCTGCTGGTTCTACCATGTGCTGGAATTCCCACCGTCCTCATCATCACCACCACCATGCTCCTCACAGAAGCCAAGAAAACCTGCCAACCAACTCAAGCCATCATGTACCAGAGAGCAAACGGCCACAGTTATTTATTTACCTTGATTTTTCCCTTTTTCTCCTCTCCCTGTTTTGCTTTTTATTTCATTTTTTGATCATGTGCATGAGCCAGATCCAGGAGCCCAGAGTGTCACTCTTCTGCCTGGGTCAACCGCTCCCAACTCTTGGGACAGAGAATAATGTGGAAGGAAGGGACTCCTCCCCATCCTGCCATTCCCTACCCCAGGCCTGGGAGCTACTAATTTCCCAGGGGCTCACTCTTGTCTGTCAGCTGCGATACCTATTGGACCCAACCCTCAATTGCCACCATCTACCCCTCCTTGTAGAAATGGGTGGAAGGGGAATCAAGCCTGTTTCGTGGTGATGCCAGGCCTTGGTAGCAGAGCATACTGGCCCCTGTTTGCCAGCTTTCCCGAGGTGTCAGATCTCTCTTCTCTGTTCCTGCCTCTTTTGAGGCACTTTTGGAAAAAGAGCAGCTGACCTAATAGAGAAGGTCATTTATGGCAAAGAAGGGAAACTGGGGAATCTGGCTGCAAGCATGAATTAGGCAGATATTTTGTCTTGGGCTTTCAAATACAGGTACTGCCTTTATCCCTCCCTTCTATGTTATTTTCTTTCCCTTGGTGAATAGCTTTTCTCCTACTATTCTCTCTCTCCCTTTCTTTCCTTGTATGAAAATTGAAATGGATTTTATTTATTCATTTATTTATTTTATTTTGGGAAAACAAGCAGTGTTAAGAACACTGGTGCTAGACCAGGGTACTTGTCCTTCTTGTTGATTTGGTGGGGCCGTTTGCTTCAAAGAGGGATTTCATCGAACCCATTCTTCCAGCATAGATTGAGAGTTTCTGCTTCAGTAACATTTGAGAGAGGAAAGCTGATCATCTTTTTTGGGGAAAAAAGAAAAACTAAAAGCAACCTTTAGGAATCTCTACTACTTTGACCGCATGCCTTTTGATATCCAAACTTCTGTGTGTTTGGTAAATTGATTTCATGTATTTGCTGCAATGGGTCTTTATGTAATAGCTAAACATCTCAGATTACTTTGGGGAAGGGTGGGTTAGGGTAGGTTAGTTGTTTCTTTAACTTCTCTCTCTTTCTCTCTTTCCCCCTTAACTTCTGAAGCTATAAATGTGTAATGATTGGGTGTCTGCAGTATAGGTGAGCTCTATCTCTCCTCCTTTGGGGAGTCTCTCCTTTCTGCCCTCTCCCATGCATCAGCCCCCCCACCCCTTCCAGGTTCCCTTCTGTTCTGCTGACAGAGTTGGAGTTGGGAGAAGCATTGCATGCTGATGTGAACGTTGAAACAGCTGGCCACATCTGACCACAGCTGGCCATGAAGGATGTCAGAAATGACAAGGGAGAACTTGACCTGTTGGAGGAATGTCTTGGCCTCCTGGTTCCTCACCAGAAGCTTCCCCTGGACCTTTGTGAAGAGCCAAGCCATCTGTGTGGCTCAGTGGACCTTACCTTTAAACAGGGCATTCCAACAGTGGATGGGAGAGGTCAGGGAGACTCACGAGGCCTGATGCTGTGTGGCCTTTTCCCTGTGGGGTCTGACAGTATTTCCAGTGTTTATTTCACCCTTCAGTTTCCTGCTTTCTTGCTCTTATGCTCCCTTAGTTTTTCTCCCTTTCTCCCAGATTGACTCTGACGTAAGATGCCCTGGCCCTTCCAGTAGGGCTGTGTCTGCACTGTGTTCCTTGCATGACCTTACACTGTATATGCAGTAAGTTTATTGACAAAACGAACAAAACCAATCGTGTGTTTTGGACAAAAAAAAAAAAAAGAAAAAAAAAGAGGTTGTATTTTCAGTGTTCAATTTGGAATTGCGTTGCTGCCTTTCTGTGTCTCATGGACTCTGTGTGGCCATGTTTTGCCAGAGCAAGATCATTTCTCCTGAGTATCTTAGGAGAGAAAGTCCCAGCTAATGAAGGGCTGTAGACTGAGCTCTGGGAGATTGCTCCCATCCAGCCCACTGACCTCCACATGAGTCCTATGTGTGGAGTGAGGGTAGGCACAGGACTATCAAATTATTTCTAATCTGGGCATTTTTTAAGTCTTCCCTGCTTGACTTCCCTATAAGTGATCTCCTGTCGAATGACAGGCAGTCCTCCATGCCTGGTCCTTCCCCAGCACCTTTGGGTTTGTTTTTGTGGGGATGGGGAAGTGGGAAGAGGGGCCCGTGTGGGTGGGGGAGTTGTAGCCGGAGGCAAGGGAAAGACAGAGTAATTAGAATGCCTGGGTATGTTGGGTGGGTCATTAGAGGTAGGGGACAGAAAGCCTAACAAGAGTTATTCTCCAAATTATTGGATCAGTACAGTTGTAAGTCATGGTTCTCTTTGCTCTATAGGTCTCTTCTGTAAGGGATTGAGGTCAGGGGTGGGAGGTTGGGAGTATGTACATGTACTAGTCAGGTTGCCAATATGGCAACAAGCAGATACTTGTCCTAAATCCCAGTGTTTTAGTGGGAAATCCCTCCCAGGATATCAGGCAGAGAGTATTCCCACCTTCTCACTCAGCTTCCCAGATTAGTTCCTTTGCAGTCTAAATGGTCTTCCACCAATGGTCCCCTTTTTGTTTTTCCCTTTGAGGAAGCCCTTTGGCTCTCCTTGACTGTGCTCTTGGGCTCTATAGTGACCAGAACTTGCTTAGTTTGATTTCCTCCAAGCTTCTAAGACATCTTCCCCTAGTGCCCACTCTTCCAGGCTGACCTTTTGATCATAGGTTTCCCTTGTCCCAGAAAGAGTACCCACCACCCTGTCAACCCCTTTGGACTAGACCAAAGGAGTTTGTTATTTTCTTTCTCTAGGCTTGCTTCCCTGTCTGTAAAATGATGGGCTTGGACCAGATGTTCTCTGAGATTCTTTACTGTTTTAAAGTCTATGATAGCCTACCTCTGATCCCCCAAGGGGCCCTGAACAGATTGGGAGGGGGCCAGCTAGAGAAACTCTAGACTTCTCTTAGATACTGAAGAGTGTTCTCTTGTCCCCCCTTCCCTTTCTTCCTCCAACCCCAATCCCTTTCTTGGTACTCCAACAACTACCTGGTAGCCTGACAGTCGAAAGAGCCCCAGAATTTTGTGGTTTACCTTTTTTTGATTTCATGGTCTTCCCCTTCCCCCCTGGATTCTAGTCTTGGATTTACTGATGACTCCCTGACTGACCTCTTCATCTTTGGCTGTCTCAGTCTCCTCATCTGTAAGATGAGTGTAGAGTAGGTCATTGGCCCAAATGAGCTTCAATGTCCCTTCCAGCCCTAAGGTTTCAGCCCAGATAAGTGTCTGAGCCATGGGGTTCTTTTACTCCCTTGCCAACAACGATCTATGTTACTTTTGATCAAGGAGTTTACACATCTGTTATCTCAGTCTATTTTCTAAATTGCCTTGTACAGGAGGTGAGGCAGGAACGGCCACCCCAATTTTGCAGATGAGAAAACTGAAGAAGGATTTCCTGATCCCCATGCCCAATCTGAATGGAACTCCAGTATCAGCCCTCCTCCTTTCCACATCCTCCCTCCAGAGCCAAGTTTCCCTACCCCTTAGTGCCTTAAAGGCTTAGGGACGAGCTGTCCCTTTCCCACCCTGCCCCCCTGCAGTGACTTTAAATAGTAGCATTCAAAACAGTTAGATGGGCAGGAAAAGTCACTCATAGTGGAACTGAGTCAGTGGCCATTTCATTCCCACCTATGCCCCTGTGTCTTTCTAATGCCTTTTAAAACCATGTGGGTGTGAGGATTGCTTGAAGGAACTGGCAATGTTGAATTTGAAGAAGAGAAGGCTTGGGGTAGGCATGATCTCTGTCTTCATGCCTCTGTAGGGCTGCCATGGGCAAAGGCAACTTGGCCCTCAAGGTCCAAACTAGGAACAGTGAATGGAAGTAGCAGAAAGGAAGATTTTGGCTCAATATGGGGAAAGTTCTAATAATCAGAGCCATCCAAAAGTGCAAGATGAGATACCTTTCACTTGACAGCCTCAAGTGTAAATTGGATGACCACTCGTCAGGAATGTTGTAGAGGGAATTCCTTCTCAGGTATGAGTTGGATCAGAGGACCTCTGAGGTCCCTTCCAGCTCTGAGATTCTGTGATTCTAGACACTAGAGTCATCAGAATACTGGCATGTGTGAGTATGTCTGTGTGTGAATATGTGAGGATGCTCTCTCTTCCTCCTCCCCAAATCATCACCCTCAGGTAGTGGGGTGACCCACCCTCCTGGGTCACCCTCCGCTCTCAGGCTGTAATTCCATAGTCCCTGTAGATATGTCAGAGTCTGTGGGGGCCAAGGAAACCCATCTTTCTTCTTCTGGGGTCATTCTCTGCCCCACTACCTGCTCCCAAGCCTAATCACTGAAGTGTTGGGGAAAATTCCCTGATTGAGTGTTGGAGGAGAGCATTATCCCTTGGTCCTCCTTGGTGGCTAGCTCAGAAAAAGGGACACCAGATATTCAGCGGGGATGGAAGAAGAATGAGAGCATGAAACACATGCAGGTGAATGTCAGGGTAATCTTCATTCAGGCTCCTGAAGTTCAGTAGGAGCCCTTAGTGAAGTCAGATCCCATGATCCTTGTTAGCACTACCTACTCTAACCATGGGGCTATCTGGATATACCCCAGAAGCATAGTCATTCATCAATGCTGAGTAATAAGAATCATCACAGTGGGGGTTGGGAGCACTAAACCCTGAATTCTAGTCCTAGCTGCGTGCTACTTAGCCAGACTTTGGACCTCTCTTGACCTCAGTTTCTCCAAGTACAAAACTAGAGTAACTTCACTAGAAGATTTCAGATTCCTTCCAGCTCCAACGTCCTATTAGCATATCACCAGGCAAATATGCTCTTCTCTCAACGCCCATTCATTCATCCTTCCTTTCTCTTCTTAAGGTGAGCTTTCTTCTCTATCCTTAGCACTGTTGCCCCAGAGATACCCCTTCATCCCTCATTCCACCCTTCCAATGGGGCCAGCAGGTGGAGGTGGGTTGGGGGAAGGTAAGGCAAAGGGGGTAATGGAGTAGGCATCCTCTTTTCTAACTCTTGCATATTTTAGAGGTATAATGATTTCTGCTCAAATGGGCAGGACCCAAGCACCCGAACTTAGTGTGTGGATCTCTAGAGCCCATGTGATTGCAAAAAAACAAAACAGCAGAGGATATATTTTTAAAAACATATTTAAAGACACTTCGCTCCCCTTCACCTCCCTGTTCATGGAACAAAGCCTGGCCCCTGCTCCTCCCTAGTCTGGATGAGGCTCGAGGGAACCTCATTTGGGGCATGTTTGCCAATGTGCCCGTGCTGCATTGTTACTGTTCTTTTTGGGGGGGAGTTGTTTTTGGGGAATCTGTGGATGTGACCTGAATAATTGCTGTTTCAATTTTATGTTATTTGGGGGGGGAGGGAGGAAGTAGGGTGCTATCTGTTTAATTCTTGATGTTTTCCAGTGCAATAAAGAGCTACTAACTTCTGTGCATGACAAGCCTTGGTTGTTTCTCTCTTGCTGGGTAGTCTGAGATGGAATGAGGGGGAGACTAGGTCACCAGCACCTAAGCAGTTGACCTCTGGGCCAAATTGTGGTTCAGAGAATTATCTTGGCTCCCTTGGAGCTGTCAGACACCATCAGAAAGCAGCCCATTTGGGGAATGGGGAATAGACCGAAGAATGTCTTAGAATGATCTAAGGGAGAGAGTACTGAATTTGGAGACAGATGACCTGAGTTTAAATCTCGGCTCTCTTATTTAGCTCTGTGTCACCTCGAGCAAGTCACCCAGTTCTGTGAAATGAAAGGGTGGGACAAGATCACTTAGTATTACAAATTTAGGGTTAGAAAGGACCTTGGAGCCCTTCTAATCTAACCCCATTTTACAGATGAGGAAACTGAGGTCCAGATAGGTTAAATGACTTACTCAGAGTCTTCAAGCTAGTAAGTGGTGGTCAAGAATCAAAGTCAAGTTCTTTAGCTTTGAAATGCAGAGAATTTCCCATGGTCCCATGCTACCTTTCTAAGAGACTTCTGATGTTGCTTCCATTTTTAAATGTATAAATCTAGGATCTAATGAATCTCTATTTGTCTCTGGCTTTACTAATAGCCTAGCTCCAATGCTCTTCCATCCAGGATCTCTGATGTCATTGTCTTCCCCCAAGCTAAAGGTCATTTGGGTCTCTCCTTGCTTTTTAACTGGCACAAGGGATACTGAGATATCTACTGTTTTTCTCCCATTTAGACTGTAAGCATGGCTCAGTAGGTAGAAAGCTAGACTTGAATTCAAAAAGGGCTTTGTTCAAATCCCTCCTCAGATACTTACTAGCCAGCTGTATGACTTTGTTCAAGTCACCTAACCTCAATTCTTCATTTGTAGTTTATGATGTGACCTATCCTTACTGCATCTGGCTATTACTATGCTTTTCCTAGTTCAACTCTTTTGTTATGAGATGAGCTCTAAGTGATTTGTTAAAGTTAGTTCTAGGAGAAAAGAGTTCCCATGGGGTGGAAGGTGATTCAATTTGGGTTACATTGAATCTAAATCTTAAGTAGACTCAGGAGTAACAGGAAAATGAGATTCCCCCTTAAAGAAACTGTTAGACACAAAAATATATATTAAAGGTATTTCTACTTGGGCAAATCCCTCTGGCAGCTGCTTTGGTGCCTGGGAGGAGAGATAGCTCTGAACAGGGTTAACTTGGAGCTTGGTGGACTATAGAAAAAAATTCTACTTCTTGTTACTGACCAAGTTGTGAGAGATGTAGAAAGCTCTTCAGGCCTGGGCTGCTCTCATAGAGAGTGAGTTTGGACTAGGTCACTCCTCAGATTCTTTCAGTTCCAAAAGCCTTCTAGCTCTAACATTTTCCAGTCCTGGTCCAAGGCTCTTTCCCTTTCTGATACTCTTGTCTTCTCTGTTCTAGGTATCTTCCTAGCTCCATTGGAATCTATTCTGTGTTCTAGATCCGCCTTCAACTCTGATATCTCTTATTCTGTGTTCTAGGCCCCTTGTAACTTTGATGCTGAGACTATTCCAGGCTTCTTTCAGCAGGTGGCATTGTGGGACCAGAGTTTTGCAAGGAGGGAGGGGCCTAGTGTAGCTTCAGAGCTGTGATCCTCAGCTGTGGTTATATAATGCTAGTGATTTCCAGAGGTATTGAGAAATTTAGAAAAAACAAAATTCATGTCGGTTGATGCTATCAACAGACAGATATTACAGAGAGAGGCAGAAGGAAATTGAAAACTAAGATAGGAAGTTGGCAAGTAGGGGTATAGCTTATTTCAACTGTTCTGTCTTTCAAGGATCAACAATTTCATCCTTTTGGGTACTGTCACGAATGATGAAGAAGTCTGTCTATGACTTAGCAAATAATTCATGAGTTGATGTAGCTAAAAATTTACTACCTGGGGGTCAACCTTCTGGTGATGAATTGTCTCTGAACTTAGGTTGGTCCTTGGACCAGTCACTGGTCTCAGTTCTGGGGTCTTGGGTATGGGGCCTACCAGTCTGGCAAAGCCTTGGAGAACCTATGGCTGCCCCATCTTCCCCTGCCACAGTGAGGCATCCATGGGAATCTCTAACAGAGCGAGAGTTTACCTGGCTTTTTAAAATGAGTTCAGTATTTTGGTCTAAACGAATTCTATACCAGGGCCTTGAAAAAATTTGTACATGTCATCTCCAGACTACTATCGGCAGTCTTTGAGAAACTGTGAACAACAGGAAGTGATCAGAAGAGCGAACTTTGTTTATTTCGGAGAAGGGAAGACTGGAGGGAAGGGGAGGATGAGGAAAGGGAGGGGAATAGAAGCTGCCTTTAAATATGTAAAGACCTGTCACGTTGAAGACACATTGGAGCAGACTTGGATTTGGAAGGAATCTTGGAGGTTGTCTGTTCCAAACTCCTACTCAACATAGGAATTCATTCTGTGATATCATGATTTGTGAGTACCTCTAGTGCTTGGGACCTCACTATTTCCCAAACCAGGTCATATCATTTGACAGCTCTAGGAAGCTATTCCTTATATTGGGCTGAGATCTATCTCCATACTACTTTTACTTATTCACCATATTGTCCTCTGAGAACACACAGAAAAATTCTAATCCTCCCTGCACCATGATAATAACACTTTTGACATTTGAAGATGGGTAATTAGGTCCCTCTTGGGTCTTCTCTGGGGCTAAATTATTTCTTTAATTCTTGTAACACACAGTTTCAAAAAGTCTCGTCACCACCTATTCACCTTTCTCTGGACACAGCTTGACAATGCCTCTTCTCAAATGTGGTATTCAGAACTTAAACATAGTTCAGCAGGTAAGATTTGACTGGTTCCCTGTTCTGGGCATAGTTCTTCTATTACTTTGGACCTGTCTCTTCCTCTACAAAAGGAGAAAATTGGACCATATGCTTTCTAGGATCCCCTTTAACCGGGACATGCTATGAATGCATGCTTCTAGTCTCCAAATGCAACCTCAGATCTCATTAACTTTTATAGCAGGCACATCACGTTATTGACTCATCAAAATTGCAGTCCATGAAAGCCCCTCTGACCGTTTTTCACATGAACCACTGTCTAGCCATGTATCCTCCACCCTAGGCTTGTGCAATAGCTGCTCCCTAGAACAGAGCAGCCTGAGTCTCCTCTTTTTTTCCCAAGGATTTTTCCCCTGATGATTTCATCGACTGCCATTCGTGGTTTTGGCAATGTTCTGAATGCAAATAACTCTGCTCCATTTTGTCACTTTCAACTGCCTTATGTGTGTATCTTGACGCCCCCGCTAGATTATAAGCTGTGGAACACTTCTTTCTCTGTGTCTTGCCATCTGTCCCCATGGCCCCTGAAATGGGGATATGTACATAGCAAGTACTTGGTAAATATTTGTGGAATGAATGGAATAAGGTACAAGAAGAACTCAGAGAAAGAAGAAGTAAGATCAGCTGAAGTACTTGGAGAAGTTTTCACAGAGGAAAGGATACTCAAGTCAGCCCTTAGAGAGGCATAATGGTACAGTGGACTTGGTGCAAGGCAAGACCTTGCTTTGACTTGACTCTAGCTGTGTGAAAATGGCTAAGTCACATAGCCTCTCTGAACCGCTCACTTTCTTATTTCTAAAATGGGAATAATACCTGCGGTACCTTTCTCATGAGGAAAACGAAACTGTTACTGCTGGTAGGAATGCAGGACTGAAGCAACTAGCCCTGTCTCGTTCCTCTAGTCATGGACAGCTAAGGTAGCTCAGTGGATAGCTTGCAAGGCCTAGAGTCAGGAAGACTCATCTCCCTGAGTTCAAAATCTGGCCTCAGACTCTAGCTGTGTGACCCAGGGCCCAGGATTAAGTCACTTAATACTGATTGCCTCAGGTTCCCCATCTGGAAAATGAGCTGGAGAAGGAAATGGTAAACCAACCCCCAAACGGGGTCGTGAAAAGCTGGACACAACTAAATAACCACAAGTCACAGGAATGGAAACAGACTCCTTATTCTGAATCAAAAAAGGGTCTGAACTCACTGAGGGAATCAGAAGAGCTCATAAGACAGTTAAATAAGTCATTTTACTTACCTAGGGCTGTTTCTCCATCTGTAAAATGAGGGAATTCACTGGTTAGCCTCTCAGCTCTGTTCTAAATCAATAATGCTATAATAATACCGGCCAGCATTTATATAGTACTTTAAGTTTGTAAATTGCCTCACCTATGTAATCTCATCTGAACTTCACAATGACCCTGTAAGGTACGTACTGCTATTATCCTCAATTAAGGAGAAGGCAATGGAGGTTGAGTAGGTGGTGAGAGCAGGGGACCTGGCATTAGAAAGACCTGATTTCAAATCTGGCCTCAGACACTTACTAGCCATGTGACCTGGTCCAAGTCACTTAACCCTATGTGCCTCAGTTTCCTCAACTATAAAAGTAGGTAGAAAGGTTGTTGTGAGAATCAAATGAGAGTGAAATATTTAGCCTGGCACATAGTAAGCACTGACTGAATGAATGTTTATTCCCTCCCCTTCACATGCTATGAACACATGCTTTTAGTTTCCAAATACAACCTCAGATCTCATTAACTTTTATAGCAGGTGCATCATGCCTTCACAAAAGTTAAAAGTGACTTTTCTGCAATGCTTTTTCTACTCAAGAACTCATCAATGTCTTTCCATCCACGTTTGGTCCATATGAAAGATGTTTCTATTTACCTTAGTTCTGGGTAAAAAGCAGGGTATGGGGGCTAGAGCGTGTATGTCTAGGATACGTTTTAGATGTGAGTGACAGAAATTCCTTTTCCCAGGAAATGGCTCATTTGTCCTATTGCTACGCCATGGTCCCTCAAACTATGAAAAGTGGAAGTTGTCCGAACCCTAGTCTATCATAAACACTTTAGTATGCCTCTTTTAGTAGGAAGTATTTGTATAAGCTAGGGTGGAGTTCTGCCCTCCCTCTTCCCTCACTCCATTCCCATGAGAATTGCCTTCTCCCAAGCCAACCACTTCCTCCTGTGGGGTGACATCACACATGCCCTCCATTTCCTTCCATGCTGTTAACTAGCCCAGAGCCCCCATGACATGGCAGTCAGACCTGGTTTCCTTTCCCTAGGTCCTGGGAGAAGGAGGATCTCGGTGGAGTGGGGAGGTAGGGTTCCAGACTATCTCGGTAGAAGAAGGGCCTTCTGTAGCTAAAAAAAGGCCAGTGCTTCCTCCAAACCACTCAGCTAGCAATTACCATGGATACAGCAACTGAATTACCTCCAAAATTTATTGAATAGCCTCATCATTTCTCATCCTGCTGATCCATCTCCTTTATCGACTCAGTTTTATCAATTCAGACCAATATCAACAACAGCTCTCCACTGAGCTCTGGCTGTTAACAAGTCCTTCCTCCAGTCTGGAGTCTCTCCAGCTTATCTTTCTATCTACCTCTGGCCCAATGGGCTCCCAGTTCTGCCTTAACCTCTAAACCTCCAATTTGGGTAAACAGAACCAAGGTTAAAGTCAGCCTTGGAGACCATAAAATTTTATTGCCTCTCCCCTCCTGGAACTTCAGCAGAAGGCCCACGCTAGTCTCCTAATGATTAACCTTGTGGAAAGACTGCTGGAAAATTTCTTCCAGTCCCATAGGGCTTGCCATTCAAACCAAAAGCAGGAATTTTGAGGGCTGAGTCAAGTGGAGAGAGAGTTGATGGGAAGGACACTAAACTACTCCACCCTTACCTCTTATGTCCTAATTCTTCTTTTGGTTTCTAAGAATAGTAGTATGGGCAAAGAATCATAGAATGGAAAAGTAGGGAGGTAATATAGTTCAGTCTATGTATTTTATAGAGAAGGAAACTGAGGCCCAAAGAGGGGAAGGGGGTACAGCCTGTGGTTTTAGATCCATATGGAACTCAAATAATTTCCATGATCAACAGAAACTAGAAGCTAGTTACAATTTTGTGGTGGTCACCTACTCCTTCTCCAATATACTTGGGGGAGATAAGGTTGTAATCATGCATAACTATCGCTGGGAAAAGCAATCTTGCTAGGAGGCATGATCCACCCCCAAAAACAAAGTCCTTTGAAGTCTAGGTGGGGCAACAGAATATTCTCCCTACCCTCCCAACCTTTGAGGGACTTTGAAAACTACTAATAACAGAGTGGTTCACAGAACACATGCTGGGTCTATGAATATTATGCATTCATACATTGCAAAAACTGCATGTCACTTTTTACACAAGGGGAAGAGGAGAGAGGGGATACATGGGCCAGAGTGGGGGAGTAGCGCAGTCCTCAGAGTAGGACCTGACTGAGACAGGGCAAGCTCAAATCTCTTCCCTCTCCCTATCTTCAAGACAACCCTTGGGTTGTTGCCTGATCCGAGCAGAAGAAAAAAGATCTCCTTATGCCTGGTCAGACTCAGTAGTCTTCAGCAAGTACCTGTCAGGAGGGCTGCCCCCTGTAATGGATCCCTTGGAAGGGCTGAAGATGCCTAAACCTTGGATGGTATAGATGGTTCTCACATCCCTCTGCCATTTATCCTTGTGCCACCAAGATCATAGGATGATAGGCCTAGAGCTGAAAGGGACCTCAAAGGTCTTCTGGCCCTTATTTTACAGATCAGGAAGTTGAGGACTTGAGTTTGGGATATTTTTTCCTAAAAAGGACCATGATTTTGCTTTAATTTAGGAAACTCAGACTTTCTGATTTGTTTACACATCTCCCCTTCCCATCATCACCATTTTATCTTCCAAGAGCCTCAAACAGGAGCAGGGCATAACCAGTCCCATTTTACAAATGACAAAGAGGTTAAGTGATTCAACCAGACTCACCCAGCATAATAAGTGTTGGATTTAGGACCAGCACTTAAATCTTTACTTTCCTGTGCTTTGGATTCAATTATTTTTAAAAGTGGAAAAAATTTTTTTAAAAACCTGCCATCTCATTTCCGTACTGCTACTAATTAAAGTCAAAGTATTTGAGTAGCACTCCAGGCCTTGAGATTGTCCTTTGTAGCATGACAGGGTTAGGCTAGGTGACTGTGGTACCTCTAGCTCTGACAGGCTATGATTGGCACTTAGACTTAGTAGGGTAGTTAGTAATTGAAACCCACAAGCAAAGGGAAACATGGGTAGCGCTGGGGGCAGGACAAAAGGTTTAAGGAGTAAGGGCTGAAATGGAGTTGAGACTGCTTGATGAGGCCCACCGGAGAGGAGAAGGGCCTGGGACACCAGCCATAAACAATCTTCTAGGGGCCAAGAGAACAGGAAGTCATGTGGACAGTGAAATATTCCAGGAGTGGGGGGTGGGCAGAGGTGGAAAATGAAGGCCAATTTGTCCTTTGGCCCAGCAGCTTCCTGGAGTGACGAAGTCTGTCTTCAGGACCTTTGGCCTGCAAGGAAAAATATGCCACAAAGACGCAAAACTTTCCATGACCCAGTGACAAAAATATGAGACCGACTACCCCAGCAGCTGAAGAAGCATTTGCTGCAGACCAACTCTGCAACCCAGCTCTGAGTCCACTGGGACAAAAGGTCACCTGGAAACCCAAAACATCGGAGGCTGCTTTTTAACCCTTTCTCTGGTTTCTGGTTATCGCCTCTCCCACTGAGTCACCAGCTAGAATAGCACACAGTTTGGAGAAAAGCTAGGGGCGAGATCTTAACTCATGGGCACCATTAAAAGAAGTCAGTGAGATGGGAATGCAAGTGTTAGGACCTTTGAGCAGGAAGAGGGATCTTAGGCATCACTGAGTCATGGTTCCCTTCCCCCTCCCCCTATTAGATTCTTAATAAAAATTGGCTAATTTTATTTAACTGGACTCAATGGAGTCCATGGGCATCAGATTGACATCTGACATACCCCAACTCATTGAGGGACATGGTTGTTGTCCCTCAGTTTTTTAGCCATGATTGACCGTTCATGACCTCCTTTGGGGTTTTCTTGGCAAAGATAGTGGAGTGGTTTGCCATTTCCTTTTCCAACTCATTTTACAGATGAGGAAACTGAGGAAAACAGGGTTAAGTGACTTACCCAGGGTCACACAGCTAGCTAGTGTCTGAGGCCAGATTTGAATTCAGGGAGATGAGTCTTCCTGACTCCAGGCCTGGTGTTCTATCCATTTAGTCACCTACCTGCCTCTTGGGATATTAGGGACACCAAAAGCCCTCTGAAGTGGAATTCTGTATATTTGAAGGTATTTTGATTGGTCTATGCCTATGACAGTGATCAAAGATATCAGAGGAGATTTCTGTTTATCTCCATAATGGAAATAGTTCTTGGTGTAGCATAATAGATAGAGTGCTGGATTTAAAAGAAAGAAATCTGGTTTCTGGTCCCAGATCTACCACTAACTTGCTGGGCATCTTTGAGCAATTCACTTGCCTTTTCTGGGCTTTCTTTTCCTATCTGTCAAACGAGTAGAATAGACAGATCATTTCTAAGATGTCTTAGTCTAGCTCTGACATTCTGTTTTCTGAGGCCCCTTCCATTTCTAACATCTATGGTCCTTTGTATTTACTACCCTCTCTAGCCTCTCCTGAGAGCCACATTAGAAAAGGGAGGGGAAAGGTTATCTTAGAAATCAGGCACACAAGGAAAAGATGTCTGGAAGGCTACTCACTGAGTGTTTATTAACACTGAACTAACAGAACACAGACAGCCCAGAGAACAGAATACACCAGGAAAAGAAATATGATTCACAGAAGACCACAATTGCACTGTTCAACTACACCTTGAGAGAGTGCCCTGCACCCCTTGTATAATACTATTTGCAGAAGACAAGCTGCCTCGCAGATATGTGCACCCTCCTAACAGGTCCCAACAGTTCAAGGGACTCAGATACCACCTGAACAGATTTCCCTCTTTAAACAGAATGAGAAATGCCCAAGGTACTAGGATAAGAACATTGGGTTCTGGATTCCTTCTCTCTATTTAGTACCCTCAATATTTCCACCTCAGGGAGATTGGGACACCAAGGTTGGGCAGAGACCCTGAGCCAGGCAAAGTCTCTGCCAGGATACCCTTTGGTAGGCAAGGGAGCACCTCCTATGGGTAACCTGGGAGCACCTCCTATGGGTAACCTGGGATGGGACCGGCAATAGTTCTTCCTTTAAGGTTATTCTCATCCATGCTGCTGACTTGGGCAACCACTGTCCCCCACCAAGCATGGACAATATGGTCAGGGAGTTCTTGTCTGATTTCTGGGTCTTTTTTTGCCACAAAGATGAGGAAGGAGGGGCAGACTCTTAGCATCACTGACTCTATGGTTGCTTGAGGCCTGGACCTGAGTAAGTAGTATATGGAAGAGAGGCCCAGGATTGGACTGCTGTTGTGGGCGACTGGATGTCATATGAGCTGACCCAACTCTAGAAATATTTATTAAGCACCAACTATGTTACAGAGTTCTGTACTAGGTGCTGAGTGGAATACAAAATTTAAAAAAACATGACCCCAATCTGTGTAGAGCTTATAGTCCAGCAGAAGGATATAAGATGTGCTCCAAGAACTATACTGTTACTCCAAAATGCTGAGATTTCCTTAGTATTGGTTCTTTCTGCATCAGCACATCACAGACCCTCTATGCCTTATCCGATGAGTACGAATGAGCCTTTAATGGTTCGCTGGGCTGGTCCTCAGATGAGAGACACAAATCTGGCATGGGGCCCATAGACAAATAGCTATGCAAAATACTACAGAAGTACATCAGAAAAGTGCTATGTGAGGGGCCAGAAAGAGAAAAGAGGGCATTAGAGAAGGCTTCTTGGAGGAGGAGGCATCATGAGTGACTAGAAATTCATGCTATACCCCGCTTCCAGGCCTCTGGGCAGAGTTTTCAGATCCACAGCCTCATCCTGCTCCAGGGAAAGGGTCCATTTGGCCTTCCCTATGGTTGGGGAAGGGACCAAGTTCTTCCCTCAGCTACCCTCTGTGAGGAAAGGTATGGAGACAGGAAAGCATGGAAGATGTTTGGAGAGTGGGGAACAGTCCAATATGAGAAGACTGGAAAGGTATAGTAAGTGTGGTATATCAGGTTCTGAGTGAGAGACGTTGTCTAGAAGGTCAGACAAAGGAGTTGGAATTCTTCGTTGTTCAATCATTTCAATCATACCCACCTCTTCATGACCCTATTCAGGGTTTTCTTGGCAAAGCTACTGGAGTGGTTTGCCATTTCCTCCTCCAGCTCATTTTACAGATGAGGAAACAGAGCAAACAGGGTTGTGTGACTTGCCCAGGGTCACACAGCTGGTAAATGTCTGAGATCATATTTGATCTCAGACTCCAGGCCTAGTGCTCTGTCCATTGTGCCACCTAGCTATCCCCAGTCAGAATTCTACTGAGCAGAAATTTTGAGCAGAGAGGTGAAATAACTTGATTTATGCCTAAGACATCTGGGAGGGATGTGAAAGAAGGGCTGAGAGGGGGACACAGTGGAAGTGGAAAGAAGTTATTGCAGCAATCTAGGTGGGTGGAAAAGAGGTTTGTATTATGGTGACAGTGAAATAGAGAAGAAGGGACTGAGGCAAAAGATATCTCAGAGGTAGAATTGAAAAGGACTTTGTAATTTGGGGGAATACAACGGGAGAAGGAAGAGTGAAAAATAACCCTGAGGTTAGGGACATGGGGGAACAGGGCTCAATGGAGGCAAAGCAAACTCCAATCTCTTCTTGGTGACCCACAGAGCTGCCTGCTCAAAGCAGGATAGGACAATCCCTCTCATGTCCAGTAAACTTAGTAACCAAAATAATGAAGTTACAAGGAGAAGAAGCAATCTGGTTGGGGTATATGAGGGTCTGTGGTTGTGGGGAGGGAAGGACATAGAATTCAAGTTTGTCCAAGTTGAATTTGAAGTGCTGCTAGGACATGAAGATAGGCTCTACCCACCTAGAAGCTCAGAGTGGGAGGCAGGGCAGGGGATGTGGATTCTCAGGTCCCAGGTGTGGAGGTGATCATTGAAGACACAGGAGTGAAAAAGTCAGCAAAGGAAAAGAGAAGAGAGGAGAGAAAGAAGAGGAGAGGAGAGCAGAGGAGGGGAAGGAAGGGAAGAGGAAAGGAGGGGAAGGGAGGGGAGAGGAGGAGAGAGGAGATGAAAGGGGAGATGAGAGAAGGCTAAGGAGAGAACCTTGGGGAACACCTAGCTTTAGGACCTCAGGAAGAGGGCAGAACTCAGCAGACAAAGGGAGGGGGGAGGAGAGGTAGGAGAGTCAAGATAGTGCAGTGTCCTGCGACCCAAAGGAGGAGGGATCATCTAGGTGGGAGTGGTTAAGTCCCACACCCTGTAGGGAGGTCAAAGACAAGGAGGAATGAAAAAGGCCATTTGATTCAGTGATTCAGGAGGTGACTGTCACAAGCCAAATTGCAGAGGGTAGAGAAGAGAGTGGGTGGTTAGGAATGGGAGCCATGCATATGGACAACTGCTTCAATAAATTTTGCAGGGAAGAGAAGAGGAAAGAAAGGACTATAGTCAGATAGGGTGGAAGGGCTAGGAGACTCTCTGAGTTTCAGCATTTGGAGAATGTTTGCAGGGTCTTGGAAAGAGGCCAATGAAAGGTTGAAGATCCCTGAAATGGTGATTGCTAAGGACAGGTCTGGAGGAAGCAGGAGGAGAGGACCATAGGATTAGCATCTTTGGGGTGGGAAGGAGGGGAGGACAGGGGAAGTCAGAAGGGAGCTCCTGTCAGAGGGCCTCAATCTTCTCAGGGAAGTAGGAGGCTAAATCATCTGTTCTAAGTGTGGGAGGGGGAATGGAGGTTGGAAGAGAAGAGAAGGTTTGGAACAGTTGCTATGGGGATCAATAATGAGCCCTCTATTGTCTACCTGACAACATAACTGTGAAGCCACATGTGGACCTTTCATCTCAGACTCCTTTGGTCTGGATCCCAGGCAACATCACTGTTGGGGACCCTCCTGCCATAGCTAACTTCTCTGATTCTGCTTTTTCTTTTCCTTCTCCCTGCTGGCATTTGACTTCCTCCATCCAATTCAACTTGTACACAGGGACATTCAACTTTCTAACATCTTCGATGGCTCCCTATTGCCTCCTAGCATTTCAGGTCCATTTAGTTACATCCTTCTCTCCTCCCTTTAAGTTCATCTTCCCCTTCTGTTCTATCCTGGTCAGTTTCCTCCCTATCCCAGACTTTGACTCAGGTTGTTTCTTCTGCCTGCAGATGCTGCCAGCCTTGATTTTAATCCTTAGCCAAATCCTACTTATCCTTATGGGTCCATTGCAATCCCTGCATCCTCCAGGAAGCTTCCCTAAACCATTCAGATTCATTGCCATCTCTCCCACTTCTGAATTCCTATTGCACTGATTATAGAAATCTGGCATATTCTTGTATGAGCTTGGCTGCCTTGTTTCTCCAGCTTTACTGTAAGCTCTTGGGGACAGGGACCATGTCCTGTATTCTCCTTTATTCCCCACAACCTAGCACAAGGATGGGCCTACAGGAAATGCTCAGTGAATGGAACAGCTGGGGACCAGTCCACTTGGAAACACGAAGGATCCCGTTGGATCCTTTATTCTCAAGCCCTGAAAAGATATAGGCGGATGACCCAAGTTGCTGCACTAAACCCCTGCTCCAAACATCTTCATGGGCTCCCCTGCCCTGTCCCCCAAGTCACAATGGAGAGATTCCCCACTGTAGCATGGGTTTAGGGCAGTTTTCTGGGTCACAGGATAGATATACAAGGAGAGTCCAGATAGGGGAACAAGAGAAGTCAGGAATGTTTGCTTTGTTGGTGACCCAGGCCCAAAGGAGATGTGTGGACAGTGAGGATGGAAAACAATTCAAGCAGAACAGAGCCTGATTTCTAACCATACCTAAGACAGAAAAGATCATCCTGCCCCATTTACTCCCAGTGACCCACAGGAAGACATCCACATACAGCCTCTAAGCCCTGGGACAGAAGTTTCAGACTCATAACATTACCCTGTTCAAGGGGGAGGGCCCGTGGGGCCCATAGTACTGCCTTCAGCAATCCTCTGTCCCAGGGACCCTGCTCCCAATTCCTCACATCATGGACTCCTCTTCTTCAATCTCCCGGTCCACCTCAATGGCTGTGTTCTCGAAGCTGGTGATGCCACCATATTTCCTCATGTGGACCATCAGAGGTTTGGGGGATTGGCTACCCGCCAGGGTGGCCACATACATGCCTGTCCTGTTCTCCTCCAGAGAAGGACCCCAGTCCATGGCTGGACGACTGGCTTGCTGGATCCTCTGGAAATAGAGGAAGAAGAAGGGTCACTTGACTTCTCCCTCAACTACCCAGAGATGGAGGGAGGGGAAATACATCTCTCCCCTGAGCCATGGCAGAATCCAGGGGCTCAGGCATCTGTCTCTTCCTTTTCTCCCTAATTAGGCAACTGATGAAAATATGGACCCTCCGTCCAATCCAAGCAGCCTTTGGCAATGATAGACAACCCTTCATTTACATCCCTTTCCTCCCCTTATGGACTCTTCTCCCTTAAGAGATCTAGGGGTGTCTAAGAGGACTCAGTCCAGGCCTCCCTCTTCTTTCTAGACTCATTTACATCATGCTTGCCAAGGACTGTGATTCATGAGCCAAGCAGAAGGAATCCCTCATGGTACTTACCAGAGTGCCCTGTGAGGATAACCCTGACCATGCAGAATGAGACAGATTTTTGGAACATGATCAGTATGAGAATTTGTTTTGCTGGAGGACACAGATTTGTTACAAGTTTCATTTTTCTTTCTTTTTGTTTTTCCCAATGGGAATAGATGGGATGGAGAGGAAATGCATTTTTGTTCATTGAAAACAATAAAATTAAATTTTAAAAAGTACCCTTACCCTCAGTCAATAATAATAGCCAGCATTTATATAGCACCTTAAGGTTTACCAAGTACCTTACAAATGTTCTCTCATTTTATCTTCCCAATAACTTTGTGAGGTAGGTGCAATTATTGGCCTCATTTTACAGATGAGGACCCCAAGGCTGACAGAGGTTAAATGACTTTCTTGGTGTCACATAGCTTGAGCCAGGATTTGAACTTTGGTCTTCCTGGCTCCACGTCCAGCATTCCAACTGCACTGCGCCACCTAGCTGTCTTACTAGAGACCAGAGGGCCCTTAGATCATTTCATTCCAAACTGTTATTTTGTAGATGAAACAGACCTAGGGAAGGGCCCTTTTTTGGTTTCACTTGGCCAAAGCAACACAGCTAATGCCGGAGATACAATCTGAATCCAGGTCTCTTGAAACAAACCTTAAGCTAAGATAGCTGCTGACCTGAAAGCTTAGTTATTTGCTGACCCCATGACCTTTAGCGGACAGGGTTGGGTCGCTTGGATGGATTCCAGACAGTGGACAAACTTGCAGGCCTAGAAGGCAATGTATTACAGTGGAGAAAATGCCGAATTTGGAGTTCAAATTAAGGCACTGCTGTGACATAGGTAACTTTGAGTAAGTCCTTTAATTTCTCCATGGCTCAGCTTCCTCCTCTGTAAAACTGAGGACTGAATCATGTAATCTTGAAGGTCTCTCCACTTCTAAGTCTAGATCCTATGACTAGCAGGGCCCATGTATTAGAGATAAGGTTCCTTCCCTTTGTCTAACCATCCTCCTGCCCCTAGTAAGATAAACTGGGCCACCAGAATGCCTTGGCAGCTTCTTGCCACCAAAGTCATCCTCACAGCTTAAGAGAGTATGAGCCTGCCTGGGGACCTCATCCCAAGACTTCCTAACCCTGTTCGTTGAATGTAGTAAGTCTAGACACCATCTGGCAAACAGCTCAACCATGCCACTAGCTATAGGACTATAAACAAGTCATTTGGTTCTTTGGCCCTTGTTCATCTGTAAGTTGAAGGAGTCAGAGCAAGCTTCCTTTCATTTCCAAACTTCTGGACTAGAATTCTAAAACTTGTCTGGGAAAGTGAATGGGTCTTGGCTAGAGTTCTCACCAGTAATGGCAGCAGAATCAGGATGTGCCCACCAGAGGGCACGCTAAACACACAAAGCTCACCATTAGGCAAGGTCATGGAAGAACGGAGCTGAAAAGAACTTTAGCATTATCTAGCTAGCCTCCCTTTACAGACAAGTAATCTGAGACATAGAACAGACAAAAGACCAAGATCACAAAATGAATCACTAGCAGAGCCTACACATCTGACTCAAGAGAGTAGCCCCCTTCCTTAATACGCAATGGTCTTAGTACAGCCTAGTATGGGGAGGGGTAAAAGTTGAAGTAGTGGAAAGAACCCTGGAAGGCCAGTATTTCATAAACCCAAGCCCATTGGAGAAAGGGCTCCCTCTTCAACAAAAGTGGATGAGAAAACTAGGAAGCATTTTGACAGAAAGTGGGCTCAGACCAGCTATGCCACCATGAGCTCTAAGTGGATATGTGACCAAACTATGAAAGATTGCATTATGATAAAATTAGAGACTGGAAGGCGGTCCCTCTCAAATGTATGGTCAAGAAGGAATTATCAAACAATCAAAGGATTCTGGTGAGTGTAAAAGACAAAAGAGAGTTTCAATTACATAAAATTAGAAAGCTTCCCCCACCCCACAATGAACAAAGTCAATCCACATAAATAAGCAGGAAAAATAATCTTTGAACCAAATATCTCTAGTAAAAGCCCATTATGCAAGATGCATAGGAACAAATATGACTAAGAATCATTCTCTAATAGGTAAATGGTCAAGGGATAAGTAATAAAAAAAAACAAACCTTCATAGATTTAGAAGAAATATCCCAGAGGTTTAATGACTTGCCTCGGGACAACTAGGTAGTAAACATCCTCTGTGGAATTTGAAGGCTGATGTTCTGTTGACAGAGCCAAGTTTCCCAGAGAAAATGTAAATGGTTATATTTTTTTAAAGTTTCAAATAAGTAATAATAAGAGAAATGAAAATTTAGAAAATTCTGAGATTTCATATCACAATCATTAAATTGCCAAAGTAACAAAAATGGAAAGAGCTATTTTGGAGGTATTGGAGAAAGACACTGATAGCAATTATATGGTGCTTTAAAATTTGAGAAGACCTTTACATCTATAATCTCATTTAATCTCACAGCAAACCTGGGAAGTAAATGCTATTATTATCCCCATTTTACAGATGAGAAAAATGAAATCAAGAGAAGTTAAGTGACTTGTCTTAAATGCCTGAGGCAATATTTGAACTCACGTCCACCTGTCTCTAATTATGTCAATTGATTCACTATGCTACTGACACAGAATTGCATTATTGGTGGAGCTGCAAACTGGTGTAACCTTTAAGGAAAGCAATTTGAAATTATGAGGGAATAATAAATGAATAACTCATATCCCTTGATCTGACGATTACCCTATGGGGTATATGCTCAATCAAGTTTAATGACTTGAAAGAAAAGTTCTGTCTATAACAAAATATTCATGATAGTCTTCTTTGTCGGGGTAAAAATCTAGAAATAGAAGGAATGTCCTTCAACTGGAAAACAGCTGAACAACATGCGGTATATGAATGTCCTAGAATGCTATTGAACTCTAAGAAATGACCAAAAAGAGGGATTCAGAGAGATGTACAAAGATAGGATTACATAGGATAACAGACTAAGAACTGGAAAGGACTTGATATCCCCTTGTCCAACGACACCATTTTACAGATGAATAAATGGAGACCTAGGGAGTTTAAATGACTTAACCAAGGTCACATTGGTAGTAAGTGGCCTGGTAGGAAGAAGAATTTGGATCAAATATCTCTAAGATCCTTCTTAACTTTATCATTCTGTGAAACTTTGTTAAACAGGGAAGGAGTCACATGTCCCATGGAAAAGAGTATCTCTCCCAGTCTCTTCGATGCCACCTCTATCCCTTCCACCTTGGACATCATCTGGGTTCCATCCTTCAGCCAAGTGGCCAAGAGGTCAACTGCCCTGTGTCCTTCTCCTGGTGAGATTCTATCTTTAGGAAGGAAAGTGTCCTTGGATCACAGAGTGCTGGAAGGGAGCAATGGTCTAGAAAGGGAAACTCTTTCATAAACATGCCCAACATTTCCAAGAGCTGGGACTTAAGCCCAAGTCCTCAGATTCCAGATCCAGTGCTCTTTCCACTAACCCACAATGAGCATAGGAATAGGAGACATGGGATTGGGGTTGAGTTCAAGGTCAAGTGGGCAGATACTCACCTCCCACAGTGTCCCTTCTTCCTTGAGTATAGCGGCTAGCATGCAAGCAGGAATGACTATGCAAGACAGGAGGCCCATTAGGATCCCCAGAAGCTCAGCCCAGGATGGGAACCGGTAAGTGCCATATTCTGAGGGTTGATATTTCACAATGCTGTATACCAGCAGCGCCTGTGGGGTAGTCACCCTAGTGGTTACTGTTCTGACCCCAAGATACCCCAGCCCAACCCAGGACCAAGCATCTAGCACTGATTTAGTCTAGGCACAGGCCTGGAGTTCATGTGGGACCAGAAAATACACAAGGGTTGGAGAACCTTGGCCTGACTGATCCTGGAAGCTCCACCACCTGCTTACCTCCCTCCAACCTCATTCAAGGGAAAGGAAATCCTTACTAGACTATCTGCCTTAAAGCTACATTTGCCCTTGGACTGTCCCTTTAAGGAAGAAAAGGGACACAAAATAGTCAACACATCTCCCTTTGTTCCTATGGGGCCTGATCCCTAGTCTCCCAGTTACCATCAGGGTGGCTGGAGACAGGAACATCCAACAGGCCTTAAAATACAGACCAGGTTTGAAGCCCAGCATCATATGAATGTCCCGACAAAATCTTTGGATACCTAAAAGGGAAAAGGAATATTAGCTGGATGGCAGAAGGATGTTTCTGAAGAGGTTAGAGAGTTCTTTCTGGACACTTGGTGACAATTTTGGAGGGATCAAACCTCAGCCAAATATACCTTCTCACAAGCAGCAATGGGGGACAGGATAGGACAGGAACACTGATAGACAAAGGAGGAGGAGAGGTTGGAAGGAGGTTGGAGGAGAGGAGGAAACTCTTGTTTCAGTGTCAGAAAGGTGAGAGATTTAAACCAGGGATCTCAACACCTGGATAGATCTTCCTCTATCCAGCTGCTCCTACCTCCTCCTGCTCAAAGTGGCTGCTGCAAAGTTGGGATTGCCCTGGGTCAAGGAATCTGTTAGGTCACAAATTTTGAGCTACAAGAGTTCTTTTAGCTCAACCCTCTCAATTAACTGAAGGAGGAAAATACCTAAAGAAAAGTTAGAGGAGTTAAATTATTTGCTATAGTTACAGTGGCATACCCAGCAGATCAGTAGAGAGCTTTGTGCTACCCACAAACAGGTTTGAATCTAAGCACCAGATAAAATGAGTCTTCCTAACTCCAGGCCTGGCACTATTCATTGAGCCACTGAGCTACCCTCAGAAGACAGTGGGGAGGTTTGAACCTGAGCACCCAAACATTCTCTTTAAATGACAGTGTTGGCTCATCTACAGACCCCAAACGGTCTGGGAGGAGCTAGGGTACCCAGACTGTTCGGTGACTATTTTCATATAATGGATTTTATTTCTTTTGTGTCCATACTTGTGATTAAATAACTACACAGCTATGCTTTGTTTAAGTGCTCAGCTTCATTATAGCATGCCCCTCTTGAATGAATTTCATTGAAACTCAGCAAAGGGAGCAAGATGGAGTTTCCCTGTGGGTGGGGGAACAAGCCATAAGACTCTAATTGGATAAATGTACACACCCCATACACCTTCACTACCGAGACTAGCGTAAAAGGGGCATGACTAGGGGGATAGATGTGGTCTGCTTTCTGAGAAGCTTGGGCAGCTTACAAACCCCCCAGATTCTCCTCATCCTAACAAAGTGCACCGTCTAATTACAGCTGTCAAAGTGACGGCTCATGGAACTTCCTGGTGTCATTGCCTGCCTTCTGTCCTGATGACAAGCCCCATTGCCTTCCTGGTGCTGGCACCACCTAAGTCTTATATTCCCTGACTCTCATCACTTACATAATTCAATTCAATTCAATCAATAAGTTTTTATTAAGTGCTCTGTAGGGGGCAGAGAAAGGAAGTTAGAGACAGCTCTATGTAGTTTGGAGGATTGATTCCTTCCTTCCTTCCTTCCTTCCTTCCTTCCTTCCTTCCTTCCTTCCTTCCTTCCTTCCTTCCTTCCTTCCTTCCTTCCTTCCCTCTCTCCTTCCTTCCTTTCTTCCCTCCCTCCTTCCTTCCTTCCTTCCTTAATTTTCTCACTTCTGTTTATACTTCTGCTCTATGACCATACTTTGGTACAGTTGTGATAAATGTGCTGCGTTATATCTTCCTAAGTGTATTATAACTACTTTTAACAGCTTCTCTATAACTTTATTTTTTATCATCTTCCTTCAGGGTCTAAGATGGTGTGTTAAGCATGTAGCAAGTAATGGATGGATGGAAGCCATAAGCTCTGGATTCCCCAGGCTCAGAACAAGTGGAGAATAGTTATATCCTTTTAAGTCCCCAGTCCTTTACTCTGGGCCCCTCCAAAGTCTTACTCACAGAGGGGAATCTCTTATATTTTCCCTGAAAGGAAGTGACTCTGGTGCCCAGACTGCCCACCCACAGCTCTGAATCAAGCTCATGAGTCCCCAAGCTGTTTTAGTTCATTGAATTTTCTATGATCCAGCAAGGGTAATTGGTGTCTCTTAGTTCTTAAACTGATCTGGCTTCTCTCCTATCACTTCTACATCTACCCTGGTAATCCTTTCTTTTCCTTGGTCATGACTATTCATCTCCAAACCCCTTTCAGAAACTGACAAAGGGACACAAGGAGACTTAGGAATTCTGGAATGAGGGCCTCAGACACCCCCTTTCACACCTCAAGGTGGTTCCGTTACCTGCCTTCTTCCTTGCAGGGGGATGGGACAGGGTTTACATCCCATGGACACTCCTGACCTGGCCTATTCTCCACTTTATTGAGGACTGGACCTTCCTTACCGTACACACGGGTAACTGTGAGGCAGGTTGTGATCACCACCACCATGAGCCCAAAGCCAGCACTGTAGTCATCCAGCAGGACCAGCCAGTACATGCCTCCCTAGAACACAAACCAAGGACCATGGACTTGGTGCTTCTTGTGGAGTCCTCCCTTGGGGAGCCCTCTTCCCTAAAGAATGTAGGGAGGAAGCAGTCTGGGAGAGGAGAGTGATAGTGGGCATGGGAGTGTGTTGGGGCAGAGGATGGTGGTGGAAATGGGACCCTCCTTCCTTCCAAAGAAGGAAAACAGGTTTATAATTGAAATGAGACGTTGCTCAGTTGTCTGGCTCCAGCAGGAGCAGCTGACAACTATAGATTGTCTCAGGGCTGAAAGGGAGGCCTATGAGAAGGGAGAGGTGCCCATTTCATTCCCGAAGCTCACGTCTGTGGTGAGGATGAGGCCCATCAGAAACATGGCCACGCAGATGGCGCCAGAGAAGATGGCCTTCTTGGGACGGAGGTAGTAAGGGAATTCATCCGTCAAAGCTGTCACGATGGTTTCTAGGAAGGCAAACTGTAGGGACAGGGCAGTGCAGTATAAAGTCTGTCAGTGAAACGGGGTAGGGGGAAATCTAGACATTCTACCATCCCAGTTCCCCTGCTGAGCATGCTTACCTGACTATCCAGGCCTAGGGTCAACAGCATGAAAAAGAAGAGAAAAGACCAGAATGGTGACAGGGGGAGCATCGTCATGGCCTGGGGGTAGACCACAAATGCCAGGCCGGGCCCTGGATGGCAAAAACGGAGGGGATAAGGTCAATGGCAGCTCAAACATCCAGAAGAGATCTTTCACTGTTCCCTACATGGTCCCTGAGCCTTTCCTCCCTCATGTCAATCTTTTCCTTATTCCCCTGCCCTTATAAAGGGGCACAGAGAAGTCTGGAATCAGTGCAGAGGGATGGTGAAGATCATCTAATTTAATCTCATCTTTTTATTATTATTATTACAAAGAAGGAAACTATGGCTCAGAGAGAGAAAGCAATTTCCCCAAGGTCACACAAGTGGTAAGTAACAGTTCTGTGATTTCCAATCCAGTCTTCTTTCACTTGGTCTGCTGTCTCTTTCGCTGGGATTGGCCATTCATGAATCAAGCTTTGGGATGGGAGGTGGATGGAAAATCAAGTTCTGGAGGCTCATTCACTTTGTGGAAGATATCCAAGTCATTTTTCTGTTATGTCTTACTTTCCCCATCTATCAGTCAGTAGGCATTTATTGAGCACATACTATGTGCCAGTACTGAACTAAGAACTGGGGATACAAGGAAAGGCAGTAAACAAACAAAAAAACAGACCCCCCCCCCATTACAGAGCCCATAGTCTAGTGGAGAGGCAACACGCAAATGGCCATGTACAAACACGCTGTATTCTGCTCGAATCTGAGATAATTGAAAGAAAGAAAGTCCTACAGGGGGGTACTGAAATCTATTTTGCCCTACGGGAAAATAGAGGGGAAAGGGATGGAAGAAGTGAAGTGACAGAAGGGAGGACTGACTGGGGGAATGGGTGGATGGGGTGCATGCTGTCCTGGGGTGGGGGTGGGGAGAGATGGGGAGAAAATTTGGAATTCAAATTCTTGTGGGAGTGAATGTTGAAAGCTTAAAAATAAATAAATTATATTTTTAAAAAGAAAGAAGGCCCCAGGATTAAGGAGAATCAAGAAAAGCTAGACATAGAAAGTGAAATTTTAGATGGGACTTGAAGGCAGCCAGGGAAGGCAGGAAGGAGGTGGGGAAGAGAGGGAGAGAATTCTAGGCATGGGAGCTAGGGGTGGGACAGTCAATGAAAATGCCCGAATTTAGGAAATCTATAAAATGGGGTATCAGAGAGCAATACTACATCCCTCATGCACAGCTCACAGAACTCAAGCAATAATTCTTAAGAGTCTAAAGCAAGCTCTAGGGAACAGATACAAGCCCTGTGAACTCATCCTAGAATGATCACAGACAGAAGGCCTCTGGCAATCCCAGAGATGCCTGTTCCCTCTTGTCCCATCCTTCCACCTAGGCAGGCTGGGACTCTTTCTTCCCAAGTCTCCTCTAGCACTCTTAGGTGTATAAAATCTAGTCCGTTTCCCCATACTTCAAGCTTCTTCTTTGGAAGGGCTATCTGAATATTCACTTTGTTGGGTAACTCTGCAATGCCTGCCACAGAATGAAGCGCCACACTTTGAATCAGGAATATTTGAGCTGAAATCCCACCTCAGATCCTCATTGAAGTGGTGCAGTGGATAGAGTGTCAGACTTAGGTCAGGAAGATCTGAGTTCAAATCTGGTCTTAAACACTTATTAGTTATGTGGAAAAGTCACTTAATCTCTATTTGTCTCATTTTCTTCAACTGTAAAATTAGGACAATAGCCCCTATTTCCCAGGGTTGTTGTGAGGAGTAAATGAACTTAGTTCAGTGCCCAGCACGTAATAAGTACTTTAGTAATGCTTCATTCCTTCCTGACCATGTGACCCTGGACAAATCATTTAACGTTGCTGCAAGGATCAAAAAGCTGTAAGTGGGCAGTGGATAGAGCACTGACCTTGGAGTCAGAAGTTCAAATCTGACCTCAGATACTTACTAGCTATGTGACACTGGGACTCAAAGAAAAAAAGAAGTATGAGCTATTATAGTTATCACATACTAGTTTTAATAATAATAAATAAGCTGTTACATTCAAAGTAAGCTGGTATGGTCCATTTGCATACTCCTTTGCTTGCATGCTCCCAATTTTGACCGTCATTCTACAAGGTGGGTATATTACAGCTGGCCATGGGACTCTTCAATAGTGACTAGTCCAGAAACCTAGGCAAGTCAGTCCTTACCCTACAATCTGTGGTTGTTGGAATTGGAGTTACAGACAGCTGGGTGGGAATGAGTGAGGGATGGATATGGAAATCATTTACTTGCCATCCACTGTCTCTTTCCCCACTTCTGGAGTCTCTGAAGGTGTTCCATAATCCCACCTACGGCTTCAGACCCCCTTGCAGATCCTGTGGACCTCATCAGTTGGGATTTTCTCTTGGGAGATGAGGGAAAGCAGTAGGCTGATAGGAAGCCCTTCTCTCCTGCTGCGTCTGAATCAGGATTTTTCTCTTGTAGTCAGGGACTATGTCTGCCTCTCTCTTTCCTACAGTTTCTATTTGACCTCCCATGAACACCAGGAAATTTAAAATCATAATAAAATGAAGGAGAACAACATGGCAAATTGGAAAGAACACAGGCATGTGTATGAAGAGAACTGAATTCTAGTTCCTGGCTCTGCTGCTAAGTGTCTGTGTGACTAGGGGCAAGTTATTTCCTTTCCCTAAGCTTCAGTCCCCCTCTGTTTTTATACCAAGACTTGTTATGGGGTAGACTCGGTGGTATAGCTTCCTTTTCTGACGTGGTAGGTACATAGTCTACCTCAGGAGGCAATTTAGCATGTTGAAAAAAAGGTACCAATTCTGAAGTTAGAAGACCTAGGTCTTAATCCTGCCTTGGAAGCTCACTACTTGTGTGACCTTGGATAAATCACATCACTTCCTTAAGCCTCTGTATACTCATCTGTAAAATCCAAGCATTAAATCTATGATACTATCATCCCAACAGACTCCCACTGTCAAGAGGACTGATTTTGTTAGAGTTCTTAGGCCTGGTCACTGTCTTCCCTCTGTGGTATTGTTTCTCACAGTTCCACCTGGACTCATTTCCACCAACTCCCTGACCCATCCACCTTCATGGATGCAGGGGTCTTTGGGGCTTAGGAGGATATGATAAAATAGAACAGAGAAACAGCAACAAAAACTACAACAAAGCAAAGGGCAAGATCGAAAATTGAGTGAAAGGCCCCCACTATGGGGGCTGGGAACGAGGAGATGAAAGCAGCTTTATCCTTGGAAGGTAGCAGAGGTACCTGAAGACCCATTTGTGAATGACATAGGCTGAAAATACCACTTCCATAGACATATAAACCCGCAGACTGTCAGAGCTGAAGAGATCTCAAAGAAGGAGTTCTTAAACCGTTTTGTGTTTAACCCTTTGGCACTCTGGGTGGAGTCTATGTACTCCTTCTCAGAATAATGTTTTTAAATGCAAAAACTAAAATATGTAGGATTAAAAAGGAAACCAATTATGTTGAAATAAAGATTTTCTTTCTCATCCAAGTTTACAGTCATCTGGAAATTATCTCTCAGGCTCAGGACCCCTGCCTTAGAGATGATTGAGCTCCATTTCATCATTCTACATATGGGGATACTGAGGCCCACAGAGGGAAATGACTTGCCCAAAGGAGTAGAGCCATAATTCAAACCAGGACTGCACCTGAACCACAGACTTCTAAAAGGTATCCCCAACATCTTCTTTTGTAAATGTGGAGGCCTCCACATAGTCTCATGCCCCAAACACATACCCAAGTTTCCTTTTACATTCCCAGATCACATCCACAGCAACTCCCTCCATACAACAAGCAAACATTCACCCATCATGTCACCCTCAAGTGCCAGACCCACATACATATGGCACCACATGCCTTCTCTATGCCCAACACATTCTAAGTAGCCCATCTGTCTACCTGCTTTGGCCACCTGGTCCACAGGGACTCCCAGCTCCTGAGACATGTAGCCCAGCACGGAGAAGATGGCAAAGCCAGCCAGAATGCTGGTGATTGCATTGCCCAAGGTGACAATGAATGTGTCTCTGGGAAAGGAAGAGGGATAGGGTGGGATAGGGACCACTTGGCATGAGAGGCCATGATGTCTCTATCCTGTTTTCCCTGACCTTATGAGGGTCAGTTTACCCATCCTCTGATTCTCCCACCCCCAGGGAAATTACCCTCTAGGAAGAGAAGGCTGCAGGGGACTGACCTGTAGATATTTTGGTGAAAAGTGTTGTAAGAGGCAAAGGTAAGGAGGCCCCCAAAGCCCACCCCTAGGGAGTAGAAGATCTGCAAGGCTGCTTCAATCCATACCTGCAGGGGAAGAGTGGAAATGAGAGGGAGAGACGAAAGGGAGGGAGAAAATGGAACCAGAATAAGAATAAGGGAGTAGTAAGGTGACAGGAGGAGAAAAAGGAGGTAAAGGGAAAAGGGAGAGGTTGAAAAACCCTGTTCATTGAGGAGAGATGAGAAAATTGTCCTGGAAAGCCCCACCCCTCCCTAAAGGGTGACCCTCAACCCCTCCTATCCTTTCCTGCTCAGAGAAACTGATCCTCAGGGAATGCTTGCCTGCCTGCCCAATGTTCCAGTCCAGCTGGCTCCGTTAGCTGGAGAAAAGAAAGGGGAACATGCAGCTCAAGTACATCCTCACTCTTGCCCACTGGGGTACAACTATAAGAGCACCAGAACATGTAGGTGCCCGTACATGGGTGTAAGTACACTGAAACCCTCAGAGGCCCTCTTACCTTCCACCTCTACTCTGATCCCCTGCCTCACAATATGCTAGACTGCCCCTCCCCCACATTTCATAACACACATATAAACCCTAGGGGGTGGGCAAAAGCCTTCATCTTGCTCTTCCTTTCCCTTCCCTTCTTTCCCCGCTCCCCAGTGCCCTACTTCAATCCACTTACCTTGGAGGTTAGAAGGTGCTCAAACTGGGGTGTGAGATAGAACTGGATCCCTCTCCAGGCACCCTGAAGTGTCAGCCCCCGAATCAGCAACATGAGGAGGATGAGGTATGGGAAGGTGGCTGTAAAATACACCACCTGTAGAGGAGATAAGGAGTGGGGGAGCCTAGGATGGAGCTGAGGAAGGGGAGCAGCTCTCCAGGGTCCTGATTATTCATGCTATGGTTAGAGTGTTGGACTTCTAGCATCAGGCAGATCTGAATTGGAATCCTGCTTCAGACTCTTAACTGGTGACCTTGGGCTAGCAATTTAACCTCTCTTGGCTCCAGTTTTCTCATCTGTAAAATGAGTATGATAATAGCACTTACCTCACAGGACCATTGTGAGGATCAAATGAGCTAACGTAAGTAAAACGCTTTATAAATATCAAAGAACTATGTTATCATCATCTTCCTACCTGGGGCTTTTATGGATTATGGAAAAAGGAAGAAGTCTGCTCTGGTGGTCATTTTAGAGATGTCTTCCCTGGAATATTTCTTTATATTCCCCTATTAGATAAAGAGGTCTCTGGAAACAAAGATCAAGTCTTTTTCATTTCAGCATCTCTCTCAAATTAGCTTAGCATAAAGCCTTGTACATGGCAGTGAGTAGTGTACATTTTCCAGGTATCTCTGATCAGTTAAAAGAGAGGAGCAGCTGGAGGTATCGAAGGAACTCAGGGTCTCACAGCTCCCACCCTAATCTGAGCTAGGACAAGCCTCCCAGAGTCTCACCTTGCCAGAGGATTTTACTCCCTTGAGGATGCAGAGGAAGACGATGACCCAGGCCAGTAAGAGGCAGAGACAGAGTTTCCATTGAATCTCACCTGGATCTCCAATGCCTGTACTCCCTTGGATGTGGAGGACATATCGGCTAGGGTAAAAGAAAGAGACTTGAGTGTCCCAAGGTGTAGCTACCATATTCTAGGATAGGATAGATATACCAATTCAAAACCCACCAGGCCACACATCTAGGATTCAAGGAACCTCAAGTCTTCCTTTAGCATCTATGTTCACCCATAGGTACAGAAATAATTTGAAATCCCTGAGTAAAGGGAAACCTTTGCCCTATTCTTATATCTGAGAAATCAGATTGATAAGGAATTAATATTAAGTTCTGTGTACTGACAGTCACTGGCCTAGGAAGTCAGGAGACCTAATTATAACTCACTGTTGTGACCTTGAACAAGTTATTTATCTCTGTGGGCCTTGGTTTTTTAACAACAAAATTTCAATTTATGGGATACTTTCACATTCACAAAGCATTTTCATATTCTAAATTTTCATATTCTAACCCTTTCTGTATTCTAACACTTATAATAGGCAAATATATAAACATTATTATTCCCATAAAACAATTGAGGAGAACTTGAGGGACCAAGAGATCTCAAAACTATAAGTGACCTTGAAAATCATCTCATTTGAGCCACCCCCGAACAAGATTCCCTCTACAGCATCCCCAAACATCCAGCCTCCACTTAAAAACCTCCATAGAGGAGGCATCTTTTATATCCCAAGGCAGTCCCTTCTACTTTGGGACAGCTATAATTGTTAGGAAGTTTTTTCTAATGTGGAGCCAAAAGCCATCTCTCTGCAACTTTCCAAAAGTTAGATAAGTCTATTCTTTCTTCCCTTGAAAACCCTAAAAAATACTTGAAGATAGCTATTGTGACATGCTCCCTCTTCCCCCATCAATACACACTCTCAAGTCTTCTTGTCAGGCAAAATATTCTGTTATGTAGCCAGTAAATTTGTTTGACCCAAGATCCAAACACAGATTTTCTGATTTCAAGTTCAGTGGTCTTTCCACTTTTTTGGAGGAAACCAGACCTGTGGCATTAAAAGGTTGGGTAACTTGACCAAGGTCATCTAATCAGTATGTATCAGAAGAGGACTTGAGCCTTCCACACTGCCCTCAGCCTTTCCTGCTGCCTACATAGTTTCGACCATATGGCATAGCAGTGTTTCTCAAATTGCTGTAAGAAATCTTGAAACGCTCCAAGTTTGTCTTTTAAAAAAATAACTAACCTTATGTTGTTTCTTCATAGGCATTAAAAATAATGATTTTAGAAAACTTTACTACAAGGGTTCTAGCACTGTGGAAAAGTTGGAGGACCACTATACTACTGAGCGAAGAAACTACAGGGGTTCCTGAGACCGCTTTCCATCTCTAGGAGGATCTGGCTCCAGGACTTGTCCACAATTCCTGAGGCATGCCAATTCATAGCCCTTTGAAGTTAGGCTATACTGCTCACTGTGACCCTGGCACATCAAAGGCCATGACTCAGGGTTTAGGGCAAGCTGGTGCTGGGCTTAAGGAACTCCCTCATTCCTCCCTTGCTCCCCAAACCTTTGGCCAGCTGGCCTAACCTCCAGTACTCCTCGCTGGGGCTGACGGTGTTGGAGATGTTGAGGGGCAGAGTGCCATTGACTTCTCTCATTGCATGGTGGTCCAGGCAGAGGTCCGTGTTCCACCAGTTGCCACAGTGCTGCCAGGGCAGGTCGCTGGTTAGGGAGGCGAAGAGGTAGAACAAGACGTAGGCGATGATCATGTTGTAATAGATGGCCACCAGGGAGACGATGATGAGCATGGCCACTCCAACACCTGCAGGGCCCACACAAGGGGAGCCATGGAGGCAGCCTCATTTCTGCCTTTCTTCTCAGCCTTCCTGCTTCCTTGGCAGGCAGTCTGAGATGGGCCCCATGACTCAGACACCGCCCCCACCCACCCAAAGGTTCATGTCAACATGCTATGGGATTTTGGTATAGGGGAAAGAGCAGTGAACTTGAAATCCAAGGACCTGGGTTCAAATTCTGGTCCTTCCTCTTACTGGGCTATGTGACCTTGGGCAAGATAATCAAGACAGCTAGCATTTACACAGCTCTTTAAGGTTTGCAAAACACTTTACAAACATTTTTATTCTTACAATGACTCTGGGAGGTAGGAGCTACTACTACCTCCATTTTATAGATGAAGAACCTGAGGCAGAGAGAGGTTAAGTAAGTCACCCAGAGTGTCATATAGCTCGTAAGTATCTGAGGCCAGAATTCAATTCAAATCTTCTGGATATGGGTCCAGCTCACCATGTACTATACTATCTAGTTGCCCCTGGGTCTCAGTTTCCCTATCTATAAAATGAAGGGGTTGTACTAGATGATCTCTGACTACTCTTCCAGCTCTAAAGCTATTATCTTGAAATCTCTTGTGAACCTCAACTTTTCCCTATATGGAAAATTGCCATGATGGGGTGGCAGAGACTTTCCAAAGAGCCTGGAGCCCACCGACATGTTCCAGGCAAGCACTCCCTATCCATCTCCCTTTGACTCCTAAGTTCTTCCAGGTGGGAGGCATGCAGGAAAGCCAAAATGATTGCTCTGTGGCCTAAATAAGGGTCCTTACCTTTGAAGAGAGGGCTGATTTTCCAAACAGCAAGTGGACCCAAACTAGAGAACTGGCCCAGGGAGAGCTCCAGGAAGAAGAGAGGGATGCCACAGATGGTGAGCATGATGAAATAGGGCACAAGAAAGGCACCTGAAAAGACAGGATAGGAAGGGGAGAGACCCCAGCTGGGGAAACCTTGGGGAATCTCTTACTCTGCACATACAGCTAAGAAATGAAAAGGGTATGTGTTCTGCCTTTCTCTCCCTTCCCCTCCCCTTCTCCCTTCTTCTCTCCTTCCTTTTCTCTCTGGCTCTGTTCTACCATCTGTCTGTCTCTTTCTGTCTTTCTCTATCTCTCTTGTCTATCTATATTCTTTGTCTCCCCCCCCATCAACCTCATCAGTCACTTTGTGTATGTGTCTGTCTGAATGGCTCTGTCTCTGTTTGTCTGTCTGTGTCTCTTTTCTGTCTGTCTCTGACACTTTCTCTCCTTTCCCTCCGTCTCTGTCTCTTCCGCCTTCCTTCTTCCCTTTCCTCTTTTCTCTCCCCCACCTCACCTGGTTGTTCACTCTCTGTGTGTCTGTCTCTGTCTTTCTGTCTGTCTGTCTCCTTCAGTCTTTCTCTATCTCTCTTATCTGTCTGTCTATATTCCTTCTCCCCCGCATCTTGTTGGTCACTCTGTGTATGTATACGTGTGTGTGTGTGTGTGTCTGTCTGTCTGCCTCTGTCTCTTTATGTCTTTCTCTGTTTCTCTTGTCTATATTCCTTCTCTCCCCCCACCCTCCTGATTGGTCACTCTGTGTGTGTGTGTGTTTGTCTGTCTCTGTCTCTTTGTCTGACTATCTCTGTCTCTTTCTTTCTCTGTCTTTCTTGTCTGTCTGTCTATATCCCTTGTTTCCTACCCCACCGCCCCAATCCCCAACCTCATCAGTCATACTGTGTGAGCATTTGTCTGTCTCTCTGGCTCTGGCTCTGTTTGTCTGTCTGACTCTGTCTCTTTCTCTTCTGCCTGTCTCTGACACACTCTGTCCTTTCTCTCCCTGCTGTGTCTTCCTCTCTTCCCTTTTCTCTTTTCTCTCCCCACTCCCCCCACTTCCCCATCCCCATTTCTCTCTGTGACTTTGAACAAGTCACTTCTCCTATCTGGACCTATTTCTTTCTCTATAAAATGAGCAGGGTGGACTTGATGATCTCCCAGCCCGGACATTCTCTCTGCTGTTTGAAGGTCCCTCCCAGCTCTGACAGTTCATGTTCTAAAATCCTCTTCACCTGCCAGTGGATACTGGATATCACCACATTTGGAGCAGTTTAACATAAATGCACAAACCAGACTTGAAGCTGGGAAGCCTGAGCTCCAATCCAAGATTTTCTGTTTCCTAACTGAATGACCCTGGGCAACTTAAGCTCTCTCAGAGGCTGTTTCCTGATCTTCGAATGATGATGTTCATGCTTGTGTTTCTTTCTTCACAGGAATCAAGTCCTCTGTAAACTTTAAGCACTATAGAAATGTGAGTTGTTATTACTGGATTGGACTCATGATTTCATTAGGAGAGGGAATTCCCAATAAGGAAAACCCCTTCTGTCAATTCACATCAGCACTGTTGTAAACCAGCAATTTACACTCTTAAGAGAGTGCTGCTGCTGCTGCTGCTGTTGTTTAGTGGAGTTTGACTCTTCCTGATCCCATTTGGGGCTTTCGTGGCAAACACACTGGAGTGGTTTGCCATTTACTTCTCCAGCAGCTAGGTGGGTGTGGTGCATAGAGTGCCAGTCCTGGAGTCAGGAAGACTCATCCTCCTGAGTTCAAATATGACCTCAGACACTTACTGGCTGAGTGACTCTGGGCATATCACTTAACCCTGTTTGCCTCAGTTTCCTTATCTGCAAAGTGAATTGGAGGAGGAAATGGCAAACCCACTCTAGTATCTTTGCCAAAAAAATCCTATATGGGGGTCATTAAGACTCTTCCTGACCCCAGGTCTAGGCAAACAGAGTTAAGTGACTTACTCAGGGTTCATACAGCTAATAGGTGTCTGAGTTCAGATTTGAACTCAGGTCTTCCTGGCTCTAGGTCCACTACTCTCCACTGCTCCACCTAGTTGCCCAGAGGATTACTGGAGTTACTGAAAGATGAAGTGCTCTATCCAGGGCCACACAGTCAGTGTGCTGGCAGGAACCAAACCCAGGACTTCCCAACTCAGAGGTCAGTTTGCTAGCCGAGTTATCATGCTGCCTCCTCCTCATCACTCCAGCCAAGATAGAGCCAAAACACAGTGGGGCTGAAAGGAGAGTGTTTTGCTTGAGGTTAAGTAGGTTAAGGATCATTTCAAGGCTTATTATGTGAACTCCTGAACAACCTGGATTTTGGTTGTGTGGAGGCAGCTCAGGGTGTTGGGAAGAATATTAGAATAAGACAAACCTGGCTTTAATTTGGATTCTGACATTAGCTGCGTACCATGGGCAAGTGGTTAAACTTCTCAGAATCTGGACTTGCTTTGGAACGGGATTGGAATAGTCGTTCTACTCCTATTACCTGTGCCTTTGGGCCAGTCTCTTCATCTCTCCCCCCTGGGGCGGGGGAGGGACCGGAACTTGCAACCCTGAGGCCACAGGTGGCCCTCTAGGTCCTCAAGTACAACCCTTTGACTGAATCCAATCTTCACAGAACAAGTCCATTTGGATTCCATCGAAAGGTCACACTAGAGGACCTAGAGGGGCCACGTGTGGTCTCAGGGCTGCAGGTTCCCCAACCCTTGCTAGGCCTTGGTTTGAAAAGTTAAGAAGCTTGACTCTGAGATGCTTTCCAGTGCTCATATATTATGATCTGGGAGCTTCAGACTCCTCATTCATTAAATGGGGATGACTGTTCCTATCACTCCTTTGCCAAAGGAATCTTCAGTGGTTCCCTATGGGGTTCTCAGTCTTCTATTTAAGACCCTATAAAATCTGTCTCTAACCTATCTAGTCAGTAGTTAGTCAGCTGAGCCTCATGCTCATGCCAGGTGCCTGGCTTTGAATCAGGAGGACTTGAGCTCAAAATTTAGCCCCAGGCACTTACTAGCTGTGTGGCCCTGGGCAAGTCACTTCACCTCTATCTGCCTCTGTCCCCTCAACTGTGAAATGGGAATAATAATAGCACCTCCCTGCCAGCGGGGTTGTAAGGATCAAATGAAATGATACTCATAAGGTGCTTAGCCCAGGGCCTTCCACAGAGTAGATGCCACACTTAATAAAGGCTTGCTCCCTTCCTTTCCAGACTTGCCTCTGTGTACAACGTGCTCTAGCCACACTGGATCCCCAACTATATCTTGCCCTTCTGGCTCCACTGCCATTAGCTACACTGTTCCTACACTTAGCCTCACTCCTCCATTTTTATCTATGGCATTTCTCCTTCCCGCCAAAGACTCACCTCAAGTTCTAGTTCCCCCAGTAAGCCTCCTTTGACCCTGTCTCGGGAACTGTCTTTTCCCTCCTCGGTGCTCACCCACGTCTTTGCTTTGTACTTTTAACCTTGTATTATGGTACTTTTCTTATCCTATGTCCCCGAGAGAAGGGACTGCACTTGGTTTGTCTCTGTATTTTTCCCAGCACCAGGCACAGATATAAGGCTTAAAGCCCATTTCACATAAAGCAGAGAAATGCTTCCCACAGTACAAAGCCAGCCTTCTATCGTTCAAGCTGCAGGTGGGAGAGGCCTAAGCCCTAGGTGGCCCTAACCTTCTCCCTCATAAATCCCAGTGGGAGGCCAAGCAGGAAGCCGAGGTTCAGGAAGTGGCTGGCCAGAGCTGCCTCAGGGTAGTTAAGTGATGAGCTAGTGGGGAGAGGGGAAGGGCTTTAAGGCCGCAGGGTCTCATTTTCTTTTGACTTCTTGTATCCTCAGCACCTACCTAGCATATGGGCTGGAACAAGGTCAGCATTTAATAGACTAGTGTTGTATTGAATTGTATCTTCAGGGTATTATTGTTGTGTGGAGGAGGCATAACATGCCTCCCCCTCCACCTGATCGGTCACTCTGTGTGTGTGTGTGTCTGTGTGTATATGTGTGTGTCTGTCTGTCTGTACTCCTCCCCCTACCCCCGCCCCTTGGTCACTGTGTGTGTGTGTGTGTGTGTGTGTGTGTGTACTCCTCCCTGCCCCCCCTCCTGGTTGGTCACTGTGTCTGTCTGTCTGTACACAGATAAGTAAACACTACAGATAGGCAGCTCAGTGGATACAACTTGGAGTCAAAAAGACCTGGCTTCACATCCTGACTCAGACATTTATTATATCTGTGACCCTGGGCAAGTCATTTAGCCTCAAGTTTTTTCATCAGTAAAATGGGAATACTAATAGAGTTGTTGTGAGAATGAGTTAACTCTTGTACAGGGCTTCATTAAACAATCGCTAGTTAATGTTATCAAATGCAAGGTGAGAAGGGAGGGACTCATAGCAGCCAAGGGCATAATTGAGTAATTAGAAAGACATTTGAAATTTTATAGCCTGACCTTTTCATTTTATAGAGAGAGAAACAGTCTCAATCCGATGTAATTAGAAAGGAATCTGAGATTTTATAGTCCAATTCCTTCATTTTAGAAAGAGAGAAACAAGCCTAGAGGAATGAAGACTTAACTTAAGTCATCCAACCAGGACCAGAACTGGAGCTAGGTTGCCTCAATCCCATTATCAGAGTTCTTACCACCTCATTGTGCAGCTCTTACCTGATGAGTTATATTTTTTTAGTCAGATATACCAAAATCTTGAACTGCTCCCCTTCCCCCCATTTAGAGAGTGGCGATGGTGGAAACCAAGGCAGAGAAAGAGGAAAGGGAGAAGGGAGAAAGAGGAGAGCAGAAAGAATGGAGAGGGAAAAGAGGGAACAGATCAAGATAGGAGAGAAAAAGGAAAAAGAGAAAGATTGGTGACTTGGTTGTTTCCTAGGGTTTCAGCTTTCTGTTGCAGAACAAGAACTGGGGGAAGACTGAAAAGTCTTGGGAGTGAGAGTAGGGAAGGCCTTTCTTGGGGCCCAGTTCTCTGGCACTTTACTCTGCTCCTTCTACTGCTCCCCTCCCCCAGCTCCAGCTACCAATTTAAAATTGCTTTTAATTGAGTAATTATAGAATGAACAGAAATCACACTTCACTTTACTGCCCCCACACCTTTTGATAGAGATGGATAGATAGAGATAGACAGAGATAGAAATAGACAGAGATATATAGATTAGACAGAAATAGATAGAGATAGATACAGAGACTGATAAACAGAAATAGATACAGAGATAGACAGATAGATAGATAGATAGATAGATAGATAGATAGATAGATAGATAGATAGGGGTCTGGGGAATACAAGCAAGTAAGATAGTCCCTGCCCTCAAGGAGCTCACATTCTAAGGGGGTAAGACAACACATAAAATGGCTCCACATGGGTCACTCTGTAGCATGACCTCACACTTGGGCAAGAATGGGTCAAAAGGTCCCCTACCTCCTCCATTGGTGTAAGCACGATAGGGGAAGCGCCAGACATTGCCTAAGCCCACACAGTAGCCGATGCAGGAGAGGAGGAAGTCCAGTTTCCCTGTCCAGTTTCCACGGTCTGCAGTAAAGTCTACTTCCAGGTCTCCATCACCCTGATCACTAGGGGTCATCAGTAGATCTGGGGTCACAGGCTGCTAGCAAGAAATAACAAAAGGATGAGGGAGAGGAATAAGAAACCCAAAGGGCAGAAGCCAAACCTAACTTCACTCCACCCTACCACCACAACTGCAACACTGTAGGAAGGGCACCCTTACTATCTATACCATATTAAGTGGTCCAAGTCACATCAACCACCATATATTACGTGTTCACTTTGAGCCAGACCATGTGCTAAGTGCTAGGAAAAGTAAAGACAGCTCCTGCCCTCCTGGAATTCACAGTCTAATGAAGGAGACAACATAGAAACAGCTATACACAAACAAGACATATAAGAGATACCTCCTCTTGCTTCTTAAGTTTCTGGACACACGAATGATGAGAGCTGGAGAAACCTATGAAACACCTGGTATCAAGAACAGGAAGGAAGGGACAGTAAAGCCATGATGGCTGTCTGGAAGAGAGAGAATGTTTTCTACCAAAGACGGACCTACTCAGTAGTCACGTGTTGCTCATCTTTCACTCAGCAATCCATCTTATGCAACAAAGAGTAAGTTATAAGAGAAGCTTAATGTCAAATCAGGCTTACGAAAATTTTGAAAAAGACACCTTCTTTTTCATTATGTTGCCTGGGGAATTCATGGAGGGGAAAATCAGGTTGTAATCCGTGGTCAGTACTCAATACTTATTGAGTTGAATTAAATTTTACTCTCAATCTGCTGCCTAATACTGTTTTTTTGGTTTGGTTTGGTTTTTTCATTCCCTGGACACTCATGTCAAAAGATGGAAAGGATCATGGGGGAATGCTGATGTGAAAATGAAAGTGGTGACTGAATAGTTATTTGTGTTTGTGTCTTATCTCCTTAGATTGTAGGCTCTAGGAGGACAAGGCTTGTTTTATTTACACTTTGTATCTCTCCAGGATATTCTCTTGGTCACCAACCTAGGAGAGATACAAAGTTGATCATTACCAAAACAGACAACCAAATGACTTTCAACAACTACTGATAGTTCCCTTTCCATCTACATGAAAATATTGAGGACTTCCTTGATACTGGTATTAAAATATTCCACTGCAATATTTCATAGCCGACTATGAATTTAGTAACATCCACTTGACTGAAAGTGTAAAGGATACAGTGTTTATTGCGTTATTCTTTAACTATAACAAAAAGTGTTTGGTTCAATACAACAAAATCCTGCCTTAAAAGGTTCTCTCTAACAAAGTGTCAAAATGATATCAGATTTCTAGAAAGGTTTAACAGTGTAAATAACTGTGTTTTACAGCCCTCTGCTTGTTAATATGAAGTGAAGCATAAAATATGGACGTGTGCTTGCCAAAGGCATTTGGCTCTGCACAGAGAAGTCCAGCAGAGTTCATGTCAAAGAGGGATTTTCTCCATGCTCTTGGTCACAGATGACATTCTGCTGACTGCATCAGTCCCTGGCACACTGAAGAGTCTCCTGAATGAGATCCAAGATCGTGTAAGTCAGTCTGACCCAATTATCTACATAGGAAAAATGAAGTAGAGAAAAATGACTACTGAAGAGAGTACGATATACAACTGGATGGGTAACTTGTGGCAGTCATCCATCACTGTACAGATCTAAGACTGACTCTGCAAAATGACAATGAGCTGAGACCAGAATCAAATAGGGGAGAGCAGAGTGGATTGTATTTGGGAAGCTGAAAAGTTCTTCTAAGAACCCATCTTTCTCCCTGAGACAAAGGCCCATTTTTCCCCCCACCAACTTTCTTTAATACTGTATGACTCTGATTCATGAACACTATGGTCTTCAAAGAACTGAAGATGATCTCCCAGTGGGCACTGGGGAGGTGCATATGAACATAAGCAGGCTGAACTGCATTACAAGCAAAGAGGTCATGAAAGGAGCATTCAAATAGGAAAACAAATAGGTTTTTCACATGGCAAAAATAAAAGAGAACTGATGAACAGGTAAGCCTGTAGATTCATACCATTGCCACCCATGAAATACAGAGTATGCGAAGGCTTCCAGCATATTGGATGGTCTTCCCATGTAGAAATTAAGAGAGGATGTAAGTGAGAGTCACTGAGGATGGGCAGATATAAATGGATGCAATCTATATTGTTGAAGGGAATATCTACATGAATGAGATCACAGATTTCCTGGAATAATGAGATACCTCCTCTTGCACTGTGTCCTTGTGTACATTATTTTCTCCTGTGATTTCACAAACAAAGGGAGTTCCCTGAGGTAGACCAACATCTTGGAAAGGAACACCAGGCATTAACTTGCCTAGGATTGTACAGCTACCATATGTCAGAGGGGGACTTGAAACCAGGTTGATCTGACCATCCAGGTGGGTTCTCTATCTCCTAAACACTCCTGCTTCTCATTTAAATTATGATCTCTTGAGAACAGGGAATGTATTTTGTTTTTCACTTTATCCCCAACACTTAGCAAAGTGCCCGACATGTAGTAGGTAATAATAAATGCTTACTGACATAGGAGACACAATGTTTGTCCTGTGAATGACCTCGCTGACAGTGATGATGGAGGCACTGATGGTGGTGATGACAAGCACCACCTTTGCTCATAATGTTGACAGTGAGAGGGACACTGGTTGTAGCAGCTATTCCAGGAGGATAGTACTAAGGGTTAAGCATTCAACAGCTCTTCCACTACATTCATGGCACATGCATCATAGTGACTTCTCCAGCTGGGCTTAGTTCTGCTAGAAACAAGCCCCCTGCCAAGCCCTCAGCACTCCAGGCCTGCTTCCTATCCTTCTGCCTGGTTAACCATCTTCTAGAACCTTTTCTTCACAGCTGAGCCCTAAAAGCAATAGGTAAACACCAGGCCATGGTTATGCCTGCGTAGGGCAAGAGGAGCTGCTAGCAAGAGCGGGTAGAGTTTGCAAGATGCCAGGTGGCCCGGCACTACCCCAAAATCCCCTCTCCAGGGGCACAGGCAGCCGGAGAAACCAGCTAATGAGGCTGCTCTCCCCACTCCCTGGAAAGAAGCTGCCCTTTTCCGCTGTTTCCATGGTGACAAAGAGTTCCGAGAGCAGGATGCTTGCAACTCATTTCCACCCTCCCCCACCCCAACCCATTCAGGGGGAGACCTGTCCCTGTTGCAGTAAGAAGGGGACCTAGTGGTAGGACTATGGCCTGGGCTTAGCTACCTGGAACCTTAACCTTATCATGGGCCTAATCCTCACAGCTAGCAAAAAAGAATGAGCTAATATAGAAAGAAGGAAGGCATTATAAAAAATAGGACAAGATCAGCCGTGCAATAAATAAATCCATTAGCACATAGGACTGTGAGTATATATGTGTTTTTGTATGTGTGATTCTGTATCTCTTTGATACTTCAAAAGAACTGTGATTTTATTGCTGCCAATGTTCCTGCTGCTGGCACAGATCACAACCTGTCCACATCTCTCTAGACAGTTTCATTGAACTACCATAGCTCCTTCCAAAATTAAAAAACAAAATTGCTTGGTGGCAAATCTTCTGGCAATGCATGTACCTCTGTGCTTAGCTAGGCTGACTGGTCCTCAGATAGCAGACACATATTTCTTTGCCAGGCCCATACTCAAAGCCTTTCTAGTTTGGCAAGACCTCCCAGAGCTTACATTACACTGGCATCAACCATCTCCATTCAGTTTATATGACAGGTAGGTGTGAATATGCATATGCACATGTATATGTATATGTATATATATATGTAAAATATTTATGTATATGGATATGTGTATATATATATATATATATATATATATATATATATATATATATATATATATATATATATATATATGTAAAATATTTATCTCCCCTCCCCAGGAATTACACATTTCAGGGGGCATGGAAAGAGTCCTCTAGCTTCTTTCCAGCCTGGGATGCTGTTGGTGGCTGATGGGTGGGGATTTATAGAGAGCAGAGATAATGGGGAACCGGGTAAAATGAAAATGGAAATAGTAAGAGATCAGCTTCAGGCTGGAACAGAGGGAGAGACAATGGATGACAGATAGCTCAATATCGCTGGATGCCAGCCTCACTCCCCACAATGTTAGTGGGAATGGGTTTTGAGTCTGAGCCCAAGCTCAGTCACAGATAGGTATGTGCCCATCTCTGAATCAGAAAGAGGTTGAGGTGGGGGCGGGGGCGGGAGGAGGGGATTGGTTTAGGTGAAATAATGAAGTGAAAGAGGATAAACTTCTGCCTCTGGGGAATCTGACTAGTACTTTCTCTGGCTTGGAAACTGATTCAAAGTAAGAGAAACAAGATTTCTTGTTCCCACAGCCTCACAACTTCTCCCAAAGGCCAAAACTCACAAACTCTCTCTCCCCAACAAGGTAATATAGAAATACAAGAGAGACTTAAATCTTATGTCCCTCTTGATAGAGTGGAAAGAATATTGAATTTGGGGTCAAAGCATCTGGATTGAAATACCTGATTTGCTACCAGCTGCCACTGAATCCTTGCAAGGGGATCTTGACATCCCTGCATCTGGCTTTTCTTAGCTGTATGTAATGGAGTTACCATTTGAGGTATTTATAAGACTACTATGGGGCGGGGGAGAAAAATGAGACATGCATGAAAAACAGTTTGCAAATCTCAGCTGACTTTGTGAATATCAGCTATCATCCTCAACTTTACTGCTAAATTGATACTACCAGTAACACTGATGAGGAGAGGATCAGGGCTGGAAACTGACCTAGTTAGGTCCTGCTTCTTTCATGTATCCATCTTTCTTCACTCCTCTACCTTCCCTCACTTTATCTCTGTATTCTGCTTAGCAACCCCTCCTGTTTCGATTCGGTTTCCCCTGGTTTTTCCTCCCCAGTTCTCCTTCCATCTCTTGCTCTAGACCTTTCTCTCAGTCTTATTAGCCCGAGACTGGAGAGGGGGAGGGGAAGACAGATCTAAGAGAGCAGGTGAAGGACAAATGCTGTGATCCTTTGAGACAAGAGAGCTGGCTGGGAGAATTTAAAGGATTTCCTCTACAGGGATATTCCATGGATGTCAGGGAAGATCCAGGTAAACAGAGCTCTGGATCCCTGCTCTCTCTGGTTCAATGCCCAGAGATCTAGCAGCAGAGTGAAGGACGTAGGTTTTAACAACGATTCAGATCAACCATCAACCTGAGTGGCGTAGAAGAACCCAAAACACACCTTTGTAGAACTGGGGGATTTTTTTTTTAGCAAGAGGTTCGGCAACCCCGCCCCTCCCCCTCACCTCCCCAGCCCCAATCCAACCACACCTCCCAAATGCAGACACCTGTTCTCTGGGACAACCCGGTAATCCCTTGGCCAGGCTCCGTCAGGGTTTGCTCACTCTAATTCAGTCCCCGGCCCTTAGAAAAGAACCCACCTGTGCCTGCCAACTCAGCCCGTCTTCTCAGTGCCATCTGAGCCATCCATGGGCTGGCTGGGCGAGGGGCCTGCAGAACCCCTGAGGCTCAGGGAGCCTCAGCCTTTCTCCGGGCCATTCATCGCTCTCTCCCTCCATTCCCCTCCGTCCCAGGCAACACGATCTTCAAGCGCGCCCAGCCCCGCCGCGTAACGCTGCCTCTTACCTCGGCCAGGTGGGATGCCTGGCGCCGCTTCATCCTGCAGGGCCCGGGACCGAGCAGATGCTCCCTCGCACGCCTCCGTTCCCGCCCCCTCTCGGACTCCCCCTGCGCTGCAGGCGCGGCGTGCAGAGGAGCCCCTGGCTCGCGGCTGCTCGGGCTCACTCGCCTGCCTCTGTCCGCAGCGCCCGCGCCCGCTTCTCTCTCCGCGGCGCACGCGCTGCCGCCCGTCTGCGGGGAGTTAGCGGCCTGACCAGGCGAGGGAAACTCTGGAAGGAAGCATGGGCTAAGGGCGGCGTGGGGCCCGGGGGCTCCGGCCGTGGACGACAACTGAGGAAACCAAGGATGGCTGCGTGCTCACTCCCTCATTCCCTCCCTGTCCAGCCCACCTAGGGCTTCCCCCTGATTTGGCCTGGAGGGAAAGGGTGCCTCAAGCCCACCTAACCAGGAGCTGGAAATCAAGAGACCCGAATCTGAGTCTTACCTCTGCCACTGAGTCACTGTGTGACCTTAGGCAAGTCACTTCAATTCTCCCGGTCTTCACTTCCTCCTAGATGATGAGCAACATGAATTCCAAGATTCTTTCCAGTTCTAAAAAGTCCAGGAAAACATTGGCACAGCGAAGATGTAAGAAATGGCAAGCTGCCAACTGTCTGACCCGAAGCCAGAGAAAGGAAAGGAGGAGTTGAGATGTGTCTGAAAGTTACATTTTGCAGCTACTTTCTATAATTGGCCAATGAGGTAGGCTCTGCCACGCTGGACAGAGAAGCCTGCCTTACCTCTGACACCTGCTAGCTGTATGGGAAAATTATTTAACCTCTGAGAGACTCAGTTTCCTCATGTAGGAACAATCCTACTCCTACTGTAAATAGTATAAATGCCTCACAGGGCAACTATCTTCCAATTCTAAGGCTCTAGCCTTCACAACACAGACTGGGACTGGGCAGGGTCTTTCCCATGATTAGTACTTGTTGCTACCTTTTTTTGCACCATTTTTTGCACCAGAGGTGGGGAACTTGTTGCCTTGAGGCCACATGTGGTCCTCTAGGTCCTCAAGTGCAGCCTTTTGACTGAGTCCAAGTGTTACAGAACAAATCCTTTTATTAAGAGAATTTGTTCTGTGAAGTTTGGATTCAGTCAAAGGGTTGCACTTGAAGACCTAGAAGGCTACATGTGTGCTGGAGGGGCAGGTTTCCTATGCCTGATCTAGTCCATCTTCCTCCTTTCATAAATAAGGAAACCAAGGGCCAGAGAGGTTAAATGAGGGTTTGAACAGAATAGGTTGTGTTGGAGAAATGAGCAAGAGGGCCTGAGTCTCATTCATCTCAGGATTTACCAAAGGATATCATAATTTTTCTCATATATTTACACTTTCAAAGTGCTTTTATAGTCATTATGTCTTATATATACCTTGTGGGTTTGGTAAGGCAGAGATTGTTATCCCTATTTTACAGAGAAGGAAATTGAGGCTGAAAAGTGAAATGTCTTGCCCATGCCACACAGCTAGTGGGTAAATAAAGGCAAAACCTGAACTCCAATTTTCTGACTACCAACCTGATATTCTTGCTCAATTTGGTCCACCTATCACTGTGTTAGATACACAGTGCTGCTGTTCAGTAGTGCCTGACTCTTCTGTGACCCTATTTTGGGTTTTCTTGGAAAAGATATTGGAGCGATTTGCCATTTCCTACTCCAGCTCATTTTACAGATGAGGAAACTGAGGCAAACAGGGTTAAGTGACTTGCCCAGGGTCACACAACTAGAAAGTGTCTGAGGTCTGATTTAAACTTACAAAGATGAGACTTCCTGACTCTAGGACCAACACTCTATCCACTGTACCACCTAGCTGTTCAAACACACAGTAGCTTCTGTAAATGTTTGTTAAATTAGATTTTACAAATGTTTGGACTGTTTTGCTTTGGATACACTGACCTTCCAACATCCAGGGGTTTTCCTGATCTCTTTTTTTCTCAATCACCACTCTAGGCACAAATATCTTTTCTCTGACTTCTCTTTTATCTCTTCCTCCCACTGCTACTGCCCCCTGTGTGGGCCTCTCTGTCTGGGGACCTCTTCCCTTTGTATGCTCTTCCCCAATGGTGATCTCAACTACTCCCAGAGCAATTGCAGAGGATCCACAAATCTACATTTGTAGCCTGATCTCTTCCTTGAGCTCCAGTCCTGCATTTCCAAATGCCTATGGGACATCTCTACTTAGGTACAGATACCACATCCTCCCACCCTCGATTCCTCAAACTCAGCAATTCTTTTTTCCTTCTAAAAATCTGCCCCTTCTCCAAACTTCTCTACTTCTATTTATAGTCACCATCTTCCCAGGTAGGTAACCTCTGAGTCACCTTTAACTCTTCCCTCTCCCTCACTGCCTGTATACAAGCAGCTGATGTTCTTGTTTCCACATTTACAATAGCTCTCATACCCATGTCTTGCTTCCGGGTTTTACGGAGCTATCCTCATCTCCCTTACCTAAAATATTCTGTCTCCCAATAGGACTTGCTGCCTTCAGGCTATCCCCTCTCCAAGTCATCCTTTGCATCTCAGCCAGCGACCATTTACAGTCCTCTTGATTTATATCTGGCCACTGGTCCCAGATGGCTCCAGAGAAGAAAGTGAGGCTGGTGTCTTTGCACAGCCCTGCCTCACTTAAATCCATGACATGCACTTGCATGTCATGGCATCACCTTCCTGATGTCATGGCCCTCTTCAAGAACAAAGGGCAAACAATAACAGCACCATCTCACCCCAGGTAATTTTCCTGTCCTAGAGAAGAGGTGATGAACCACACATGCAGAGAAGTAGAGGGCTAGTAGGAAAGATTATTGTATATATTGTCAGACAGGGTTTCTATGTTGGATGTTTTTGCTCATTTTTCTTTTGTCACAGGGATGATTTAGCCTAGAGTGGGTGGTGGGGGTGGGACATGATGATGCAAATACATAAAACATCAATAAAGCATATTTAAAAGCACAAAGTAATCTATTTAATGCCCTACTCGGATCATTTCACTCCTTCACACAAAAAAATCTATATTTCCTTGTTACCAAATAAAGAAAAGAGATTTTTTTTTCTTTTTATAAAGCCCAGCAAATCAGCAGTGATGAGAAAAGATACACATAGTTAATGCTAGAGGGGCTGTGGAAAGACTGACACACTCATGCACCATTGGTGGAGTTGTAAATTGCTCTAATAGTTCCAGTAAGTAATTTGGACTTTGTTTAGAATGGGACTAAAAGATCATTAAGACTCTTCCATAATGATCCAGAGAACTCCTTCTCCTGGAAGATCACTCCAGCCTTGGAATTCACACCTCAGAGGTACCTTCAACCCTTGTGCCCCCTCCCTCTGTTGAGTGTTCTCAGAACATCATTTAAGGGGAGGGGGCCATCAGGCCAGCAACCTCTTTATTTCTCATCAGACTCCAATCCAGACTCTTTCTTTCTATTCATATTTCCAGAGTTTAGTATAATGCATAGCATGTAGTAAGCACTTAATAAATGCTTACTGATGATCCAACCATTCTGGAGAGCAATTTGGAACTATATCCAAAAGGGCAATCAAACTGTACATACCCTTTGATCCAGCAACAGCACTACTAGATCTGTATTCCAAAGAGAACATTAAAAAGGGAAAAGAACCCACATGTACAGAAATATTTGTAGCAGCTCTTTTTGTGGCAGCAAAGAATTAGAAATTGAGGGGATGCTCATCAATTGGGGAATGATGGAACAAACTGTGGTATATGAATGCAATGGAATACTATTGTGCTATAAGAAATGATGAGCAGGAAGATTCCAGAAAAACTTGAAAAGACTTACATGAACTGATGCTGAATGAAATGAGCAGAACCAGGAAAACTGTACATAGTAACAACAATATTGTATGATAATCAACTGTGATTGACATAGCTCTTCTCAGTATTACAATGATCCAAGACAATTCCAAAAGATTCATAATGGAAAATGCTATCCACATCCAGAGAAAGAACTACAGAGTCTGAATGCAGATTAAAGCATACATTTTCACTTTTTTTCTTCGTGGTTTTTCCCTTTTGTTCTGTTTTTTCTTTCACATGACTAATGTAGAAATATGCTTAATTATGATTGCATATGTATAATTTATATCAGATTGCATGCCATCTTGGGGACAGAGGAAGAACAATTTAGAACTTAAAATCTTATAAAAAAAGAAATGTTGAATGCTATCTTTACATGTAATTGGAAAAAATAAAATTCTTTTCTAAAAATGCTTTTTGCAGGGCAGAGTCAAGATGAGAGAGTAAGGACTTGTTTGAGCTCTCCCCCAAGCCCCTCAAAATACCTTTAAAAATGACTCTAAACAAATTCTAAAATAGCAGAAGCCACAAAATGACAGAGTGAAACAAATTTACAGCCCAAGACAACCCGGAAGATTGACAGGAAAGGTCTGTTGCAACAGTCTGAGAGAAGAGTACACTCCAGCACGGGGTGAGCTGACCCTAGTCAACCTGAAATAGGCCTCATGGCACTGAATCACTGGCAGCTGTGGTGGTTTCCAGATTTCTCAACCCACAAATGCCAAAGATAAATTAGAAGGTCAGTAGGAAAGGTCTGTCAGACCTGGGAGAGAGAGGAGCAAATTCTGAGCCCAGCCCTTGGGAGGCGGTGGCAGTGGTGCCAGTGGCAGTGGCTGCTTTGGAGCTCTTGGCTCACAGTTGGAGGGAGAATCAAGTGGCTGATCAGAACAGGGTTACAGGGATCTCTTTGCTGGCACTGAGGCAGGATTCTCTTGCTTTGTCCTGCTTGGATCTGGGTCCCAGTCCTAGGTAACAGTCCTGGGACAAGGAGGAGTGCTGGCATGGTGGAGCTTGTGGCAGAGGTAGAGAGGGAATCCTCCTCATAGTTCCAAGACAGAAAAGAGTGCTTGTGGTCACTCATAGACTAGAGCACAGACCAGGAGAGGAGTAATCACCTCTCCTTTGTTTGTATAACCTTGGAAGAACTGAAAATTTACAGGTCTCTAGAAATATCTCTGAAAACAGTTGCACAAAACTCCTGAAGCTTAGGACAGTACACCCTCCACCCTGGAAACAGAGACCTACCTTAGCAAAGAGCTCAAAAGTCAAGTAATTAGCTGGGAAAATGAGCAAAAAGCAGCAAAAATATCAGACTATAGAATCTTACTTTGGCAACAAAGAAAATCAAAATAACAACCAGAGGAAGACAACAAAGCAAAAGCTCCTTCATTCTAAAGCTCCAAGAAAAATATGAATTGGTTACAGGCCATGGAAGAGCTCAAAAAGGATTTTGAAAATCAGGTAAGAGAAGTACAGGGAAAATCGGGAAAAGAAATGAGAGTGATGCAAGAAAATCATGAAAAACAAGTCAGCAGCTCGCTAAGGAGACTCAGAAAAATAGTGAAGAAAATAATACCTTAAAAAATGCTTATTAACTGACAGACTCCATCCTGTTAGACCCAGAGATCTCACTTGCTAACCACAAGAAGGCTACAACAGAAGAAAAGGTCATAGATGTACCAAAATATTCATGGAAGAGTTCTTTTATGGTAGCATGAATTGGAAACAGAGCAAATGCCCACTGATAGGGGAATGGCTAAGTAAAAGTGGCACCTTAATATAACAGAATATTATTGTATCATATGAAATTATGAATGTGAAGAGTTCAGAAAAGCATGAGAAGATGTCTATGAACTGACGTAGAATGGACAGATGCAGAATAGAACTTGGAAAATAAATGAACTATAATAATGTAAATGAAAAGAGCAAAAACCTCTAAAATGAATATTGTGTAACTATAATGCCTAATCTTAACTCCAGAGATGAGAAAATGCTCCTCTCTCCCTTTGGTGCCAAGGGGGGATCTATAGATAGGAAACATTGTTTGCAATGTCAGTTTCAGTTGCTGTATTGGTTAGTTTCGCTGGAATGTTTTTTGTTCCTTTTTTATTCTTTGTAACAAGGAATTGCTTGTTAGGTGGGGGATAAGCAAAGATATGTTTAGAAATAAAGATGACATTAAAAAGAAAAGATATTAATACATTCTTTAAAAAAAGTAAGCATTCAAGGTCCTCTATAATTTGGTTCCAATGTTTCCTTTCAGCCTAATCTCCTATTACCCCCTTCTACATATGTACTTTATGGTCCTGCCAAATTGTACTAGAGTTAGTGACCAGTGAGTTACTTGCACCTCCTATATACTGGGCACTGTGCTAAGCCCTAGAAATGTGTGTGTGTGTGTGTGTGAGAGAGAGAGAGAGACAGAGAGACAGAGACAGAGAGACAGAGAGAGACAGAGAGACAGAGACAGAGAAAGACAAAGAAAGAGAGAGAGAGATAGACAGACAGAGACAGAGAGAGACAGGGAGAGAGAGAGAGAAGGAGGGAAGAGGAGAGGAGAAGAAAGGAAAGAAGAGAAGAGAGGAGAGGAAAGGGAAAGGGAAGGAAGGGAGTGGAGGGGAGAGGAGAGGAGAGGAGAGGAGAGGAGAGGAGAGGAGAGGAGAGAGGAGAGGAGAGGAGAGGAGAGGAGACGCAAAACGTACCTGGCCTCAGGGAGCTCACATTCTAGTGAGTGAAACAACATGTAAACAATTATGTAAATACAAGGCACTTGTATGAAAAATGGAAGGTAATCTGAGAGGGAATTAGTAGTGGGAGTGGAGAGGGAAAAAGCCTCTCACAGAAGGTAGATAGGTTTTGAGCTGTCTTCAGGGAAGCCAGGAGGTAAAGATGAAAAGGGAGGACATTACAGGCACTGAAAAGGCAGAGAGTTAAAGATGGAGCATTATGTTCATGTCTAAGAAATGTCTAAGAGATTACTGTGGTTGTATTGTAGAATACTCAGAGAGGACAGGAAAGGTAGGAAAGGGCCAATGTGGTGAGGATTTTCACGCACACACAAGAAAATGACTTTTCTCTCTTCAAATTTCTCATAATTCTTTGGATGGATCCCTCCCTTATGTCTGACATGCTCCTGCCTGTACCACAGTTATTTGTTTACATTTTTATCTGTCCCCCCTTTAGATAATAAAGTACTTGAGGAAAGAGTCTGTGTGAATGCCAATATAATGTCTAGTGCTGCACCTTCTAGTGCTGCACCTTCTGCATTTGTTGTTCAATCATGAGTGACTCTTTGTGACCCCTTTTGGGATTTTCTTCTCAAAGGTACTGGAGTGGTTTGCTACTTCTTCTCCAGTTCATTTTAAAAATGAAGAAACCAAGTCAAACAGGGTTAAATGATTTGCCCAACATCACATGGCTGGTAAGCATCTGAGGCCAGATTTGAACTCAGGGAGATGAGTCTTCCTGACTTCAAGCCTGGCACTCTATCCATTGCACCACTTAACTATCCTACCTTCTTCATAGCTGGTGCTAAATACATTTGTCTGTTTTTCAATTGAATTGAAGAAGGGGGGAAGGGCAGAGAATTCATCTGGAAGGGCAGGGGAGAAGACAGGAGGGACCAGAGGCCACAGGTACACATGCCTTGCATAATCAAGACAAGGCTGGGCAGGGGAAGGACCTCCAGCATCTTTATGACCTCCTTTGGGCAGCACCTGCTGCTCTGTGCACTCAGGCGCCAGTTGTGGGGGCCCATCACTGTTGGGGCTCTCAGGGCTCAGGGCTGGGCATAGAGGACTTTGCCCTGTACTGTGCAAACACTGGGCAGATAGAGTATGGGCTATAGGAGGGTCAGGATGTGTCTATCTCTTTGCCCCACCCCCTTCCACTGACTGCCTCTTTCTTCTTTTCTAACCATTCTCTTTCCCTCTCTGCACAGAAACACCTTAGCCCAGATTAATTGGACATTTTCTCAACCTTAGTTAGCCAGTTCTAGTAAGTGGGTGCTAATAAGGGGGTTGATGGGAGCCGCTGAGCAGATCTGGGAGTGAAATGAGGGCCTGGAAAATATGCAAAACCTATTCAAATGAACATGTTCTGAGTTAAGAGCTTTGATGCTTTTAGTAACGAGATAGGGCAGCTGCCTGGCTCCTTCATCTTTTGGCCATAGCTCACCCACCCAAAGCTTGCCCAGAGATAAAGAGTAGCCAGCATAGTCTTCTTTGCCCCTACCTCTGATCTGTCTCAAAAATCTGTACTAAGTTTCCACAGCGCAGCTGCACCCCACCAGCCCCTAAGCTGCTCTCCTGCCATCATGACTGACATTCTGATTTGATGATTCACACAGCTCTTAAAATCCCTCTTCCTCTCCTCTTCCATTAAAGCCTCCAGAGACCGAAGAGAGGGGAGATGGGTGCTTCCTACCCGGGAATGGGTCTGTTTGGGCATGTGATAGGCACAGCTGTCCCAACCCTGAAACCTTTGCATCTCCTCCCATGTATATTATCCTAGAAGTATATATAATGTAAATATTTAATCCTACAAGTATATTTGACCTATGTGCCATAAGTAGAATGAGTGTTGGAGCAGGAGTCAGGAGAGACATGGCTTTGAATCTTATTTGGACACTGGTTATTGGGTGGTCTCTGTCTTCACAGCTATAATATGGAGGCAATAATACTTTTAGCACCTGGCCCCCTCACTTACTGTGATGACCAAACTCGTGTAAAGTACATCACCATTACTATAGAGCATCCTGAAAGCATGAGAGAGGGAAGAAAGGAAACAAGTATTTATTAAAAGCCTACCATGTGTCAGCTTCTGTTCTAAACCCTCTACAAATATTATCTCATTTGAGCCTCACGATAATCCTGGAAGGTAGGTGCTACTATCGTCCCCATTTTCTTGTTGGCCATGTCCGACTCTTCATGACTCCATTTGGGGTTTTCTTGGCAAAGATACTGAAGTGGTTTGCCATTTCCTTCTGCAGCTCATTTGACAGATGAGGAAACTGAGGCAAACATGAATAAGTGATTTGTCTAGGATTACACAGCTATTAAGTGTCTGACACCAGATTTGAACTTAGGAAGAGGAGTTTTCCAGACTCCAGGCATGGCGCCATATTCAATGCACCACCCCTCCTTTAGATTATTACAATAACCTCCGAATTGGTCTCTCTGAGGCCACATTTGGCCTCAGGTCTTCCTGACTCCAGACCCAGTGCTCTAATAACTGTACCTCTTCGCTGCCTCATGTGAGAGTCCTACACGAAAATTTCCAAATAGAATTTCCAAATAATGGAAACTGTCCCCTTCTGAACAAAGAAGTAGTGTGGTACAACGGGAACAACAATGGTTCTGGAAACTGAGGACAAGGGCTCAAACTCTTCCTCTGATATTTACCTGTGTGATCTCAGCAAGTTCCTTAAGTTCTGTGGGCTTCAGTTTCCTCATCTAGAAAATGAGGCTGTTGAACTAGAGATCATCTGAACCCCCTTCTAGCTTTAGATCTATGACCAAATTATATTGACTATCAGATTTAAATTTTCTGAAGGATACAAAATCAAATAAGACTGAATTCCTGCCCCCTTCAGAAAGCTTATCATTTAATAACAGAGTTAAGACATTTACACAAGCAACTACAATGCAAAGCAGAAGAAAAGCTATAAACAAAATGCTATGACATTGAGTGGTTGAAAGAGCCCTTCTAGGCCTGAGACCCCAAGGAGCAGGGACACCTGAGTTGGATCTTGAGAGATGAAAAAGGTGTCAACATAAGGAAAAAGGGAAGAAAAGCAACTTAGACATCTGAGACAGCATGAGCAAAGGTAGGGATGCAGGTGAGGGGGCACCTGTTAGTCTTTCAGTTTGGCTGGATATTGGATATGTGAAACACAAGAGATAAGACTACAGCCAATTGTCCTTGAAGAGGACCATGACATCAGGAAGGTGATGCCATGACGTGCATGTGAACTGAATTTAAGTGAGGCAGGCTGTGCAGAGTCACCAGCCTCACTTTCTCTTCTGGCTAGATCAGGATGACTGGAGATGACCCCCAAGACTATAGCTAGATGGACGATAGGAATCTCCATGCCATCACAAGCGAACTGATCCAGTTTGGATCAGTTTGAATTTTATCTTGTAGGCATTGGGGTCAGGATAGAAACCACTGAAAGGTGGTTGTTTTTTTTAAAGCAACAGAGTGGCATGATTAGAGCTGTGCATAAAGAAAATTAATTTGGAAGGGTTTGCAAGACAGAATGCAGAAGGAAGAGAGTGGAGGCAGGGAGGCTGGTTGGGAGGCTACTACAATTGCTCAGGCAAGAGGGAATGAGGACCTGAATTAGGGTGATGGTAGTGGGAGCTATGGGGAGACTTAAGAAGCCATTGTCCACAGGTCTTCATGACTGATTGTGCTAAAGTCACTAAAGAAGGTAGAGGAGTATCCCAGAGGTTGATTGATAACAGCAGGGAGGATAGAAAGGGTGGCATAATTAAATGGCATGGACTTGTCAGAATTGTTGATAATGACAGAGCAAGGGTCTAGAGAAGCGGAGGAGCAAAGATTATGTTGACAATCCTTCCTGGCCCTGTGGGAGTAGGGAGTGGTAGTGTGGATCAGGTGAAATGAGTCATGGGATGTGGTGTCCTCAGGTTTCAGGTCAGGGAAGTAGAAGAAGTATGGAGTGGGCATCTGAGATCTTTAGATAAGTTTATTCATAATAATTGAATTAAGCTGAATTATCGTAGGATCATAGGTTAAAAGCTGGAAGGGATCTTAGAGGTCATTAAGTCCAAATCCTCTCATTTTATAGATGAAGGAAACAAGGCACAGAGAAATTTAGTAACTCCCCAAGGCCATACAACTAGCAATTTTTGTATCACAAATAAAATTTCTAAAATGGATTGCATACTTCCTTGTTTCCTTCAATTGAGTACAGACTGTCCTCCATTTTACAAACCAGTTTTGTTCCAAAATTGAAATTTGGGTCACATTTCTCCATAGAAACAACATTAGAGAGAGTGGTTAACGCTCTATGCTAGCCCACAAAAGCCCATGCAGGTAACTATGAATATAGAGGAACTACATAGATAGGATGAGGTATATCACTTTTCCTCAAAGCTTCCTCTTAGGTTGGCTACCCTGAATTCTAGGGAGTCATTCCAGTTAAGGGCAGGTTCTGGCAGGTCTGATTCAGTCTAGAGCACCAGCCTAGTGACAGGTGTGTCTATTATACATTACCAGGGAGTTGACCATCAGACAATGTTTTTGCAATGGAAGCCATATCATAAGATCATCTACCCAGCAAGGAAGGACTACAAACTCTAGAGGGCAAAGGTATATGTGGGCACTCTTGAAATCAAGGATCTGGGCATCGTTATTGTTTTTCAGTGGTTTCAGTTTTGTCTGACTCTTTGTGACCCCATTTAGGGATATTTTTTTTTAGCAAAAATACTGGAGTGGTTTGTCAATTTCCTTTCCCAGCTCATCTTATAAATGAGGAAACTGAGGCAAACAGGATTAAGTGACTTGCCCAGTATCACTAGTAAGGAGTCTCCTGACCCCAGGCCTGGTACTCTTTCCACTACCTACCTAACACTCTCCCTCTCTGTCTCTCTGTCTTTCTCTCTCTCTCTCCACACACACACACACACGTATATACATATATAAATTTATATGTGTATATATCTATATATGTATATATAGAGAGGTATAGAAATAGATACATAGATATCTATATCTACCTATCTGGCAACTGTACTATAGAACCTAAGAGCATTTTTTTAGTCAGTTAATTAGTAGTTAACAAGTACTTACTATGTGCCAAGTACTGTGCTAAGTGCTAGGATACAAGGAAAGGCAAAAACATGGTCCCTGTTCTCCAGGAGTTTTGGGTCTCCTGGTGGGGGTGGGAGGTGGAGGAGAGACAACATGCAAGCAACCATGTGCAAACAAGACATACATATATGTGTGTATGTATGTATATATATACATATATGTATATATATGATAAACTGAGGAGAGTCTCAGAGGGAAAGAGCTAAGATTGAGGAGGGTTGAGAAAGGCTTCTTGCAGAAGGTAGAACTTCAGACGAAGGAAGCCGGAGAAGCCAGGAGAGGAAGAGGGAGGACATTCCAGGCCTGGGTGACATCCAGGGAAGAGTCATCCCATGATTTTGATAGAATAGAAGCTCCCTGAGGGGAGATTATGTCTTTATTTAACCTTAACATCCCTGATAGCTGGCCCACTGCTTTAAACATAGTAAGCACTTCATAAAAATCTTGATTTTCTATGGGAGAACAGGTTTGATTTCCACAGGATGATATTAAGAATCACTTTGTCCCCATCCAGCCTAGAAGACGGCCTCCTATTCCCCATTAGATACTAGAGTCATTAGACTCCACATTTTTGGATTTGACTAATGTGGAAAATTGTTTTTCTTGACTGCATATTTGTTAGGAGGTTGGGGTTTTTTCTTCATTAAAGAGGGGTATTTCAATTTCCTCTCCACTGAAATTTTGGTTAATTGAAAACTAATTCCAAAAAGTTTTTAAAGAAGGGGGGTTCCAGCAGAAAGACAGTTCATTCAGGCATATGAGCTGTTTGAAGTTTGGGGTCCTATGCTGGAGTGATACCTTCAGTTATCATTGGGATCTGTGGGGCTTTTCACTCCTAGGATCAACAGTCCCTAATGAGCTCTACTTTTTCTGTTTCTTCCTTCAATGGATTATCAGAGCTCTAGGGCCAACCTTGGGTCTACTATCTGGTTCTCTGCTTGCCCTATCATAAATGATGTTGCCCTATCATAAATGATGTTGAGGTAAATGCATTATTATTATAGTATCATTTCAGAGATTTTCTTTAGTGCTCTATATTTTAGTGAAAATTATAGATTTAGAGCTGGAAGGGACCTGAGAAATCATCTCTTCCAACCTCCCCATGTTATAGAAGAAGACACTGATGTCCAGAGTTTTGACTTCCCCAAGATCACACAGGTAAGGGGCAGAGTTAGAATTAGAATCCAGATCCTCTGAGTCCAAAATTCAGTGCTCTTTCCACTGTATGACATTATTCTGACTCAGCTTTCCTTGCTCTGCATCACCCCATATGAGTCTTCCCCTGCTTTCCCTCAATTCTTCACATGTGTCATGCTTTGCAATGCACTAATATCATTTATTATTTTCATGTGCTATACCTTATGTCCCAATTGTTGGGCAAATACTTTGTTTCCAGCTTTTTATTGTCAAAAATGATGCTACTATGAACATTTTTATACCTATGGGTTTTGCTTTTAGTTAACTCCTTGTAATCAAGTCTTCTTGTCTTTGAGTATTAACTCATGGAATGAAGGAGGCAGGTCTATACAGAAGCACCCAAAACATCATCTTCAATGCAAATTCAGGATGACAAATATCATTAGACTATCATCATCATCATCATTCAAGAATGTCTGTAAAGATCACATTCTCATCTCCCATACAAGCCAACTGGGAGGAAAGAGCATAAGGATATAGAACTATTGAAACCTGTGGCTGAAAGGGACCTCCAAGGCCTTCTCATCTAATTCACTGCCTGATTATAGATGACATTTATATAGCATTGTGAGGTTTGCAAAGCATTTTACATACATTATTTCACTCTATTTTCATACAACCCTGTAAGGCAAAGTACTACAGGTATTAGCCTTCTCATTTTACAGTTGAGGAAACTGAGGCTTCAAGAGAGTAGCTGATGTGTGACCTTGGGCTAGCCACTTCATCATTCTTAGTCTGTTTTCTCAAGTGTAAAACGAGAGGGTTGTATCAGATGATCTCTGAGATTTTTTCCAATTCTCAAGTTATGATCTTATGCCTCTTCTACAGTCGCACAACTAATGTAGAAATGGAATTGAGACATCTCTCTCTTGGCTGTAAGGCAGGCGATCTTTCCTCTAAACCCCTTTTACAGGAAAAATCTTTATGGCAGAAGGATCCCCTCTACAACACCCCATGTGCCTGTGACATTCATTTTGGGCTCAAATCTTTCCAGTTCCAGAGCAGAGCAGGGACAACTAATGAAAATGAAGGAATGAAAAGTGAAAGAAAGGCTAACTTTGGAAATGAGTGAATGGAGTTGTCTCAGTTTAATATTTATAAACATTTATGCTGTGATCTTGAGTAAGTCACTTGACTTCCCTGAGTCTCAGATTGCACATCTGTAAAATGGGAAAGATCATCCCCACTTCTCAAGACTCCATAAAACCATAGTGGGAAAATTGCCTTAAGGTCCCAGGAAACATCTCTTTTTAGTTCTGCCCAGATAACTGTACCAAAGCTCCTGCTTTAGAAGGAACAGAAAGGTTCATTCTTCTCTTGTGGGTTTAAAAAACGTTTAGCATTCAAACTGTATCTTCCAAAGGCATCATTTTATATACAAGACATACTCAGGAGTCCATCCCAGCTCCTGACAGGTCCAGAACTCTTAGACATCTTGGCTCTCAACCCCACCTAACCCTGGGAAGAAGCTGCAAGAGCAAGGCTGGCATTTCCCACTTCACTTGGGCAGTGTTTCTGAATAAGATTTCTTGGTGTATTTGCTGAACTTTTCTTACTTTTTCCAACCCCTGAAGGGTTGAAAAATGTTGATTGCTCCTTCTGAAGTTGAGACCAGAGGTTTGGAGCAAAAAAGAGGGTTCTTTTCCAACACCCTCCTAGGGGGAAGCAAGATTATTTTACTGTCCAGGGACACTGAGGCCTGGGAACAATGAGAGAGGTTGGGAGGCCAACTCTCCCTCTCCCTCCCTTGCACCGACATGCATATACATGCTATATATCTGAACAGGCAGGCTCAGGACTGGAGACAGAAAAAGGAGCAGCTTGGGGAGATCTGAGGGCTGGGCAGTGCCAGAGAATGACAACAGTGTTTTCTCCAGACTGCAGGACTCCACTCCAGGCAAAGGTTTGAAGGACCACGGAAGAAAGGGGAAGTTTCTGGAGAAAGGCAGAATATAGTATATTTGGACTGATGTAGTACCTCCAGCTGGAAGGAACCACAAGAGGCTGTTTCCTCCAACTCCCTGCCTCTGGTTCTCTGTGTAACTCTAGGCGTCTGAGGTTCTAGTTCTCTCCTAGAGGAGATGCCACAGTGGCTAAAGCTTTTGGTGGCTCAGTGAGATAGGAATTGGCAGTCCCCCACCTCTCCTCCTTTACTAGCCCCTGCCTTGCCCCCACTGAAGCTCCTCTATTGAGCCTTTCAGTTTGCCACTTGAGCCCTCCCGGAGGCTTTTAGGACCCAGACTCCCCCAGCTTGATGTCCAACTGCGTGGGTCCTTTTGCCCTCTGAGACCAGAAGGCAAGAGCATGCCCTGGGGCAATGGAAAGATCATCTCTTTTCCTTTCACACTTTTCAGATTCTATAGAATTAAAAAAATGTTAAGATTGGAAGGGACTTCAGAGACCATCTAATTCAACCCCTCTCCCCATTTTACAGATAGAAAATGAAGTCCCACAAAGAGGGAAAAGTGACTTGCCTAAGGTCCCCCAGGATGCCAGTTGAGCCCTAGGACTAGAGCCCAGACCCTCCTGGTTCCTAGGGCAGGGTTCATTCCACTTCACAGGTGATACAGAAAGCCAGACCTCTTCCCCCTTTCAGTTAGTTGCCCCATGGGCCTTCTGCTGCAGCCCTAACTCCCACACTGTGGCCCAGATTGCTGCTGTGTTCTGGCCTGGTCTGGCTCAGCTGTCTGTCTCTCCCAGGCTTTCGGGGCTTGGGCCCAGGGGTGAGAGCTAGGGCAGGTATTCCTCTTTGATAGTCAGTGGTGAGGAGGCCAACAGGCCTGTGGTGCTGGGGCACAAACTTCCCATCGGAGTGTTGGGAGGCAGGGGGCCCAAGCCTGGAGTCGGTGTGGTGGCCGTGGTGCTACTTGGCTGACTTTGTTGCTGCTGCATTTTTTTCTTGTTTGCCTTCCGTTCCTTTGCCCGACGGTTCTGGAACCAAATCTTCACCTGCCAAGGAGGGACAGATGGATGAGAGAAGCGATGGATGGGGAGGAGGGGCGGGAGGCAGCGGGGGAGGGAGAGAAGGAAGGAGAAACAGAGACAAGGAGAGAGAAGTGAGAAACACATGGTGAGAGCAAATGAATTTGAGGTGAGGCTGACCTTACAGAGAGTAGGGAAAGGGTCAGAGGTCAGAAAACTCACACTGAGAGGTAGTACAGGGAGTAGAAAGAGTCTGGGATTTTGAATCAAAAGAGACCTGGGTTCGATCGGAGCTCTTCCATCTGAGCCTGTGTGGTTTCTCAAGTTACTACCTTTCTGGGCTGTCATTTCCTCCTCTGGGTCCAGCTCTAAGTCCATCATCTATTTCTATAGTACTCTATGATATATGATTGCTTTCCTCACACAACCTTCTTATTGTTACTCCCATTTTACAGATACAGAAACTGGGACTCAGAACAAATAAAGTAGCTTGCTCATGGTCACATAGCTAAAGTTCCTGAGCATAAACTCAGGTCTGCCCCCAAGTTTAGTGATGTTTCCCACTGGTATTTCAAGGTCTCTTTGATGGTGGAAATTTCTCCTCCTTCTTTTGGCCTTTACCAGTTTTGACCACTCTTCCAAAGATGCGTGTTAGAATATAAGAGAGAGAAAAAAAGAACAAGAAGAAGAAGAGGAGGAGAGGGAAAGGAGGAGAAGGATGAAAGGAGGAGGACAGAGGAAGGAGAGGAGGAGAAGGAGGATGAGAAAGACAGTTCAAAGGGATGGAGGAGGGAAGGCAAGCAGAAGCATCTGTTTGGGGGAGTGGGCAGGAGACTAGCATCTCTCTCTGCTCCTAATGTGCCATGTGACCATGGCCAAGTGGCCATCCTCTCTGGTCTCCTCCCCCTATAGTCCTACACTGATCAAGCTCTTTTATAAGATCAAAGGATTTAGAGCTGGAATCAACCTTAGATCTCTTCTAGCTTTTCACCCATTCTCCTTCCCCCCATTTTATAGATGAGAAAACCGAGGACCAAACAGATGAAACCATTTGCCCAAAGTTATCTAGGTAGTAAGCTGCAGAGCTCCAGGCTCTCTGGCTCCAAACTTAGTCCTCTTTCTATGACCTCATATTGCCTGTGTAGGTAGTGGAGCTCCTTTGTCTCTTCTGGACAAACAATGGTGTCTGTGGTATCCTGTGGGGAACAAACCTGCCTCTCCGTGAGCCCCAGGCTGATGGCAAGTTCCGCTTTCCTCCGGATGGTGATGTATCGGCTGTAGTGGAACTCCTTTTCCAGCTCCAGGCGCTGGTGATCCGTGTATACTACCCGGTACTTGTCCTTTGTCCTAGTCTTACCTAGGGAGGCATGGAGCCAAGGGAAGAAAGGTGAGCAGGGGACATCCAAGCTGGAATCTGCCACAATCACAACTAGGGTGGAGACAAAACCCTCACATTGATGCAGGAACATCTTTCCCAACATGTCATGGAAGAGCATTGCAGTGAACAGGCTAGAGAATGCTCTAGTCCTGTCCCTAATCCCATTATGAAGACTGAGTCCCTAAACCTGGCCAGAGAGACCCCCTAATGCTGGTTATACACTGAGATGTAAGCTTGGAAACAGATTGTGCCCTTGTCTCAAACTGAGCCCTAACCACTGGCCACTGTCACTGGCTAGCCGGTCACAAACTAAGATCTAAGAATGATCTTAGACTGAGCCCACATCCTGGCCACAGTTCAAGCCCTAGCCCCCAGCCAGTTCAAACTTAACTCATGCCAAAGATTAAGACTTAACCCTAACTAGACTGAGACCACCCCTCCATACACTTTAATCTTGGCCAACCTTCTAAAAAAATGTGTTGAATATATTGTCACAAGGTGAGGGAGTACAGATGACTCAGATACTTTTCTATTCATCTGCTCTCCTCACCCTGTTCCTAATGAAGCTACTGAAGGTTTAGCACTAAAAGGTAACTCCAGCTTAGAATCTCCAATCAACCAACAATACTTATTAGGCACCCTACTATGTGCCAGAGAGTATATTAATCACTAGGGATACAAAAATGAAAGTGAAGCCATTCCAACACTCATGTTGGAGTGTTGGGGAATTCTGTTGGGGAAGATACTATATTGCCCAACTCTCCCCAGTCAGTAGTTTCACCTCTCCTCTGCCCTCTCTGGTACTCAGAGTGAGCATTAGGTATCTGCCCTCCAGGCTTCTGTGGGCCAGAGTAGTTGGTGAAAGAAGATAAGAGATGCTAGGGAAAAGGATATGTGGACGCCTGGGGAACTGGGAATGGGATTGGGGAAAGTCCCATGTTAGACTGGAGAAGAACTTGGTTGTTCAGTTATTTCTTTCTAGTTGTATCCAACTCTTCATGATCCCATTTGAGTTTTCTTGGCAAAGCTACTGGAGTGCTTTGTCATTTCCTTCTCCAGCTCATTTTACAGATGAGAAAACTGAGGCAAACAGGGTTAAGTGACTTGTCCAGGGTCACATAGTTATAAGTGTTAAAATCTGTATCCAGAAAATGAGTCATCTTGACCGTAAGCCTAACACTTTATAACCTGCTCCATGGAGCTTCCCTGGAGAAGGTTTAGGAGGGTCATAAATAAGGAGGAAGAAGAAGGAGGAGAAGAAGAAGAAGGAGAAGAAGAAGAAGGAGAAGGAGAATAAGAAAAGGAGAAGGAGAAGGAGAAGAAGAAGGAGAAGGAGAAGAAGAGGGAGAAGTGGAGGGAGAAGGAGAAAGAGAAGAAAAAGAAACAAGAAGAGAAAGAGAAGGAGAAAGAGAAGATGAAGAAGAAAGAGAGGAGGAGAGAAGAAAAAAAGATGATGAAAAAGAAAAAAGCATTTTATATAACATCTTAAGACTTACAAAGCACTTGACATACTTTATTTCGCTTGACCCTCACCACACTAGGTAGTTGCTATTATTATCCCCATTTTACAGATGAAGAATTTGAGGCCTGGAGAGATTAAGTGACTTGCCCAGTGTCTGAGACAAGCTCCATGCATACTCTTTCCTCTGTACTTCATTGAGCTGCCTATGAAGTATTAGATTTTCTCTGTTTGGCTCCAGGAAGGATTTTTGTTGAATATAATAAAGAACTTTCTAACAATAGAAGCTATCCAACAATAGATGATATTCCTTTGGGGAATAGCAATTTCCCCATCATTGGAGTTATTAGCATAATGCGAGTCAAGAGTGAGATGTGGCAGCCAAGGATGCTAATGCTATGTTAGACTGAATTAGTAGAAGTCTGGGGTGCAGAGAAAGGCTGGTTATTGGCCTGCTGCATGAAGGCCTGGTCAGATTCCATCTGCAGTGCTGTATTCAGTCCAGGAGGTGACAGTTTAGGAAGGATATTGATGAGTTTAGAGCATGTTCAGAGGAGGACAACCAGGATGATGAGAGGACTTAACTCTATATGTAAATCCTTATGAGAGTTGGAGAAAAGATTTAGTTGAGCAATGGGGTGGGAGAAGAGGCTGGAGGACAAGATGAATGTCTTCGAATATCTAAAGGAATGTCTGAAGGAAGAGGAAGAGGCTTATTCTGTTAGACCTCAGAGGGTAGAAGTAGGGATAATGGGGAGAAGGTACAAAGAGTCAGATTTCAACTTGACCGAAGGAAAAACCTCCTAAGACCTTAAGCTGTCTGAAAGAGGAAATGATCAGTCTCAGGAAGTGATAAATCCTATATCATTGGAGGTCTTCCAATCCACTCACCTGGAAATGTTCTAGAAGGGATAAGTCTCTGCTCAGTTATGAACTGGACTAGAAGGTCCTGAAGTCCCTTCCAGTACCACATTCCTATGCTTCTAAGCAGAGACAGTCAGGGATGGATGCCTTGAGGGATTTCCTGCATTGGGCAGTAAGTAGATTGGACTAAATGACCTCTTGGTCCCTTTGAGCTCTGAATGTCAGTTTCTCTAGACCAACTTAAGATAGTCTGGTTCTTCTCTTTACTTTGGAGGTATTACTGAGGCTGGCACGCATTAAGTATAGCTGTGGCAGATAGCAATACAGAAAAGAACCAGGGTGGAGTGGATAGGGCACTGAACTTAGGAGTCAGTAAGACCTGAGTTCAAATTCTGCCTCAGATACTTTCTAGTGCAAGTAACTTCATTTTCCTGGGCCTCGGTTTCCTCACCTATAAAATAAGAAAGTTGGATCCGATGACCTCTAAAGTTTCTTCAAGTTCTAGTTCTCCAATTCTGTGATCATATCCATCCAAGATGGATATTCACCAGCAAACTGAGGGAATCTCTCTTGGAGCAAGTGTGCCTCTGAGGGGTTATCCGTACCTGCAATGTGTCTCCATAGAGACTCATGGCAGAGCTGTTGTGAACTGAACTGCCCTACACATCCTCCAACTCTCTCCTCAATCCATTTGATGACTTTTAATCACCCACGCTTCCTTTTGGAAATACCTTCTTCCCCTTAGTCACCTCTAGTCATGATCCTACTCCAAGGGAGCCAAAAGGTACCAAGAGAGATGTGAAAGGAATGGAGAGGCAGGACTAACCTGTCAGAGAATACTGATCATATCAGATTTGTCTGAAGAAAGCCAAGTTTCCCAGGGCAGGGTGACCAATTCTATATGTCAACTTATTCTAGGCAGCCTTGGGCCAGGGAGGAGGCAGCCTGGTACTGAAGAAAAGCACTGGCCATGGAATGAGAGGATCTGTGTTCTAATCCTACCTAACTACTTCTGTGACCTTGGACAAGTGGTTTAACCTCCCTGGGTCTCAGTTGGCTCAGTAAAATGAGGGGATTGGGCCAAATGGTTTCTGGGGTACCTTCTAACTCTATATCTGTGATCCTAGTTTGATGCCTGGCACACAGTAGGTGCTTAATAAATACTTATTGATTGTGACATGAAGACATGGTCGATTCCTCTGCCTGTTCCTTGAATGACACAGAGCTTTTCAGTTGCTTCACCATACTGGAAATCTTCATTTGGACATTCCAGCTTGTCAATGTCCCTTTTAAAATGGGGGTATCTAGAAATAGGTAAAAATACTTTGGATGGTGTTTGACTGGAGGAAGGCACTAGGACCTTCTGTGAGCTGGAGGTTAGACTGTTCTATTAATGCAGTCAAAGGTACATTTTCTTTTTAACTTCTTAAAGTGATTTTCATCAGTTATCACACTTGGTTCTCACACTTCAGAAGTAGGCAGGTCATAGGATTTAGAGCTGCAAAAACCTTAGAGATCACCTAGCCTAACCCTCTCATTAAAAAAAAAAATCTCCATTTTAAAGATTTGTTGGAGCTCAGAAATGTTATCTTGCCCCAAGCCCATTCGGTAAACATTTCTTAAGTATGGTCCTTGACACACGACGTATTTATACTGTTGAGTTGTTGCAGTTGTGTCTGACTTTCTGTGACCCAATTTGGAGTTTTCTTGGCAAAGATTAATGAAGTAGTTTGTAATTCCCTTTGTCAGTTCATTTTACAGATGAAGAAACTGAGGCAAACAGAGTTAAGTGATTTGCCCTGGGCTACATAGCCAGTCTCATGTCTGAGGCCAGATTTGAATGCTGGGAAGATGGAGTCTTCCTGACTTCAGGCCCAGCTCTCTATCTACAGTACCACCTGAGTGCCCCATGGGTGGGAATGGAAAGTAGAGTAGACCTATTTTCTTGTGTAGGGAACTCCTGGTGTCTACAGCTATACATTTGCAACTTGTCTGTATCTTATGGTCTAATAAGACAGAAGTATCAAACTCAGTGCCAGAGTAAAGCCAGAGCCAGATTGAAATATAATTGGAAAAATTTTTAACAAAATAAATAAGCATGCAACACAACATAGATCATGTTAATTTGTGGTGTTCTGCAGGGATTCATTCTCTGAGCTGGACATCACTGGTCGAAAACACCTGCTTGGGACACTAATAGGTTGAGCCATCTTCAGGGTCTCACAACAGGTACATATGTCAGAAGAAGGATGTGAATTCAGGTCTTCCTGACCTCTGAGAATGATTTTCTTTCTGTGCTTCAGTTAAATGAATTGACTGATCGCACCAAGCTGATGAATGCTGTACAAATTGATTTTTTTGGGAGGCAATTGGGGTTAAGTGTCACACAGGTTGCATTTGAATTCAGGTCCTCCTGACTCCAGGGTTGGTGGTCTACCCGCTGCACCACGCAGCTGTCCTTGTATGAATTGATTTATGCTTCATGAATTTGTTTCTTGCTTGTGCCACCATCTTCTTCCTAATAAAGACAGTATTTTTAAAGTTCCACAAGCTCGGTAGTATTACCTTCTATGAGGAAGGTTAGGTATGTCTGATCAGGAGCCTAGAAAAGGTGTGGAGGTAGGACAAAGTCATGAAATTCTCACTGAAAGACCATAGGATAGTAGGATTTGAGCCAGAAGAGACCATAAAGTTCATCTATTTTGATGATCCAAGTTCCTCATTTTATATATGAGGAAGAAGAGGGCCTGACTTGATCACAGAGGTGAAAATAGTAGGGGCCTCCCTTTCCTGCTCTGGGAAGATCCTCTCACTGCACATCCAGAGTTTCTTCCATGAACACTATTCTGCTTTCCTGGTTAGAGATGGCCAGCTATGTGCCCTTAATATGGGCCATGACCCTTGACTTCTGCATAGTCTCTTACTCAGTTTCTATGGGGGTCCATGTAACTGGTGCATGGTCTGGAAGTAGGAAGGGTGGCAAAGGTGTTCAGGTATGTCAGGATGGGGAAAATGAGGCAGCTGAGCCTTCTGTCCTCAATCTCCTAGTCAAAGAAAATTCCCCAAACTCAAGCAAGTTTCCATCCAAGAACTGAACCCTGACTAGGCAAATCGGGCAGCAGTCTGTCTCTTCGGGCAAAGGGGAAACTTGGCAAGGGATTCTTGTCCCCAAGATATTTTCATCCTCCCCTTTCTTCATCTCCCAAAGTGTCACATTCAATAATTGTTATAATAAACAATAACTATTCACATTTCTATTATGGGTTGGGTTTTTTTTGTGTTGTAGAGTCTCTTGGCAGTCTGGTAATGCCTATGGATTTCTTTCCAGAATAATGTTTTTAAATGCATAAAATACATAGGATTACAAAGGAAATCAATTATACTGAAATAGTTACCCAAATATTTTTAAAAGTACATGTGCTCCAGCTATGGAGCTCTAAATTTCACAAGACTTTTTCTCTGTGAAGGGTCTATAAAGTAGATTTGTAAGCATTATTATTTCCATTTTACAGATGGAAAAACTGAGCCTCAGTGAAAACCTAGTGTAGTGGAAAGAGAGCTGTATTTAAGGTCAAACCTCAGCTCTGTTTCTTATTATCTGTATGATCTTAGGCAGCCACTTAATTTCTCTGGGCCTCAGTTTCCTGATCTAAAAAATGAAGATAATAATAGTACGTACCACATAGCTATGTCTTGAGGATGAAATTATACACATGCATGTGCATGTGCACATATCCCTTATATAACTTAAAACTGTTTTATAAATGCCAATTATTATTACCCAATTATTATTAAAATATAGATTATATTATCAATAATTATATTAATATAATCACTCAATTATAATTATCCTTTTCTCTCTGCTAATGTTCTTGGGAACTGAGAACAATTCTCCCTACTATTATTTTTTCTTCTGATTCAAGCCAGTGATTTCACTAGCATAGGGAATTCCATGTATGGAAACTCTCCACCAATGTGGATAGGAGCTTCTGCTGTAGTTTCTAGTTTCAGAACTTAGCCTTGAACTGATAAGTCAGTATTGAACGTTTCAGAAATGTCACTGGTTTGTGCCAAGGGCTGCATTTGAAACCAAATCTTGCTGAATCCAAAACCTTGTATACACTACATAATGTTGCCTCTTTCCACTTTTCAGCTGGAAAAAGTAAGGCATGGAGATCGCACTATCCAGATGATCTGCCTGTGTGCCCTCTGTGAGTCCCTCTCCCCGCATCCCCTATGATTACACACAGCAGAGAAAGCAGCCTCTTTGATAACCTCAGCAAGGATTTTCTTTGAAGTTTACTATCTCATAGGCAACTTCCTCAGCTTTAGTAATGCAATCCAAAACAGGTGGAAGGAACCAGACACACCTGTTTTATTCTAAGCCTCCCTCCTTTGTGCCTCAGTTTCTCCTTCTGGGGATAAAATGAAAGAGATCATATCTAATATCTCTCCTCTCACTAAGACCCCACATTTCTGAAATCTTCCCTAATGACAGATTACCTAGTTGCACTCTCATGTTAGAGATGGTCAAGAGAAGAGGAATTACCCAAGGTCACATAAATAAAAATGATGATGATGATGGCTAGCGTTTATATAGCACCTACTATGTGCCTCAGGCACTGTGCTAAGACAAATATTATCTCATTTGATTCTCACAGCAACCCTGAGAGACAGGGGCTACTTCCAGTTGAGGAAACTGAGGCAAACCAATGTTAATAAGTCAACAGTAGAATGAAGAAAGGAGACTACTCTCCCAATTCCCAATCTGATGGTCTTCCTACTCTACTGCTCCTGGGAAGAAAGCTGAAGGAAGGTCTTGGGTAGCTGGGTCACAGGACTTCGAACTAGAAAGGACTTTGGAAATCCAGTCTAACTTCTTTATTTTCTAGATGAGGTAACTGAATCCTGAAAGACTGAATGCCTTGGCCAACATTACTCAGACAGTAAGTAGCAGGTCCACAGGTCCGTCCAAACCCAGCTTTCTATTCCAGCTGTTACTTAGAAATTCTGGTGAGTGAAGGTGGTGCAGTTAACATTCACTCAAAGAGATGGAGTGACTGACATCCCCTGTAGAGGGCTCTGGAAGAGTCAAATTGGGATGAGGGAGAGAGAGAGAAAGAGAGAGAGAGAGAGAGAGAGAGAGAGAGAGAGAGAGAGAGAGAGAGAGAGAGAGAGAGACAGAGAGACAGAGAGACAGAGACAGAGAGAGACAGAGAGAGAGACAGAGACAGAGAAACAGAGACAAAGAGACAGAGGCAGAGACAGAGACAGAGAGAGGCAGAGACAGAGACAGAGATAGACACAAAAAGAGAGACAGAGAGAGATACGGAGAGAGACAGAGACTGCCTGGACACAGCACCATCTTCCCCCAAGAAAGTCAACTGTTCTTGTGCCCCAGGACCTTGAATGAGGAGGCAAGGTGCTGGGGGGCAGGGAGAGACCCTATGTTTTCACTGAGGCCTGGATATTTGTTGTGGAAGGAACAGGCGAAAGAAGCCTGGGGAAAATGTCCAGGGAATCCCAGAGTCAGGAGTAGAGCTTAGAAGCAGAGACCTTCATGACTCCAAAGTTGCCAAGGAATTTCCCCCACCCTGCTGCTACCTAGCACCTGCCCTGAAGTCTGCGTGGAAGGAAAGGGAAGTAGGGGAGAATGGGCTGCCGCAGCTTTGGCAGCAGCCTGAGCTAGCGGGCTACATCAAAGTCTCCCAGGCAGGCCATGTTCCCCCGCCCTCAAATCCAGGCAGCTTTTGTCAGGGACGAGGTCAGAACAATGGGATGCCCCCCTCACCTTCCTGCAAACAGGAGTCCCCGCCGTGGGCCAGGAGTGCCCCGTTTACATGACAAAGGGGAATCTTCAGAAAGGCACTCGCCTTTCCCTCATTAAAGTCTTGATCTTTGTCCTCTACAGTCCCTGGGCCTTTGAAGAAAGGGGATCAGAGGCAGTCCTAAGGGAGGAGAGGAGAGATGCCCACCAGCTTCCCTTGGGTTTCCACTTTCCCACCAGCTTTCCCTCCCTTAGGGGAGGTCAAGAGTTCAGACAATGGTCAGAACCCCACCCTGGCATTGAGGAAGAGAGGGTTTAGGGAGAAGACAAGAAAGTGCCATTTCGTGCCAAGGCCCACACATGAATTCTCTGACCCTCAATTCCCCAAGTGGAAAATGGCTTTTGGGTCCAGGCCCTGGGTCCTCCAGCCACAGCTTTCCAGGAAAGAAAGAAGTACACAAATAAGGTGGGAGACCAAATGTAGTAGAAAGAGGGGACTGAACTGGATTCAAATAAAATTCAAATAAATTCCAAATTTATCCAAGGTCCATTTCTGGCTTCACTTAACAGCTAAAGGAGATATAAAGAGAAATAATTGAGGATGGACTCTGTCTTCAAATTCTCCTTTTATAAGGCTGAGTCAAAGACTCAAGATACAGCTAAAAGTCTCTAGGAGGGTGGGTGAAAATAAGATCTGTGTGTGGGGTTGGAGGTGGTAAATGAGAGATCTGTAAAATAATTGAGAGTTGGGGGATTGTGGGCTAGCTTGGACTCTCTTCCTTCTAACATTTTGCAGGGGTTTTGGACTAGTCAGCTTGGAAAGCTGCAATCCCTGGCAGACAGACATGAGATTCCACTGAACTCCCCAAGAGATGTTGGTGGCCAGAACCAGCTGAAAGGAGAAGCCTGGGGCTCTTTTGTGGCTGCTGGTCCTGGTCCTGTAAAGCACCTGTTTCTAGGTTAGGCGCTGCTAAGTTCATGTGCTAAGGAGTAGAGATGGGGGTGGGGGATCAGAACCGAGTTTATTGGAACTGTGAAACCAGAGAGGGGCCCCCAAGGAGCTTACTTAGCCTAAAGTCTGAAGGCAGAGAAGGTAGGTAAACGAACAGGGTGTGCTTAGTGATAATCTTGTAAGAAGAGGCACCCTGGTAGAAGGAAAAAAAGGCTGGATATAAAACTATTAGAAATGGATTCTAATCCCGCTTCTGTCAACCTATTTACTATGTAGATGACCTTGGTTAAGACACTTAACCTCTCAGTGCCTCAGTTTCCTCATCTGTAAAATGGAGTATAGCAGTCCTCACTGCCCTAGCCCACCAGCCTGCTAATCTGCTTTCACTTTCGAGCTCCAAGGTCTGTCCCAACACTACCTCTTAGCTCTAGTCGGGCCACCCTGGGAAGGGGTGCAGGCATCGGGCCCATCGAGGCCATCTTACCGCTGCTGTGGCCCGCTGACCCACTGCGCCGCATCCACTCGTAGGGTGTGCGCCTCTGCGTGTTGGGTGAAAGTGGTGCCCCTGGGGTGCTCAAGGAGGATGGCAGAAGACCCAGGCCAGACCCTGGGGGAGCCTGGACGGCACCAAAGTCTGCAGGGCTGTAGCTGATCTGGGCCGGGCTGGCGGTAGGAGCTGTGGGGCCCGGCCCATAGGCATTCCAGTCATCCTTGGCTGGGGGGTACGGTGAAGACCAGGCTGCCCCAGCCAGCCCATGGGGAGGGTCACTGTTAATCCCCTGGACATGCTGGTAGCTGGAAAAGTCCGAGTACTGAGTCGGAGGTGCAGAAGGCACATAGCTCTGGGGGCTGAGGTTGAGCCCCGGGTGCCGGATGGGGTTGGGGTACATGTTGGCATCCTTCTCGAGCAGATAACCCACGTACATCCTTGGTAGGGAGCCCCCGGCGCATGCTGGGCACTGCTACCACCTTCCAATTCTCCCTTGGCTCCGGCCCTAGCCCCAGTCCCAGCTTCTGACCTGGCCCCAGCGCTTTCCTGGATTAACTGTTCACCTGAACTTACTCGCCCCCAGCCGGTGAGGCACCACCCCGACCTTTTATAGGGCCTGGCCTCCTGGGCCCTTTGCTTGGAAAGGCGGGTTTGCATTTCAAAGCTGAGGAAAGCTCAGAGTCCCGGAATCAAAGGGGGAAAGACCCGGGAGGGGGCAGGGTTCAAAGGGAGACAAATTGCTCTGGCCTAGGGGGCAGCTGAAGGAGTGGTCACCCTGGCGGAGCCTGGGGTTGGGAAGGAGGAGTAAACTCTGGCTGGGGTAGGGGGGTGGGGGTTTGGGGGGGGAGAAGGGGAGAGGGCCTTTGGCAAGGGGGAATCAGAAATCTTAGCTAGGAAGGGAATGTGTGACCTTAGACAAATTTCTTCTAGTCTCTGGACCTCAGTTTCCTTATCTGTAAAATAAGGGGCTGAACTACTAGGGATTGATCCCCAATCCTTCTACCTCTAAAGTCTAAGACCTTTTGCGCCCCAGTTTCCACCATTAGGACTTCAGGTCTAATAGGAATTCCCTTGGGTATGTGTGCTTTCCATTCTGATCCCCTTGGGCTCCCTGGACTAGCTTAATTCTTAGAGGTGATAGTAGAGGAAGAGCTGATATTGAGATGGTAAGAAGGGGCAAGGGCAGGGCAAGGATTTGAATTGACAATGCGGAGTCTGATTTGCTTTGAAGCAAACCTTGAGCCTGGGTCCCCCTTGACTCTGAGGAGGGGAAGCGCTAAGGCAGATTTGGAGATATCTTTCGTGTCAGGATCTGGAGGATCATGAGATTTAGAGCTGGGGAGGACTTTGGAGACCAGCTAGGACAACATCTTTATTTCTGAGCTGAGGAAACTAAGCCTCAGTTAAGAACAAGTGACTTCCAGAATTGGAATCCAGGTACTTGGTTGCTCTTTGAAATGGGGTGGTGAGGGAGTAGAAGGAGAAAGAGGTTGGGGAGAACTTTATTAATGGAATTATAGTATGGGGTGGTATTATGCCTTACTTTAGACCCATTCAATGTCTGCAAGAATCAACCCTAGAGCCAGAAGCGCTTGGACCTATCTACAATGGTTGGAGGCACTTGACCACATCCTTTTTCCACTACTCCCTCTTTTTTTTTTTTTTTTTTTTTAGCAATTCCTTCTATAAGATGAACCAGTGGAGTGAATTTCTAAAAGTCATTTTCTTTTCAGAGATATAAGCACACAGGAATGAAAACACCAAGCATGCCAGCTATCTCCCCAACCTTCCCCCCACCTCCCACTTCCCCAGCAATCACCTCTGTGTTTCTTTATTCCTTGTACCTCCCTTTTCCCCACTGTTTCTTTTTTATTCTCTCCTTTGATTTTCTCTCCCCAACCCCTTCCTTTTCCCTTTTCTCCCCCACCCACTGGCCACACACACGCACACACATACACACATACACATACTTGTACGAAGAAGAACTTTCATTTTGGCACATACTATGCTGGGATTAATTACTCAATTTATATAATACTTCAAAGGGAAATAGTGTTAGACAAAGCCCTCCCTTTCTGGCACTTGACACCTCTAACACTCAGCAGGGCCTCCCTATAAATCTAAACACATTCTTATGGATAGAGCTCTGAGCTTAAAGTCAGGAAGACCCAAGTTCAAATCTTGCTTCAGACACTTGATAGCTGTTGTAACCTGGGCAAATCACTTGGTCTCTCCCAGTTTCAGTCTCTGTAGTTCTAAAATGAGGGAATTAGACTCAATCTCTAAGATATCTTCCAGTTCTAAATATACAATGATCCATGATCCTATAGGTTCAGACCTAAAGTTTTTAGGATCATTATCTCTTATGGAGTCAGCAATGAAAGGGACCTTAGAGTCAGAGCTAGACGTGATCTCTACAAGTATGTTTTCAAATACAGTGTCTTAACTGGAAAATACCTTACAGATCAAATTCTTCCTTCTCCTTCCACCCATTATAGGGGAAGGAACTGTAGTCCCCAAAAGATGAAATGATTTTTTTTTCAAGATCATGTTCTTTTCCTGAATTAAAAAAATTCTGAACTTAAAAGAAACACCAAATAAATGAACATTTTCATGTACACTATAGAACAAGAAGATATCGTATTTGAAATTGTGAGCTTTTTATTATATAGAGCTTGTTTTTCTTTTAAGGTATATAACAAATTCAACATGTAACTTTCAAAGCTACCCTGCTTGTCAGTGGCTTCTTCTTGTTTTTCTTCTGTTCTCTTTCTGAAGGAACCCTACCCTTAGTCATTTTCTCCCTTCCAGTTCTACTCTCAATGAAAAAAAAAAAAAGGCCCTTGTAACAAATATGCAAAGTCAAACAAAACAAATTCCTAAATTGACCATGTTCAAACATCCATCTTGAATACATTCTATCACTTTTCTGTTAGGAGGTGAGTTGCATGTTTTGTCATTTGTACTCTGAAATCATGGATAGTCGTTAGGCTGATTAGTGTTCTTAAGTCTTTCAAAGCTGTTTTTCTTTACATTGTAATGATTATTCTGTACATTTCTCTGTGATTTCTGCTTATTTCACTTTGCATTGGTTCATATCAACGCCTCCAAGTTTCTTTACAATCATTGCTTTCGTAATTTCTTATGACAAAATAATATTTCATTAAATTCCTAGGGAACCCCTTACTTTTCAATTCTTTGCCAATATAAAGAGAGAAGCTATAAATATTTTTGTACATCTAGATCTTTTCTGTCTTTCTTTGAAGTATAAGTCTAGTAGTGTTATCATTAGGTCAAAAAGCACACACAATTTGGCGACTTTTGGGGCATAGTTCCAAACTGCTTTCCAGAACAGATAGACCAGTTCACAGTCTTACCAGTACATGTGTATTCCTATTTTCTCTGTAACTCCTCCAATGTTTGTCATTTTCCATTTTTAGCATCTTTCTCTATTTGATGGGTATGAAGCAGAAAATCAGAGTTGTTTAATTTGCATTTCCTAATTATTAGTGATTTGGAGCATTTTTTTCCTGTCCATATGGCTATAGATATTTTAGGTTCTTTTCTTTGAAAGCTACCTGTTCATATTGGGAATAGCTCTTGTTTTTATGTATTTGAAACAGCTTCTTCATGAGTTAAAAATGAAATCTTTATTAAAGAACCTTTTCACAAGTATTTTCTCCCAATTAACTATTTCCCTTCTAATTTTAAGTTAACTCAAATCCAGGTCTCCTGATGGATTCCATGAGGCTGTTTCCACCCTATCCGTATTGGGTTGGGGCAGGTTCTATAAGAACATTATCTTCCCTGGACACAATTCTGCTTGCTAGGCCTTTACTTTGAAGAGTTGCCTGGAATTTTGCTTAAACAAAATAACCCTGGCTCCTCCTTCTGCCAGCTTCCTCATGCAAAGGAGGGTCCAGCATTCTTCCCTATACTCTCACCTTTCAATAAAGCCTGTAAGATCAATTCTTGAGGGGCTATTCTGCCCCAGGATCTTGGGTCAAATTTGGTTAATTACTTATCATTTGGTTTTATTTTTTGTCATTTTTTCCTCTTTTATCTTGTTGTAATTAGTCATTGTGTATGTTGTTTTCCTGGTTCTTCTTATTTCACTTTGTATCAGTTCATGTTCCCTTTCTTGTCTGAATTCTTCACATTCCTTGTTACTTAAGGCACAATAATATTCAATTACATTCATATGCCACAATTTGCTTAACCATTTCCTAACCAATGGACATCTACTTTGTTTTTACTTCATTACCACCACAAAAATTGCTGTTATGACTATTTTACTGTATATATGAGACCTTTTCTTCTGTCTTTAACCACCTTGGGGTACATGCCTAAAAGTAGGATCTCTGGGTCTAAAGATATGGAAATTTCACACTAGAAGACATCTAAAGATTCATCTGTCTCTAAATCCTATTACAAGGTCTAATCATAAGAGCACAATCAATAATTGCATTTGTTTCCTTAAGGTTCCAAGCATTTGATTTTGAGTGCATCGTATTGCACCATAATATGCAGAGGCCACAGGATGGCCTTTGGGTTTAAGGGAATAAAAATGAAGAAACTGAGGCCATTTCTTTGGGATATAGGGTGTGGTAGTGGTGGTGGTGGTGGTGCAGAGCAATTAAATTCAGCAAATATTTAACCTGGACCTACTACATGCAAGGCAGTTAGGTGTCCTATCCTGGAGTCCAGAAGAATCATCTTTGGGAGATCAAATCCAGCTTCAGACACTTATTAGTTGTATGATCCTGTTTGCCTCAGTTTCCTCAGTTCTATCATCTGTAAGATGAGCTGGAGAAGAAAATGGCAAACCTCCCCAGTATCTTGGCCAAGGAAACCCCAAATGGGGTCAAAAGGAGTGTGACAATAACCATATGCAAGGCATGATGCTCAGTGCTGGGGATCACAAAGACAAAACAAAAGCGGGTAGTACTTGCCCTCAAAGAATTTATACTCTATAACAGATATAGACCAAGTAAGGACAAATAAAAGTAATCTCAGGAGGGAGAGGATACTAATAACTTGGGAAAGGGTAGAGGGATCAAAGAAAGCTTGCAGTAAGAGCCTGTGTCAAAACATGAAAGCAAGAGCTGAAATGCTGAGTTCAGGAAACAACTAATGGGCTTGTTTGACTGGAATGAAGGCTGAGCAGGGGAAGCCGATGATCAAGTAAAGGTCTGTGCTGCCTTGTTCTTGCATGACCTAGTCCCAGATTTACTGCCCCACTTCCTAACTTACTTATTTAGAATCCAGAGCCCAACTTCCATCCTGTGACTCAGTGATGGGAAGACAGTCGGGGGTTCTGGGTTGGAATCCTGCCTCTGTGACTTAATGACTTTGTGCAAGTTTTCACTCTCTCTGTGCAGATCTCATTTCCTCATTTGTGAAATTATAGGGTTGAACTAAGTGCTTTCTAAGGTCCCTCGCAGAATGAAATCTCATGATCAGGCATATACTTCTTGGGATGTATGACCAGTTTAACATATGCATCCCAATCAGATGGGGCTCCTCCCAAGCAAACAAATCCTGGATAGGTATCTCAGGGATTGGGGTTAGAGATGCCCCCTGCCCCAGACTGCTCACAGTCTTTTCAGAAGAAACATCTACTATATAATATTTGTTGTTCAGTTGTGTCCAACTCTGCATGACCCAGGTACATGGACTTTGTCCATGTGGTTTCTTGGCAAAGACACTGTAGTGGGTTGCCATTTTTTTCTCCAGTGTGTCCCCATTTTACAGATGGAGAACTGAGGCATTTTAGAGATTTAAGTGATTTGTCCAGGATCACACAGCTAGTTACTGTGGGAGGCTGGATTTGAACCAACTCAGACTGGATTTGAACCCAATGTTCTACCCACTGAGCCACAACTTCCTTCAGGAAATAATATAATCTGAACTGAGCTATTTCTCTCCCAAATAGGGCTCAGAGTTTGTCCTTTTTTGTCTACCAGCTCTCCTCCTTCATGTAAGCCAGTTACCTATGGTGCATTCAGTGACAGAGGGCACTGGGACATTTACATTTATATTTTCAACAAGGATCCAGAGAGCAATGCTCAGCCAAAAGGAGGCAGTGAACGTGGTAATTTCAGGCAGCATTCATTCATTTAACAAACTTTTCTTGAAGTACAGATCTGTATGCCAGGCTTGCCTGGAGGAGAGTTAGAGACAGACAGATAGAACAAGGCTCCTTTGCCCCAAGGAGTTCTCAGGATAGTGGAGAGTGTGTTGAATCTGCAGTCAGAATAGCTGGATTTGAAGGCTAATGCTGCTAACTGGGATTTGGGCTGGGTCATTTAAAGCTCTACGAAGCTCTTTTTTAATTTCTCAAATTAGAGGATTGAAATAGATGATCTCTTAGATCCCTTCCTGTTCTGATGTTCGGTATTCAGAGGTTCAGAATTCTATGAATCTATGACATATAAAATTGTAATGTAAAACTCCTTGGTACAAGAGAGAGAGGGACAGCCAAGATGGCACAGTGGATGGAGTGCTGGGCCTGGAGTCAGGATGACTCGCTTATCTTCCTGAGTTCCAATTTGGCTTCAGACACTTACTAGCTATGTGACTCGACTCTGGGTAAGTCACTTAACCCTGTTTGTAAAACCAGTACCTTTGCCTAGAAAACCCCAGTGGGGTCATGGAGAGTCAGATATGACTGAAACAACAATAGAAGAAAGAACACTGGATCTGGAGTCAGAAGCCCTAGGTTTGAATCTCAGTTTTTTTACTTACTGCCCAAAGACCTAAAGTAAGTCCTCTGCCTCTGGGCCTCTCCCTGAGCCTCAGTTCCTCAGCTATAAAATGAAGGTATTGGATGACTGGTTCCTTCCAGCTATATCTCATACAGTAGAATAGGATAAATGAGTGAGAAGGGTGCAAAGTTCTGGAAAGGAGGATTCAGAAGAAAGAAAAAAAGATCAGATGAGATTAGGCAGACAAAGAAAGGCTTCATGGAATAGGCATCATTGGAATTAAGCCTTAAAAGATGGGTTGGTGGAGAGTGGGGATTCCTGCCAGAGAGAGTCAAAGGGGCTGATATAGGTATGGTTGAGGAAACGGTGATACCTTTTGAGAATCCCTCAAATCACAGGTAGCAAGATTGATGGGGCTAGTCATGTGCCTTGGCTCTTTTCAGTCAGCCAGGTTGGTCCTAGAATGTCCCTTAGCAAAGATCAGAGCTAAGGGGGAGTCAGTCAAAGGGCCACACTTGAGGACCTAGAGGGTTGCATGTGGCCCTGAAGGGCAAGTTCCCCACCCCTGGCTCTAGCTTATTAGCCATGAAGTCCAGGAGAAGAAGGAAGTGTGTGCCAGGCTGCAGGCTGCTGGGTGGGACTTACCTGGCTCTGGGAGGTCCTGAGAAAAGGAGAGAACAGCTGTGGGAAGAGAGGCCCAGGGACCAGTGGGGAACTTCTTGTTCCTCTCTCCAGAACCTTATCTCTAGGTTAAGGCTGTTTATTGGACAAACAGGTTGCTTTCCTCCCACAGCTTTGGGCCCCTTTCTCTTGCCACACCAGGTTCAGGACCTAGCTCCCCCTCAATCCCGCCCTTTCTGAAGGTGTGTATGTGGGAAGGGGTTGGGGGGGGGAGCAGGGAGTGGCCAAAGACAATAGTGCTATAAAGATCTTGCTGATAATGGCTTTTTTAATTCTGTTTATGGCCCCTGGGAGAGGACTGCAGATTCACATTTGCTACCTGGGAGAATCTGTGGCCTCTATGGATGGAAAAGGAAAGAAAAGTTCTTTCTCAGCTTGCCAGAGGTCTATTACTCTCAGAATGACACAGTTACATGGACTTCTTTCCCCCAGCCCCTTTCCTCAGCCTTCCCCTTTCTGTCTCTTCCTTCTCAGTCACCCTTTCTCAGACTCAAGCCCCTCAAACCCCAGATGCTGAATCTCTAGATCTTTCTCTTACAGTCAGAAAAGGGACAGGTCCCTTTTATGAATGAAAGGAGTTAGGGTCCTGGAGGACTGACCAGGAAGCCCTCCAAGAAGGCAAGTGGAAGTATTAGTCTATCAAACAATATATATTAAGCCTCTGTAATGCTTAAAGCAACTGCACCAGGAACTAGAAATACAAAAGAGAAAAAAAAATTTTAAAAATTCGTGCTTCCAAGGAGCTTCTGTTCAAAAGGGGAGACAACAGGTACACACATACGTATAGACAAGGCACACATAGTTGAAAGAGTGTCAGGAGTGTACCATGATCAACTGTGAATGACTTAGATATCCTCAGCAACACAGTGATCCAAGGCAATTTCAAAGGACTCAAGATGAAAAATGCTATCCACATCCAGAGAAAGAAGTGATGAAGTCTGCATGCAGATCAAAGCAGACTATTTTTACTTTCTTTATTTTTCCTGTGTTTTTAAAAAAATGTTCTCTTTTGCAACATGACTAATATGGAAATATGTTTTGCATGATTGCACATGTATAATATATATCAAAGTGTTTGCTTTCTCGAGGGGGGAAGGGAGCAGGAGAGAAGGAATTTGGAACTCAAAAATGATCAAAAGTGAATGTTAAAAATTGTTTTTACACGTAATTGAGAAAACATAAAATAAAAACATTCTCAAAAAAGAAAAGAGCATTGGAATCCTCTGCTAAGATAATATCTTGAGCAAGTCATTCTACCTCTGTGGCTCTTATTTCTTCATCTGTAAAATAAAGGGTTACCTTTTCTTTGGGCAATGGCTAAACAAATTGTGGTCTCTAATGTAATGTATCATTAAGATACATTGTATCATAATATACAAACAGAGGAGAATTCAGAGAAGCAGGAAAAGACTGATGAAATAAATGATGTAGAAAGAAGCAAGCAAAACCAAGAAAATAACATACACAATGACAACAATGTAGATGGAAAGAACTACAAAAGTGAAGCTAAACTATAATGCCCAAGCTTGCTCCCAGGGAGAGATAAGAAAACACAACCTCTTTTCTTCTTTCCAGAGGTGAGGGACCACAGGTTAGGAACAAGGCATATACAGGGAGGTGGGATTTAGTTTTTCTGAACTGCTTTTTCTCTTTCCCCCTTTTCATTCTTTGTCAAAATGAGCAGCCCTTTGGGTAGGGGACAGGGTAATTATATATTTGAAAGTTAAGGTGATATGAAAACAAAAAGACAGCAATAAAATTAAAAAAGAGGAATGAGTGTGGGGGGGGAGGGAAGGGGGAGGAATGAATTAAGGATGATCCAAGCTTACTTTCAACTCTGAATCCTATCTTCCTAAGCATAAGCCAGAGTCAGGAAAACACCAGCATCAAAGCCAAAGGAACAGCAGAAATACATTTGTGTGACAGACAATTTGCTGTTGGGAACTCCCTTAGCATTCATTTCTGAGGAAACACACAGATAACACAAATGATTTCTACTGAAAATTTATTATTGATAAGCTTATTTCTATCAAATGATTTTTGAAAGATGTGGCTCTCCAAATGTATAAATGTTAAAAATTAAAAATTTTCAGAGCACCTCATTAAGTTCAGCATTGGTTCTTAGTTCCAATGAATCTTTTTATGATCTCTAATGGTTCAGACACCTTTAAGACAGAAGAATTCCTGGGGCTCCAAGGCTAGAATTCCCTATCTCCAGATATTAAAGTTACACTAGGAGAGAGCTTAAAGACACAGGGATCTGATGTTCTTTATTTAGGAAATCAGAACCTGGAGAATGCATTGCAAGATTTCTGATTCAAATTGCATGTTGCGGGGAAGAGACAGAGGGGAAGAAAATTTAAAACTCAAAATCTTATGGAAGTGAATGTTGAAAACTAAAAATAAGTAAATTAATATTTTCAAAAAGATGTCTGATTCAAAAGGATATTGACAGAACGGACTGAGGACCTGCATCTAACAAGATGAAACTCAAATAAGGAATAAATGGAATAATGATAGCAACAGCTAACATTTATAGAATACCTGCTTGGTGCTAAATATTTAAAAATTATTAACTTATTTGATCCTCACAACAACTTAGGGAGGTAGCTGTTATTATTATCCCCTTTTATAGATGAGGAAACTAAGGCAAACTAAGGTGAAGTGACTTGACCAGGGTCACACCACTAGCATCTGAAGCTGCATTTGAACTCAGGTCTTCTTGACTCCAGGAAAGCCTTGTATTTGGATTAAAAGAAGACCTAACAACCCAAAACCAAGCCAAAAAATATGCACAAGTATGGGGGGAGGGTGGAGTGGGGTGGGAATCCTACCTCTTCTTTTCCATTCACTCAATCTCCCAAATCTTTCTTCGCAGATTAAAAATAAAACCAAACAAATCAAAACTCACCACCACTTTTGGCCCTAAGGTCCTCAATTTCTTTCAATTTCATAATTCCCAGCAGTTTTTTTTGTTTTCTTTTCAAAGGTATAATTTGTCCCCATGCAAGCTACCAGCAGAAGGTAATGGTTATTGGATTTGACAGATCTCAGGAGGCTTTCAGACAAACCCTGGAGATAGGGCTCAGAAGACAACCTACCACTCCATCTTTCATGTCAGGTTAGCATATGGTGACTTCCGTGCTCTTCACAAGAGGCTGACAGCTCTCAGAAAAGCCTTTTTCCTGTGGCCTATCCAGTGTCCTTTCTCCTGGCAGCATCTGTGAATACAAACCATCATTTCATAGAGTACAGTTAGTGCTCTGTTTTCTCCTTGGAGAGGCTAGTATGACCACTATAGAAGGAACCTAACACTAGAAATTGGTGGACTTTCTTCTCTTCTATCTCTGTATTACGGTCTTTCAAGTCCTAATCTCCTGACAGGCTTGTCAGGGGGCACTTCTGCTTCTTGTGGGGTCTTTCCTCTTTAGCATTTTTTTTTTAAGTTGGAGAACAGAAAAAGCATCCTCTCTCTAGCTCATTTACTTTGTGATGCAGTGGATAGAGTGCTGGTTCTGGAGTCAGGAAGACTCATCTGTTGAAATCTAGCCTCAGACACTTACTAGTTGTATGACCCTGGATGAGTCATTTAATTCTGTTTGCCTCAGTTTCCTTATCTGTAAAATGAGCTGGAGAAGGAAATGGCAAAGTACTCCAGTAACTTTGCCAAGAAAACCTTAAGAGGGTTCATACATACATAGCCAGATACAATTAAATAACAATAACTAGTGAGATGAGAAAAGCAGTCCAATTCAGTTGAAAGAACACTGAACTTGGAGTTATAGGATCTCAGATAGCATCCCAGCTCTAACATTTACCACCTGTGCAACCTTGAACAAGTCTCTTAACCTCTCTGGGCCTCAGTATTCTTGACTGTAAAATAAGGAGATTTGGACTAATTAACCTCTTGAATCCCTTCCAGATTACAACCAATGATCATTTTATATTTATATAGTTATTAATTGATTGTAAAAGAAGTTTAAATGTAGAAAAATTTCTGCACTTCATCGGGCAACTCCCTTGCTTGCTATATATTTACCAAAAATGAGATTTTCAAATCTCAGCAGCTTTTGCTAATAACTGTCATTGTAAATTGCTTATTCTTATATCTGGAATTCTGTTGGGAGGGCTATTTGGAAGGTTTCTAAGTGAGAATTTTTACAGCTAGGCTTTCCTTGCTATTTATTGAGTTTTCTGTCATTGTCTAAGCAGATGATTAACGAGTAATTAACAGATTGAAGCCCTAATCCAATAACTCAGCTGTTAATTGCCAGGTCTTTTAAAAAAATTTTCTAACTTCCACCCTATCCTCTGCTTCCCTCTCCCCTCCCCCTCCCTTCCCCTCTCCTTCTCTTGCCTTTCCTATCCTTTTCTCTTCTCTCTTCTCTTTCCTTCCCCTCTCCACCCCTCCACTCTTCTCTCCTCCCTTCCCCTCTTCTTTCTTCCCCTCCCGTCTCCTCTCCTTCCCTCTCCTCTCCTGTCGTTTTTCTCCTCTCCTCTCCTCTCCTCTCCTCTCCTCTCCTCTCCTCTCCTCTCCTCTCCTCTCCTCTCCTCTCCTCTCCTCTCCTCTCCTCTCCTCTCTTCTCCTTTCCTCTCCTCACTCCCCCTCTTCCTATTCCTCTTCTCCCCTCCCATCCCTTCCTCTCCTTTCCTCCCCTCTTTTCTCTTCTATACTCTCCTCTTCTGTTTCTCTCCCCTTCCTTTTCTCTCCTCCTTCTCCTCTCTTCCCCTCCTCCTCCCTCCTTGCTCTTCTCTCCTCTGATCTCCCCTCCTGTTCCTCAACTCTCAGTCTGATTAGACACAAGCTGCTTCCATTTGGATTCTGCTATATTTTTTCACAAAACAAGTTTTTTAAAGCTGTATTTGTGGTAGCTAGGAATAGATAGGGCAGATGGAGTAACACTAATGATTTGCTCCTATCTTCTTTGTCTAGGAAAATTATCTTTAAACTGGAAAAAATAGAACAAAAATGGCTAAGAGAGTTGGAGCCAGAATTTGGAAGTACAGTGCACTTAGAGATGGAGAGAAACCTGTGCTTTGATTGGTATAGGGAACTCCTGGGTGAGGAAAAGCCCTCCACTGATGTAGATTGGTACCTTCTCTGCGACCCACTATCTCAGAGAATTGCCTGGAGCACTGAAGGATTAAGTGTCTTGTCAAGGGTCCTACAGTATATATTCATCAGAGGCAGGGCCTGAGCCTGTCTTCCTTGCTCCAAGGCTAGCTTTCTTTCTTATTTTTAATTTTTGAAAAATTTATCTTGTTTTGAACTTAAGAAATACAGCAAGCATTTTCCTAACATAGAAGAATAGAAAAAAAAATTGATTGCACATGAAACTGCAAATCTATTATGTAAAACTTGCCATACCTTTAAAATATATATTGTAGTTACCATGTAGCTTTCTTTCCCTCCCCCTTTTTCTCTCTTTCCCTTTCCCAGAGATGTCTACTGTTAGACACAAACGTGTGTATATACATATATATGTATATATATACACATACACACACACATATATATACATATACATACATATATATGAAATCATTTTATCGACCAGCCTTCTTATTCACTGTGCTAATCTGTCTCTATAGTGTGCCTCCCTGCTCTTAAACTTATCTATGTCACTTGACCCAGTCAAATTCTATTCCAGGATGCAGAAAGAATGAGCAGATATCATTACTGAATGTAATTGATCTTTGAGAAATTATGGAGAATGGAAGAGGTTCTGTAAAACTGGAGATGGGAAAAGTTGTCCCATTTTTAAAAAATGGGAAGATGGCAAATCCCACAAACTTTATATACAAGTGCACTGAACACTGATCTCATCCTAATGTCCAAAGTGGATTATTCAGTGGACGGTTTGTGAGCACTTAGCAAGGGGTGGTACTGGCCTGTCTTTTAGAGCCAACATAGGTTCACTAAGAACAACTCATGGCAGAAAAAATTCATTTCCTTTCTTGATAAGGTTAATAGATGAACAGATCATCTTCAGACTATAGGCAGAATGGACTTGAATTTTGCAAGAAACGAAGGATGGATGATGAGAACAACTGGAACTAGTTGAATAACTGGAACCAAAGGATGTTGATGCATGCCACTACCTTCCTCAAGAACTTCCAGTGGCTGGCTCCCTATTGCCACTAGGATCAAGAAAAAAACCTCTGTGTTTGGCCCATGACGCCCTCTACTTTCTGGATCCAGCCTTCTCTTATAGACATGTTATATGTTACTCCCATTCATGCCTTTTCAGTCCTGTTGAACTACTTTCTGCCCTTCATACATGAAATTCCAACTCCTATCTCTGTGCCTTTGAATAGGCTATCTCCTATGCCTAGAATGCTCTCCTTCTTTGTCTCTACCTCCTGGAATCCTTTGCTCCCTTCAAGGCTCAGCTCAAGTGCTGTCCACCCTCTTAGTTGAGGCCTTTTTTGATGCTTCTGCTTTAGTCTCTTAGAGAGCGAAGGACAAACCACAACTACAACTGCAGCTGTAGTCACCTCTCCCCAAAATTCCCTTGTATTTGTCTTTGTGCATATTATGTATCACATGTGTACATGTCATTTCCTTTCTCCCCGAAGGGCAGGAATGTTTTCCATTTTTGTCTTTTTGTCTTTGTATAATCAATGCCTAGAACAAGGGTGAGCACATAATAAGCACTGGATAAACATTGTTGATTGACTTGAACCTGGGTCGTGAATCTACAAACTTGTTATGTGACCTTGAATAAGTCGTTCCACCACTAAGTCTCAATATTCTCATCCGTGAAATGGTGATAACATTTTGCCTTACAGGATCGATTTCATAAAAGGCAATGTGAAAAAAATGCTTTGGTAAAAACTTCATAAAGCCCTATTATTAGCAGGGGTTCTTAACTTGGGGCCTATGAATTTTTCTCCCCAATATTTTGATAATTGTGTTTCAGTATGGTTGGTTTCCTTGGTAATCCTAAATATTTTATTTCTTACACTTAAAATCATTATTCTGAGGGGTCCATAGGCTTCACTAGATTGCTAAAGGGGTCCATAGCTTGAAAAAGATTAAGAACTCCTGAACTATAGAAGGGAAGGGGAAGGAAATAAGTAACCATTAAGCACCTACTATGTGCCAGAATCACTAGCCTTGTTGTGGCAGAGGGCCTGTTTGGCTAACGAAGCTATGAGCTATGTTGTGAAGGGGTATCTAAGACACAGTGGAGATATCTAAGATCATAGTGGAGAGTTCTGAGAAAAGGTGACTGATTGGAGAAGGAAATAACCAACCCCTCTAGTATCTTTACCAAGAAAACCCCCAGACAGAATGGCTTGGGGTCATAAAGAGTTTGGACAACACTAAAAAACAGCAGCGTCCCAGGAACTATGCTTTACAAATATTTTCTCATATGATCCTATACATCCTGCAGGGACACATTTGTCATGATTATTGTCATTAATAATAATATTATTATTGATTTAATTAATAACCAATATTTTTATTTCCATATATATGTCATGATTATTGTTGTTAATAATAATATTATTATTGATTTAATTAATAATCAACAGTTTCTCCAGAGGCAATCACAAATTTACATCTTCACTCCTAAAGTCATAGGACCCCCAGCCTGTTCAGTGCTTTTTAAAATCAGTGACAGGGGTATATTACCAAATTTGTGGGTAGTCAGTCAGTTACTGTTTCCATGTTCCTTTAATTGTTTACAGACATTTGGGAGGAATTAGAGACCTCTTTTTGTTAAATTCAGGAAACTGCACCTGTTCACTCTCCCCCTCCCAGGTTGTAAAGTCCCTAATATTTCATCTAATTAGAAATCAGATTACCTAATGTGCTTCCCTTTGATTAACTGGCTTTATTTGATTAGTTGTTTTTAACGTACAAAAGTCTGTCTCTGCTTGTATTCAGGGTCCAGGCTTATGCTGAGAAAGGCAGGGGGTGTCCTGATTTATTGGGCAATTGCCATGTATTGCTTAATAAATTGATATGCTTGAAAGTGGAACTTTTGTTTCCTCAGTCATTTCATCTTTCACCCGCCACAGAATGTTGGAGCTAATAATGTAACGGATGACATTTCAGGATAAATGGAATTGTTTCTGATAATAGTAAATTGCCTATGGATAGTCCTAATATCCTGAGTAATCGATTATGTAAGAATAGAATAGAAAAGATATGGTCCAACAGCAGTTCATGTGATACAGTTCTCAGTGTTATGAGTTAATTTTGTGATTGGCAACCATAAACCCACAGCCATCTTAGCCTGCATTCCTAGGTGTGTGATAGTTAGAGGAAAGGAGGTGGTACTCCAACTATCCTCCATACTAGTCATGGGTTCATGGATTTAGAAGCAGAAGTACCTGCGAGGCCATCTGATCCAACCCTCCTCTTCAACCCTATTTTACAGGTAAAAAAATGTATGTTGCTGTTCAGTTATTTCAGTCGTGTTTGATTCTTCATGATCCCATTCGGGGTTTTCATAGCGAAGTTAGCAGAGTGGTTTGCCATTTCCTTCTTTAGCTCATTTTACAGATGTAGAAACTGAGGCAAACAGAATTAAGTGACTTGCCCAGGGCCACATGGTTAGTAAGTGTCTGAGGTCAGATTTGAACTCAGGAAAATGGATGAGTCTTCCTAACTCCAGCCCAGTACTCTTTCTACTATGCTACTAAGCTGCCCCAAAAATGAGGAAATGTAGCTTCCCAATAATGTTTCCTGGATTTTTCTTGTAGGAAAGCCCTAATAATTCTCTATTCTAACTGTCTAGGGACCACCCCCTCAGCCCCACTGTGTAGTGTCTTGTAGGTATGACTCATCTTTGGGGGAGATAAGACTCCTTTTGGTGACAATTCCATTGCCTAGACCCTGCTAACCTTTAACAGCTGCTACAGACTACATTATCCACACCCCCAAACACCAGAAATCTCCAAAAGAAAGGCATGGGGGTTTTATGAAACAAAGAAATTTGGTAGATTTGGAGTTGAAAGACTTGGATTCAAATTCTACTTCTGTTATTTTCTATATGAATTTGAGCAAGTCTAATAATCTTTTTGACCATCATTTTCCTCCTCTGTAAAGTGGGTAGGGGTGTGGGTCAGGTGAGATATATGTCTTATAACTCCAAATGTTATCATCCTATGAAGCACAAAAGCAGTCAACAGTTATTAAGCACCTGGCCTCTGTCAGGCTACAAATACAAAAATGACAAGTCCCTGCCCTTGATGAACTTATATTCTATTAGGAGGCAATAAGTTTATGGGTTATATGGAATAGATACATAATAATTTAGGGAGGGTTACTAAAAACCTGGAGAATCAGGAAAGGTTTCATGAAAGAGATCCTTGACCTAAACTTTGATGGAAACTTGGGGTAAAAGAGGCAGTGGTAGGGAGAGAGACACACAGAGATAGAGAGTGGAGAGCATGCATTCCAGGCTGGTCAGCCTTTCTACAAGGGCACTGAGTTGGGAGACGTAGTGATGCAGTGTCATATGTAGAGAATAGGAGGTAGGCCAGTTTAACAGAAACAGAGTGTGTGAGAGGAAGTAATATCTAATTATCCTGAAAACTAGCCTGGCTGGAGTTGAATTGTGGAGGTCTTTATTAAACAAAGGAGTCTATATTTTATTTTAAAGGCAATGGAGATGTCCTCATGTTTCTCAAACAGGAGAGGCATTGTCAGAACAGAGCTGTAGGAACACCACCTTGGCAGCCATGTGGAGGAAGAATTGGAGAAGGAAGAGACTGGATTCAAGTAGACCAGTTAGGGGATTGTTGAAATAGTGCAGTCTAGAAGTGACGAAGACCTGAAATAGAGTGAGTGTATGAATAGAGAGACAAGGGTGACATTGAGAAGGTGGACAAGGCTTGGCAACTAATTGACTATGAAGAATCAATGAAAATGAAGACTGGAAGACAGCTCTGCTTGAGAGTTTGAGAAGATGACATTCAGATTGTGAATCTGAGGGACTGGAAGAACGGTGATGTCTTAGACAGAAATTTAGAAATTGGGAGTGCCGATAGGATTGGGGTAGAGTAATAATGAGTTCCACTGTGAACATGCTTGTGGGATGTCCAGGTGAAAGTGTCCAATGAGCAGTATGAGAAGTAGGAATGAAATCAGGAAGAGACAACAGGGCTGGATTGGGGCATTGTCTGAATAGAGATGGATGGACACCATAGAAACTGACGAGATCATGGAAATTGAATGTGGATTGAGGAGAAATGAAGCCAGAACAGAGCACTAGGGTACCATGCCCCCACTCCCTACTCCACATAGAATGTTGGATGATCTTTCAAAGGAGATAGAACAGGATGAATAAATAAATAGAAATAGAACCATGACAGAGTAATGTCACAAACACTTGGGGAGGAGAGGATCTTAGTTTACCTCCTAATTTAAACCACCAGTCTTTGGATACATCTGGTTGCAGACCAGGGAACTGGAGCCTACATCCCAGCTTTTGGCAACTTCCTAGCCTGAAAATGTCTGGTCAAGTAAAGAAATCATTTGGTCCTGCCCCACATAAAAAATGTTTCTCAAACTCTGGCTTCCCAATTCTCAAATAGTGAAGCAAAAGCTGAATCTGTGGTTTCTGATTTAATCAATTCTGGGGGCTAGGGGTTGGTGGTAGTGAGTGGGAGGGGGTGGCATGGAGAAATTGGTAATTTAATTTTTGATGGAAGCTCGCCCCCTGCTGGGCAACATTGCAAAGCTTGCCTGGGTAATCAGGCAACCCTCTAAAGATACAGTTTAAGCAGAAACAGCCAGGATCCAGATTTCAGGTCCTTAAGCTAAGTTATCAACTCTCCTAGTGTTTTCTGGACAGTTAGTCAGGCCCTTTATTGGAATGAAGCCACATTAGTGGAACAATTCGTTGAAGGCATGTGGCCTTTATTAAGGATGAGCTCCTAAGGGCAGCTACATTTCTGCCCACTCTAATTTGATGAAATCTCCATATTGAGAACAGACTTTAGATCCACCCCAGCAAGATGGAATCCTGTGTCTATGCTGACCCGCTCCAAACTTGACATGAGTCCCACTCCTGATGGGGAGGAACCCATACAACTGGGCAGAGTAAAGTCCTGCTTGAAACATTCAGAACCAACCAAGCAGCTGTCCAGATCAACCTGGCCTCACCCTAGGGCAGGGCTGGCAAAAAGCCTACAGACTAGGAAACCCAGCTGCCCTGCTGCGCCCAGACTCAGGGTGTGTAAAGAGAGTGAATCAACAAGTCTGTTAACAGAATCGGCAAGAGAGAGGCACAAGACTTCTCCAGAGAGAGTAACAGCCAGGGGTCCGCCTACGAGCAACTCATGTCTTACAGAGCCAGGGAGGGCTTTGTCATCAGGTTCATCAGAATATCTGCTCAGGAGACAACAAACTGCATCTCTCTGAAAGGTTTAGGCTTAGGGTCCAAGTGTGAAGTAACAAGGCAATAACATGGAGATAAGGAAAACAGCATCAAAGAGTTGCTATTAGAGGGAGAAACAAATACCATTTCTCCTTCCAGGGGGTTGCTCTGGTACATTTTAATCAGTGTCTCAGATGTCAGATTTCCATCAGAGACAGTTCCTATAAATTCCACCCCACCTCAGCTGTTGCTTTTTTTCTTTTGGTTATGTTTGTTTTGCCGATTAAAAAAAATAATTAAGCCATTGAATTCTATGTATTTTGTTTTCAATAATTTCTCCAAGTGGTTTAGGGATGTAAATTTATCCATCCTTCACAAATGGGAGAAAACAACTCATATTACTATAGATAAAGCTTTATGTTTGACCAAATTTTCTCATAGTAACTGAAATATAGGTAGCAGGGAAAATATTACATTCACACCCTTTACAGATGACCAAAGACCCTGAGGGAGATGAGCTGACACATGCCTTCCCCACCCCAGACCCCAACTTCTAAATGTTTGAAAATGTTTGTATCATTAATTCAAATGGAATTTAGTACAGCATATGGTATGGGTCATCTAATCTTCCAAAAATTCATATTGAATGATTCCTTTATTATATCCTCAATTATATCTAATCCTGGACTTACCAAATATTAATTTCTTGTACTCATTCAATTTTATTTTTGAACTCTTTATTCTCTTCCATGGAACTATTTTTTCTATTTTTGTACAAAACCAGAGAATTTTGCTAATTGCTACCTAATAGAATATTTTGAAATCTGACAGGCCTAGTCTCCTTTTGCATCAACTTCATTAACTTCTTGCCATTCTTGCCCCTTTCTTTTTCCATGATAGTTTGAAAACAAAATTATCTGCTTCTATAAGTAACCCAAGGATATTTTGATCAATATGAATATGGAAATTAATTGGGGAAGCATTGACCTTTATCCCACATTAGATGCTATTGGCAGTGTAGTATAGTGGAAAGGATTCTGGATTTGTAATCAGAGGACCTGAGTTAATTGACTTTGTGCAAATCACTTAACCTTTCTAGGCTGCAGTTTTCCCATCTGGAAAAAACTGAAGGGGCTATGCTAGATGACCTCTCCATTCACTTGTAGCTCTAAATCTGTAATCTCCCTAAGCATATTCAAGGGATATATTACCAGTTGGTTAATTCTTCCTTTCTTTTATTAAATACTGATTCCAAAGTTATTATAAAATGGCTTTTATGAAGATCTCTTGTATTACCCAAATATTTGATGCTTCCTGTCATGATCATAAATAGGGTTTCTCTTTTTGTCCATTCCTCTTGATATTTTTAGTAGTAAGATGCAATCTGCCACCTTGACGAAGTCATTTAGTATTTCAGTTAGCTTCTTGATTGAATCCTTTGAATTTTCTAGATACGTAGTCATGTCACTTGAGAAGAATTTTTTAGGGTTTCTGTAATCTCTCCAGCATGATCATGTGTTACTTTTCTTCACAAACTGTTTTGGATAGCTACACCAGCTTTCTTGCCTTGATATGCCATTATCATGGATAATGGATCATAACACATGATATTCCATTTCTGGTCTCCATGGGCGTAGGCTATCTTCTATACCTACCATGCACTTTCTTACTGCCTCTGTCTTTTAGAGTCCCCAGTTGCCTTCAAAGTTTAGCCCAGCGTTCAGGTACTTACTGTATGAGGTTTTTCCTGATCCTGGCAGCTGCTAGCTCCTGCTCCACTCTCCCCTTCTCCCTCATACCTCTTACATGTGTTATATTTGTTTACCTGTGTTGTCCTCTTGGTAGAATGCTAGCTCCCAGAGGGTAGGCACTACTTCACTTTCGTCTTTGAACCCCTACCATGCGCTCAGTGGCCCAGAGTGAAAAATAAAGGTTTGCTTATTGATTATCAATTACTTTTTTAAAAACTCATTCCATGTTTTATTACTATAACTAATATTTCTAAAAATATGTCAAACTGAAAAAAAGGACATCCCTTTTTTGAATCTGTTTTTAATGTGAATGTTTTTCCATTGTATATAATGTTACCTCTTGGTTTCAAGTAGCTGTGTTTTTAAAATCATATTAAGTAAAAACTCATTATATCATATCAATGTATTTTATCAAAAGCCTTTTCTGTGTTCATTGACAATTTTTAACGATTTTTCTTGTTGTACCTTATGGCGTTGACGATTTTTCTCATGACTCCCATTGTGGTGCTGTTATTAAAGGAGATTGTAGGCAGGAGACTCAATGCTTAGCTTTTGCCAAGATGAACAGGATGAGTGTGTATAAATCAAAAACGTTCTTTCTCTTCAGTACAGAAATAAGAGTAACGCACAGAGTTGTACAGCCTTGGTTTACTTAAATCCAGCAACATAGCAAGGGTATGTGTGTGCACTAAGGAAGACTGGTCCTTCACCAGAGTAAGCCGTGGCTGTTCTCATTTGTCTTTCCCAATATGTGCTTGCTCAATTTTCCCCAGGGGGAACATCTCTTCCTTGCCTGCCTTGTCCCATGGCTCCACAGAGCACAAAAAGTCCATGGGAAAAGGCAGTGTGTGTAATGTCTCACTCTTTGTGCCTTAATACTTTAGGGAACCCACTGCTAGAGGGCTGGCTCTAATTCCCTGAATCCCAGTCTTTGCTTTGACCTTTCTAGCATTATACGTAATTGCTGAGGAGACTTGGCTGGGATCCTTAACTAGCTGAAGCCTAGGAATCTTCTCATCTGGGAAAAGTAAACTTATTTAAAGAGGTTTTTAAAAGTTTTGCCACTTTGTTCTCCAGAATAGTTCTTGTCATTATATCTGTTTTCAGGAGTAATCCATTGCTATTTTGATCTGCATTGCATTAATCTGATAAATTTGTTAAACACTGACAGTGAAAAGAGTTACTTTTGGAGCCAGAGGAACTAGTACATTGGAAACATTCTTGTGATTTTTTTGGTGTCCCTTCTAGATCTTTGCATTTAGGGTCTTGGATATCTTAACTGGTTGGGAGGGGGTACAAAGGTAGCTCACCTGCTCTGTGACTGACATTGTAAGCTGCCACAAATGGCACACAAAATGGGAGGAGATGGCACTCATGTGATCTTACAGATGGAGGTTATCATACTATATAACATATATATATATATATACATATATAAACATACACACACACACATACACGCACTACAGAGTGGGACCCTTATCCAGTGAAGTCCATCAGAAAAAAGTCAAGTATTCAACAAACAAGCAAAAATATAACAACGTGTGCATATGTGTGTTGCCTAGTTAATATAATATTCCTGTCTTTACTTGAAGTCCCCTATACATAGTTATGTCCTTAGAGTCATGTCCATGCTACACTGCCTGCATTATCCTCATCACCTCTACCACCCTTGCCTCTGGAACTTTCTACTCTGCCCCAGGGCTCTGGTAGATAAGCTTTCACCCTAGCTTTCTTGGAAGAAAGTTTCCCCACCCTGGGTCATCTCTACTTCATGCTGCCTACACTCCACCCCTCCGCCATAGCCCTTCCTAGTTTACCTTTATATGTTGTGTTTTCCATTAGAATGTAAACTTTACAAGGTCAGAGACTGTCTTGATTGCTTATATTTGTACCCCCAATGTTTTTCATTACATGCTCAATGCTTGGTATATAGTAAGTGACACAGTCTCTGCCCTCAAAGATTATGTTTTCAATGGAATCAGTGCAATCCTTCCCAAATCCAGCTGCTCAACTGTTGGCACCAAATTATGGGGAGAGGGGTCCTAGCACAGTGCTTCTCTATGAAGAAGGTGAGGAGCAGAGAGAAGTGACAGCATTGCCAATGTAAGGGGGACCCTGGACCAGTCAGTGAAGGAGAGAAGAAGGAACAGATCAAGAAGAGAAAGCTGGGGTTGACAGAGGAGCAAGTTCTTTTGCTGAAGGATGATTGTAGAGGACATTGGAGCACAATAATCTAAAGTAGAAAAGAAGCTCTCAGCTTTCTCTGGGTGCAAACTATTTTCCATTTCCTTTACTGTACAAATCAAACCGGGTTTATGTTTGATGTCTTGTGAACCTGAGTGCTTGTAAGCATTGTAAAAGTAATGGCCATTCTTCTTGGGGAGTACTAGATTCTGGCATTCCCAGGTTTCATCTGAATTGATGAAAACAAGTCACAATTCTTGAGATATTTGCAATGCATGCATGTGAAGATTGGGCCTCTGACACAATTTTACCCTAATGTTGAAATATCCTTGCATATTTTAATCCATGATTTTGCTGATGTGGGTGATCCCTAAATACATGCAGATCATAGATCAAAGCTGTTTACTCATTCTCATCTTGTATGGTTTTTTTCCTTCTTTTCTTTCTTCCTCCTTTCCTTCCTTCCTTCCTTCCTTCCTTCCTTCCTTCCTTCCTTCCTTCCTTCCTTCCTTCCTTCCTTCCTTCCTTCCTTCCTTCCTTCCTTCCTTCTTTCCTTCCTTCCTTCCTTCCTTCCTTCCTTCCTTCCTTCCTTCCTTCCTTTTCTTTTTTTTTTTTGCATTGAAGACATTTCTCTGATTCTTTTAATATTTCGTGAATAACAGTACCACATTTGGACTATCCATCTGTTATCCTTTATTTCTGCTACGTGACTAGAATTCATTGCATTCTTGTTATGATTCCTATTTAGTCAAAATGAATATATTTTTTGACATTGCCAAATTCTACTTGCTAATATTTTCTCTAGTGTTTTTGCATGGAATTCAATTAAATTGTATCCTATTATTTCATCCTGGTATAGAGGTTAACTATGTTTTTTGAAGATTACACAGTTGTCTGGGAAAGAAAGAAAGGCTTCTGTTTGGAGCCTGGTTATGAAATGAATGTCTATTATCCAAGAACTAGCCTCAATGAGTGTGAAGTGACATCATCTTTAAAAGATTAGCCACCAGGTGATGAATTATATTGACTACTGTAGTTCATAAAAACGTTTAATAAAGTAGAGCTTGTTCTGATCTGCCCAGATATAGGAAGTACCCATAATAATGAAATCAGAAGGATTTTTTGAAGCAATCAAGTTAGTATACTCATTAATTGTGCTGCTGTGTAGTTTGAGTAATGGAATATAAAGATACTATTGTCTTCAAAAAATTGAAATTGCTCACCTAAAGGAAAGGCTTTTGGTAGGCATAAGAAACCTGCCCCTTATTACTAATGAAGAATTACATGGGAAAAGTGGTGTGAAAGTTATCAGAGAAATGTAGAAGCATTTTAAAAAAGATAGGTCAATAATGATGTAACACTTTCCTTAAAAATGATTTTAAGTTACATTTAAAAATTTAATTTGATCATTTTCCCCAATGAACAAGTATTTATCTTCTCCCTTTCCTACTTTTCACCCACAATAAATAATAAAAACCCATCAAAATAAATCTGCATAGTTAAGCAAAATGAATTCCCACATCATCTGTGTTCAAAATCATGTCCAATTTTAAGTCCATTACCTCTCTGGCAGGAGGTGGGTAGCATGCTTCATCTTTGGTCCTTTGGATTGGTTTATCAACACATCATCAGTATTCTCAGGTTTAAATTTTTTTCATAATGTTGCTATTATATAAATTATTCTTCTATTTCTCTTCCTTCCTCCTCCTCATTTCTTATGGCATGGTAATATTCTGTAACATTCATATGGCATAACTTACCTAGTCATTCCTCAGAAGGTGAACACCTCCTTAGTTTTCAGATTCTTTATTGCTATAAAAGAATTCCTATAAATATATTTATATATAAGAGTCCTTTTTCTATTTGATCTCTTTGGTGGAGATGCCTACAAATGACATCTCTGGATCAAAGGGTATTGCAGGGTATAGTGACCTTTTGGGGCACAGTTCCAAATTGCTTTCCAAAACGGCTGGATAAATTTACAAGGCTACCAACAATGCACTAACACACACATTCCTCTGATAGTTTCCCTGCAGTTCCTCTAACACCTGTCATTTTTCTTCTTTGACAAAAGGAAGATGACAATCTTTCCCAATGTGATGGGTGAGAACCTTAGAGGTGCCTTAATTTAAACTTCTCTAGCAATTAATTACTTGGAACATTTTTTTTCAAATGGCTGTTAGTAGCTTGTATTTCTTCCTTTGAAAATCATGTTTGTATCCTCTAGCCATTTATGTATTGAGCATTAACTCTTTCACTTATAAATTTGAATTAATTCTTAACAGATCTTGGATATAAAAATTTTACCAGAGAAACATTCTACAAAGATTTTTTCCCCCCAAGTCACTTTTTTCTTTTCTAATTTTCACTGCATTGGCTTTGTTTGTGCAAAACTTTTAAATTTCATATCATCAGAATAATCCATTTTATCATGTGTGAGCCTCTCTGTTTATTTAGTCTTGAACTCTTCCTCTGTCCATAGAACAGAAAAGTAATTTCTTCCTCGCTCCTCTAGTTTGTTTGATGTCACATTTTTGGCCTAAGTCATATGTCTATCGGGAATTTATCTTGGTCTATGATATGAAGGTCTATGCCCAATTTCTGCCAGACTGCCTTCTAGCGTTCCTGTTTTTGTCAATAGTGAGTCCCAACCCTAGTAACTTATCTTCGTGTTCATCAAACACTAGGTTACTATGTTTGTTTGCTTCTATATGTTGAACCTATAGTTTTCTTTCTCTGCTTTGTCTCTCCCTGATTCAGTACTAACTCATTTCACTGATTAACTCATATTTTAACCAGTACAAAATTGTTTTGAGGAATGCTGCCTTGTAGAATAAGTTTGATATATGGCATTGTTAAGTTCCCTTATTTCCTCCTTATTTTTTGTGACATCTCTTGAGATTCTTGATCTTTTCATTCCTTCAGATGAATTTTGTTATGTTTTTTAGATCTATGAAGCAATCCTTTTATATGGCATTGAATAAATAAGCATATTTAGATGTTATTGTCATTTTTATTACATTTATTGCATGCCATTTATTGTCATTTTTATTATGTCATTATTCATCATTATACTATTCCCTGAGTAATTAATATTTCTCCAATTATTTAGATCTGTCTTTATTTCTGTAAATAGCATTTTGTCATTGGATTCATATAGTTCCTGAGTGTATCATGATAACTAGAGTCTCAAATATTTTATACATTCTGTGGTTAATTTAGATAGGATTTTTCTTTCTGTCTCTCCCAAATAGGTTTTGCTGGTTATTCTACCAACAGGAATGCTGATGATTTCTGTGAATTTATTTTCTATCCTGTTTTGCTGAATTTATTATTGCAATTAATTTTAGCTGACTCTTTAGGGTTCTTGAGGTCATATCATCACATCATTTTCAAAAAATGATCATTATATTTCTCCTTTCTTTAAGATTATTCTCTAGACTTCTTTTCTTGTATTACTGCTAGCATTTCTAGGACTATGTCAAAAGCAGTACTGGTTTCTTTGCTGCTATTAAAAATGCTGTCATAAATAATTTTTTGCACAAGGGTCCTTTTTCTCTTTGATCTCTTTGGAGGTCTTTCTTCTGATCTTTTTTGGAAAGACCTTTAACTTTTATCCATTACATATAATATTTGCTCTTAGTTTTAGACAGATATTATTTACTATATTAAGGAAAGGTCAAATATTCATATGTTTAATGATTTTTTAAAAAAATAGAAATATTTAGATTTTGTCAAAAGCCCTTTGACTATCTGTTGATATAATAATAAAATTTTTGTTATGTTATTAATATGTTTTATTATGTTTCTAGTCTTCCTTATGTTGAATCAATCCTGCATCCCTGATCTAAATCCTACATTATCAAATAATCTTATATATTTTTGGATCCTATTTGCTAATATTTCATTAATAATGCTTTCATTATTAGAGTCCATTAGGAATATTGATCTATAGCAGGGATTGCAAACTTTTTCTGTGTCATGGACCCCTTTGACAGCCGGGTGAAACCTATGCACCCTTTCTCAGAAGAATGTTTAATGCCTACATTCATAAATAAAAGAATTGTTAAATTTTAATTAGGGATTAGTAAAAATGAAAGTGTATTTTTTTCTCCATTCAAGCTCAGGCACACTTGCAATCTATCAATGGACCACAGATTAAGAACTCTGGACCTATAGTTTTCTTTTTCTGCTTAGACTCTCCCTGATTCAGGTATCAAGGCCATATTTTTATGATTGAAAGAGATTGTAAAGGCTTTTTTCCTCTCTGCAAATAATAACATATTGGAATTGTTTTTTGGATGTTTGACAGAATTCACTTATAAATCCATCTGGTTGTGGTGATTTTTTTTTCCCTCTTCTGGAAGTTTATAGTTTGCTCAATTTCTTTTTCTAATACAAGGCTATTTAAATAATTTATTTCTTCTTTTATTAATCTGAGTACTTTGTTTTTGTAAATGTTCATTCATTTCTAAGTTATCAACATTTTTAGCATATAATTGGCAAAATAATTTCAAATGATTTCATTTATTTCTGTATTAAATGTTTTGAAATATTATTTTTCATAAGAACAATTTGGTTTTCCCCTCTCTTAAACAGATTAGCTGCTTGTCTATTTTGTTAGTTTTTTTTTTAAACTGACTCCTAGTTTTTATCAATTCAATGTTTTCTTTTTAAAACTTTCAATATTATTGACCTTTCTTTGCTTTTGGAATTTCTACTTTGGTGTTTAGTTGGTTTTTTATTGTTATTTCCATTTGTTTATCAATTGAATGGTCAATTTATGGATTTGTTCTTTCTTTTGTTGATGACAGTGTTTAGAGATGTGTGTTTTCCCCTTAAGAACTACATTGGCTCCCTTCTATAAGTATCTTTATACTGTCTCATTATTGTCATTTTCTTTGATGACATTTTCTATAATTTGTCCTTTGATCTCCTTATCACTGAGATCACAAGTCCATTGGTACATATTCATTAATGCGAGAGAGGACAGCACTTTTCCCTTTTAATCTTGCTTTGCTAGTTTTGGAGATCAAAACTCTATTTGTTTTTTGTAAGAAACTGTAGCATATCACTTTTCTCTATATTTAGAAACAGTCTGTGTGATCCAGAAATTGTTTGTTCTTTGAAGGTTTGGAAAAATTTACTTGTGATGTAGCTAGTCCCAGAATCTTTTTATGGAGTAGTTCATTACTGACTCACTTTATTTTTCCAAGATTTGGCTGTATAGTTTATATATTTCCTATTGTATCCTGTTTCGGTCTTTTACTTTTTTTGTAGATATTCAATAGTTCTTTTCAAATTTTCTAATCTTCTTGCAATAATCACTGATAATTTTATTAATTTCTTTTCCATTCATTATAATCTTTCTTTTCTCATTTCTAATACATCAGTTTTATGTCTTTAAAAAATAACCAATTAATTTTTGGTATTATTTTATTTACTCTTTTGTTTATTATCTTATCAATTTTATACCATTACCATAACAGTCTTTCTTCTGCTTTCCTTTCATTTATTCTTTATTCCCTTTTCTTGTTTCTTTAAAAGTAGATTCAACTAATTTAGTTTTTCTCTTTCTCTCATTAGCGTATTGGTATTTAAATCTAAGCATCTGTTCTGAGCACTCCTGTGGATGGATCCCATAGATTTTGATATTTAATATTTATGTTGTCATTGTCTTTTAAGTAATCTGAGGTTGGGGAAAATTTCTTAACTTGAGTTTTTAAAAATGTATAGTTTAAAATTTTTCATATAAATCTGTGCCTATTATGTCTGCAATCTCTTCGCAATATTGGCAACCCCCATTTTCTCTGCAAGTCACTAGTAGGAGGTGGTGTGGAGTTATCCAGTTGTAGTCTTTTTTATGGTTATTTAGTCATTTTGGGGGGCAGCTAGATAGAGCACCAGTTCAGGAGTCAGGAAGACCTGAGTTCAAATCTCACCTCAGACACTTGACACTCACTAGCTGTGTGACCTTGAGTAAGCCACTTAACCTCAATTACCTCATCCTGGGTCATCTCCAGTCATCCTGATGAATATCTGGTCACTGGATTCAGATGGCTCCGGAGGAGAAGTGAGGCTGGTGACCTGCACAGCCCCCCTCACTCAAAACAAAGTCAAGTGCAAGTCATGTCATCATTTCTCTGATAGCATGGTCTTCTTCAGCAACAAAGGATGAACACACACAATTTAGTTATTTTAGTCTTCTCTGGCTCTTCATGACCCCTTTTAGGGTTTTCTTGACAAAGACACTAGAATAGTCCAACTCATTTTACAGATGAGAAACTGAGGTAAACAGGGTTAAGTGACTTGCCCAAGATCACACCGCTAGTAAGTATCTGAGGCTAGATGGGGTCAGCCAAACATACCTAGGCATGAAACTTGCCTAACCTTGAATGAAGTACAAGTTATCTTGGAATCCATAATGAATCTTCGCAGTTTTTCTGGTCTAGGACTCTTTTAACTGATCCCAGGTATGGACTCTTCTACCTGACTCAGAGTAAGGGCCCTTCTACCTGATTTTAGGTGTGGTCATTTTATCAATTGAGCTGGCTTGCTGATTTTGTCCAACAGACTTCATTGTGTGCAGTAGTGTTCCCCAATAGGTCAATCATGATATACCTGTTAATGTTTTTTTTTCAACCTTTTCAGTAGTTCATTTTTTTAAAATGTAGCTTTCATAATGGAAGATTACACTCAATATCACCTTACAAAACAGTGAAAAGCAGCTAAGAAGAAAATTAGTTTTTGGAGAGCTTTACCCAGCTAAGATTGATCACTTCAATGTAGATCATAGGATCATAAATTCAGAACTAGAAGGAATATTAGTGATCATTTAGTCTGATCCCTGGGCAGCTAGGTGGGGCAGTGGATACAGAAGCTGGGCCTGGAGTCAGGAGGACCTGAGTTCAAATCTAACCTTACACATTTACTGATTGTGTGACTGATCTCCTGAAAAAGAAGATACACCAGCATCTCTGCCAGTAAAACCCCAGATGGTGTCATGAAGAATTGGACTCACACAACTGAAAAACAAAAGTCTGGCTCCTGCATTTTACAGATAAGGAAACTGAGAACCAGAGAGGTTAATTGAGCCTGAATTCACAGAGGTGGTAAAGCAAATTTTGAACTCAGATTAGAATTATTTCTACTTCAACATGGATGAAATTGGCAGGAACTCAGTACAGTAACAGTGAATCTACTGGTCAGTCTTAAAGGTTTATCTAGTAGAAAAGCAAGTCCGAAACAGTTTTTTCCAATCTTTTACCAAAACTTAGCTTGCAAAGGATTTCCCAGCACAGAAGGGACTGTGGCCAGCATCCACCCACCTCATCCCCAGTCAATGCTTGTGACTCTTACAACCCCTTCTCCCCACTGTGACCATAAATTTTGGGACTGAGCTGCTGAGTCTGTGAGTCTGTGACTTCTGGCTCAGACTCAGCTCTGTGAGGGCAGGCCTCCCTGTGCGACTTGGAACAAATTGTTTCCTGTCTTTGTCCTGTCAGACACATTTCCCCTTTGTGATTTGGGGGTAGTGGTGTGTGTGTGATGAGTCTTGGATATACCCTATTTAATCCCTGCTCCAAATTCCTCTACTGTGATGTAACTCCATGTGGTCTAGTTGAAAGAGTGCTAAACTTGAAAAATCTGTAAAATGGGTTGGTGATATAGGTAAGTATCAATAGGGCTCACTCCCACGAAGTTGCTTTAAGGGTCTAATGAGATGTTCTGTCATTTTTCAGTCATGTTCAACTCTTTGTGACCTCATTTGGGGTTTTCTTGGCAGAGATACTAGAGTGGTTTGCCATTTCCTTTTCTAGCTCATTTTACAGATGAGGAAACTGAGGCAAACAGGGTTAAGTGACTTGTAAGTATCTGAGGTCAGATTTGAACTCAGGAAGATGAGTCTTTCTGACTCTAGGCCTGGTCCTCTATCCGTTGCCATGAATGAGACAATATATGTAAAGGACTATGGAAACCTTAACTGTCTTTACAACTGTCTTCCCAGAATCACAGAATTACAAGAGCTAGATGGGATTTCAGAGGCCATTTAGTGCATTTCTTTCCTCAACAGGAATTCATTCTACAACATCCCTGACAGCTAGGAATTCAGCCTTTGCTTGAAGACTCTAGGTGAAGGAGAGTTCATGACCTCCAGAGGCAAGCTCATTTTACTTTTAGGTAGCTCTAATTGTTAGAAGACTCTTCCTTGCATCAAGCCCCCACTAGAGATTTTTTTCCAAGCTGAAATGGACTGTTAATAAATGTACCTCTTTGCAATTTCCACCCAGTGTTCCTGGTTCTGTCCTCTGGAACCTAGAAGGATGAACCTAATTATTCTTCAGCATAGCTGAGGTTGCCCTGGAACTAGCTCATGTCAGCTCTCCTGGGCAGAGTGTTTAGCTACAAGCTAGGGTTTGATAAATTGTTTTATTGACTGTACAGATATTTTAAAAGTGATGGAGAAAATGTTAATAATGCATATCAACCTTTAAAATTCATTTTGGGTATAATTTTTTGAGAACTGTTTATTAAACATTTATCAAGACACCCCTGAGATAGCCTTTCAAATACTTGAAGACATATATCATGTCTTCCCCACCCCCACCCTGCCCAAGTAATCTATTCTTCAGGCTAAACACCTGCAGTTCCATCAATGGCGCCTCACATGGCACAAATTCACAGCCCAGGATCTTCCTTTGGATCCTCTTCAACTTATTAATGTCCTTCCTACAATCTGATGCCCAGAGCTGACCCCAATACTGTAGATGTGAGACCAGCAAAGAGTACAACAGGACCATCACCTCCTTAAACCTAGATGCTAATACCTCTCGTAAGGAACCTATGCTATTCTGGATGAGCTATGTCATGTTATTAATTCATATAGGACTTGTAGTCCTCTAAGACTCCCCAGATCTTTTTTAGACTAATGGCTACCTAAAGCTGCTTTTTAGAAACACAAGTGTATACTTCAAAAGACTCATGATGGAAAATACTATCCATATCCAGAGAAAGAACTATGGAGTCTGAATGCAGATCAAAGCAGACTATTTGCTCTATCTTTTTTGTTTAGCTTAGTTTTGTTGTGTTTCTTCTCTTGTGGATCATTCCATTGGTTATAATTCTTCTTTACAACATGACTAATGCGAAAATATGTTTAATATAAGTGTACATGTAGAGCCTATATCAAATTGCATGCCATGTTGGGGTGGAGAGTGGAGGGAAAGGGAGAAAATTTAAAACTCAAAAGCTCGTGGAACTGAATGTTGAAAACTAAAAATGAATAAATTAATTTAAAAAAAAGAAATACAAGTGTAAGACCTTACATTTATTTATTTATTTTGGAGGGAGGAAGGCAAATCAATTGGGGTTAAGTGATTTGCCCAAGGTCACATAAGCAACCAGTAAGTGTCCAGTGTCTGAGGCCAGATTTAAACTCAGGTCCTCCTGACTTCAGGGCCAGTGCTCTATTCCTTGCACCACCTCACTGCCCCATAGACCTTACATTTATCCTTAATAAATTTCATCTTACTTGACTTGGTCCTTTGCTCCAGTCCAATCATGTCACATTCCAAAAACAACTGAGTTCACTGCAACCCACATATTGACTTAGCCTTTAAATGTATTGTTATTTATGTCAATTGCATTTTAATTTTTTATTACATCTGTCCTAATTCCATTTTAGCTTGGTTCTGTCTGTATTCAGGCTTGCGTGTTGCCTGAATGCCACTTGTTTGACACCTCTGCTCTAATCTATTGAAATTAGACTTTTGAATCCTAACTTTACTGAAGAGTGTGTTGGCTATCCTTCCCAGCTTTGCATCATCTGCAAATTTGATAGGCAAGCCATCTATCCCTTCATCTAAGTCACAGATTAAAAATGTATTATTATAATTGGTATTAAATTATTAAATAAATAATTTAGTAATAAATGAATTGTTAAATAAATATCAAAATATTTATTATTAAAATATTTAAATATCACAGAGCTAAGCACAGGTCCTTGGGGTTACTTCGCTAGAGACTTCCTTCCAAGCTGAAATGGGCTGTTAATAATTCTTCTTTAAGATTAGTTATTCAACCAGGCAGTACTTTATCTAATTGATAAGACTGTTGCTTTGCCAGCATCCCTCCATCTTTTCCATAAGAATAACATGAGAATTTTTGTCTAAAGTTTTGCTAAAATTTAGGGCAATTATCCACAGAATCATCCTGATCCGCTGTTTATTTGACTGTCAAAAAGGAAATCGGATTAGGTTAACATGACCTTTCTCTTTTCCAGATGTTTGTTACTCATTCCTTTAATCATGTGTTCTAGAATTTTGCCAAGAATTGAGGTCAAGCAAATGCTGGAGGGAGTGTGGGGAAAAAAAGTACTTTAATATATTGTTAGTGGAGTTGTGAACTTGTCCGACCATTCTGGAAAGCAATTTGAAACTATGCTCCCAAAGCTATTAAGCTATGCATACCCTTTGACCCAGTGATACCTCTACTAGGCCTATACCCCAAAAGAGATCAAAGAAGGAAGACAAGGTCTAATATGTACAAAGATACTTATAGCAGCTCTCTTTGTGGTGCCAAAGGGTTGGAAACTGAGAAACTACCCATAAAGTGGGTATTGGCTAAACAATTACAATATGTGGATATGATGGAATACTAATTTGCTATAAGAAATAATGAAAGAGATGGTTTCAGAAAAATCTGGGATGACTTGAATGAATCAATGCAAAGTGAAGTGAGCAGAACCAGAAAGAACAATTCATACAATAACAACAGTCTCATAAAAAACAACTTTGAAAGACTTAAGAACTCTGATCAACACAATGACCAACCACAATTCCAATGAAATATGCTTAACCCTGCCAGATAGAGAACTGATGGACTCAGAGTGAAGATCCAAGCATATTATGCTTTCTTTATTTCTTTCTTTTGGGGGGAGAGGGACATGGCTAAATCAGGAATTTTTTTCACATGACTTTACATATTTGTAATTAGTTTTTTTCCCTTGCCTTCTCAGTGGATAAGTGAGGGGAAGGAGGAAGGGAGAGAATTCAGAGCTAAAACTTAAATAAAATTGAATAAAACAAAAAATCAAGGCCAAAATCTAAGAGCCAATCAACCAACAAACATAAAGTACCTACAATGTGCTAGACAGAGGAAGCCAGATGGCTTAGTAGATAGAATGCTTGACCTGGAGTCAGGAAGACTTGAGTTCAGACACTTCCTAGTTATGAGACTCTGGGCAAGTCACTTAACCACTGTTTGCCTTGGAAGAAGCTCAAGAATGCTGGCTCTGGAGTCAGGAAGGCCTGAGTTCAAATCCATCTTCAGACATTTACTAGCTGTGTGATGCTGGATAAGTCACTTAACCTCTATTTGACTTAGTCCACTGAAGAAAAAATGGCAAACCACTCTATTGTCTTTGCCAAGAGAACCTCATAGTGTGGTCTTGAAGAGTTGGACACAACTGAACAACAAATGTGCTAGACCCTAGGTTAGGTGTTAACTAGGGATACAAATACAGAGGCAAAATAGCTTCTGCCTCAAGAAGCTTACGCTGTAGCAGTGAAGACAACAGACACATACATAGGGATGTAGGATTATATAAAACTTATACAAAACTGATGCAAAATCAGCTTAGTAGGAGCTGGGGGTGGGGCTACACTAGCACCTGCAGGGACCAGGAAAGGAAGGCATTATGCAGAAGGTGGTACTTGAGTGGAATCTTGCAGGAAACCAGGGATTCTGTGAAGTGGCAATGTGTGGAGAGAGTGTATTCCAGGCATGGAGGAGAGCCAATGTGAAGGCATGAAGAGGAGGTGGTGGTGGAATGGCATGTGTGTGGAGCAGCTGGACAATAGATAGCATGGATAGGAACAACAAGGATTAAGATAGCAAAGGTGGTAGGAACTCAATGTGTGAAGAGTGTTAGATCCCAAACAGAAAAGTTTTTATTTGACCCTGGGCATTAAAGGAAGACACTGGAATTTATTGAGTGATATGTTTAACTCTGTGCTATAGGGACAATCAATTTGTTGACTGTGTAAGGGATGAATTGGATCACAAAGATATGAGGCAGAGGTACAGAGCCAATTAGGAGGTTATTGTAATAATCTAAGGGAGAGGTGGCACAGTGGGAAGACCTGGAGTCAAGAAAACTCATCTTCCTGAATTCAAATCCAGCCTCAGACACTTACTAGCTGTGTTACCCTGGGAAAATCATGTAACTCTGTTTGCCTCAGTTTCTTCATCTGTAAAATGAGAAGGAAATGGCAAACCGTTTTAGTATCTCTACTGAGAAAATTCCAAATGGGGTCACAAAGAGACAGATATGACTGAAAAAAGACTGGACAACAAGGGAGAAGTGCTGAGGATCCTAACTAGGGTGATGGTTCTGTGAGTGGAGAAAAGGAAATATATGTGAGAGATGTCATGGAGGCAGAAACAAGTTAGGAGTCAAGGATGCCATCAGGACTGTGAATTTGAGTGCACTAGACAGAAATAGGGAAATCTGGAAGAAGGTCAGGTTTTGGGGAAAAACAACCAATAAGCATTAAGTAAGGATCTACCAGTCTAATCTAAGTACTATGCTGGTGTTAGGGATACGAATTTAAAAGAGTGAAATAATCCCTACCCTTAAGGAACTATTGGGGAGAAAAACTGTTGTGGTTACTCATCCTTCATTTTCGAATAGGACCATGATGTGTTGAGCGATGCTTTGACTTGCACTCACATTGGATTTAAGTGAGACAGAGCTTCTCAAAGCTTCCAGTCTCATTCTCTTCCAGAGTCGTCAAAGTTCGGTGGCAAGACAAAAGTCAAGATGTCTGAAAATGACCCTGGATGCAGCGGATGATCTTGGCATCTTTGATGCCTGGCCAAGCTCTAAGTATTCCACAGCACTCTTCATCCATTTTCATGATTGTGGGAACAAATTATTCTGATCTACCCATTCCAACCTGGGAAAGTCTTCACATATTTGGGGTAGACATTCACCAAATTCAATGAGGAGAGAAAAACTGCAGGTATGTTAACTATATACTCAATAAATACAAAACAAACATAAGATGGTTAAATATAGAATATTTAGAGGAGGAGAGCACTAGCAATTGGGGGAAGATCAGGAAAAGCTTTGTGTATAAGGCGGCATTTGAGCTATGCTTGAGAGAAGGAAGAGATTCTCTGAGGAAGAGTGAGGAGGAAAAGTAAAGTATGCCGAGGGCCAGCCAGTGCCAAGATACAAAGAGGGGAGATGAGAAAAGAGAATGAGTTCTGCGTTGGGGATGTTGGATTTGAGGCGGCTGTGGAACATCCCATTCAAAACGTCCAATAAAGCAGTTGTTTATTGTTTATCCTTTATTTTTGGAAAGGATCAATGACATCATGGGTGATGTCTCCACTTGTTTATGAATTAGATTTAAGTGAGATAGGGCTGCACAAATTATTAGCCTCCTTCTCACTTTCTGAGTCATCGAAGTCTAGTGATGATGTGAGACTGGAGCTCAGGAGTGAGACTGGGGTTGAGAAGCGAAGGACTAACCAAACCTGGAATAAACACACAGTCACGGGGCATGGCATGGGTGATGATCCAGACTGAGAAAAAGCATTCAAACAAGTAAAAGGAGAACCGAAAGCAGTGTCACAATACCTAGAAGAAGAGAATTTTCAGTCAATAATTTTCCAACTTCTCTCCCTTTCTGGAAAAGTAGGACATTTGCCCATCTCCAGTCCTATGTTGTCTCTTCATTCTCCATTTTTGTTAAAAGATCATTGCCAGTGAGTGGCACTGTCAATAGTTGAAAAGCAACAAAATATTTATTAGGCATCTACTATGTGCCAGAGTCTGTGCTAAGTCGTGGGGATACAAAGAAAGGCAAAAGATAGTCCCTGCCTCCAAGGACCCCACAATCTAATGGAATAAGACAATTTATATAAAAAGAAGTTGAAAGGGTGTGTGTGTGTGCAGGAATAGAGGGAGGGAGAGTAGGTGCCAGGTGCAGGGGCATGATGAAGATTTGTAGTCAGGTGGGAAATGATGAAATAACTGCCCTTAAATGGAGGATCTGGGAGTAATTTTCCAAGGACCACCTTCTACTCCTCCAGTGAGAGAGGGGATACTGAGGAAAGTAATCCCATCTGCCAGTTCTTTCAGTACTCTCAAGAAATCCTTCTGGACTAGGTGAATTGAATGCATCCACGGCTTCTCTGTGCTTGCGCTTTATCTTCTGATTTATCTTCTGATTTATCTAAAGGATAAACAATAAACAACTGCTTTATTGGACGTTTTGAATGGGATGTTCCACAGCCGCCTCAAATCCAACATCCCCAACGCAGAACTCATTCTCTTTTCTCATCTCCCCTCTTTGCTGGATGGCAGCTCTCCACTAGACATTTTGTCCTGTCTTTCCCAGTCCAAAGATCATTCTCTTTATTAGAGAAAAAGGAAATAATAGAGGCGTGAACTGGTCATCAATTATCAATGTGTCATCCTTTGCAAGTATCAGTCCTATCCCTTCTTGGAACCTTTTTTCTCCAACACAATTTTAAAAACCCTTTTCTGTTATGCTTAGCTTTCATGACCAGCTTCTGCTCATTCTGAATGCTCCTGGCAATATTTTGTTCAGGACTATATCACACTTTAGTACTCATACTTCATCATCTGTCTTTGTCTGTATATATTGCATAGCTCTTGTTGTTGAGTTGTTCAGTTGTCTCTTACTCATCGTGGCCACATGGATCACAGCACACCATGCTGTTCTGACCTGAGGAGCTGATTTTCCAATGTCGTATCTGATGTGGATATAAATGGTACCCTAAGGGTTAAAAAGAATTTTAGGGGTTGTTTTTTCCAGGACTTTGTGAAGCCCCTCCTGAGGGGTGTTTCCGGCTTATTCTGCAACTTATCCGTAATTTGAGGGTGTCTTAAAGTCCTTTTCCCTTTATCTTGAAATATCATAAGATTCCTCCTTATCTTGTAAGCAACCTTCATTCTGTTCATCCTTATCCTGTCCCTAAACTTCAACCCCCATAAAAAACCCTAAAATTGCATCATCTTTGTTTTTTACAACCCCCCTCAAATTATATCACCCTTCTGAAACCCCTGTATAAGCCTGGTTCCCCCAAGTATCAAGACCTTTCATTAGCTTCTTGCTAACAAGGTCTAAGTGAATTCTTTCACACTCAAAACTGCTCTCCTGCATCCGACCTCAATATAAAATGGTGCCAAAACCTAGGAATCTAAATATTAATTGGACTCTACTGACCTTCTCCTAGTCACTGGGGTAAGAGATAAATACCCTTTTCTTTGTTCTCTTACCCACATCTTTCTGTTTCTATGGTCTCCTTGGCTTCAATGGAGTACATGAGGTACCCAGACACTGCCAGAGGCATCTGAAGCTCCACTGACTTCTGGGTGGCCAGTCAGACTGTGGACCCCTCATAAAAGGGGATCCCCTTACACTGTGTCTGTCACGTTTTTTTCTCCCCTTTGTCTTAGGATGCTGAGATGAAGGGAGAGAGGCTGCTAGGATGGGAAAATTGGGGGAAGAAGATCTTAAGGAAAAGTGCCTAGTGTTCCATCGTAACATAGCCTGCCTTTAATATAATCTAGAAAAGTTATTTGTGAAGGGAATTTATAAGCAAGACAAGTTTAGTAAGAAATTTGGTCTCCAAAACTTAATGAAAAGGTGCCTTGCTCTGCTTGAACGGATTTTTACCTTGTATTGTTCCCTTTCCCCGTAGGAAGTTGGGGAGTCAGGTAGGTGGGTCTCTTGGCCTGGTTTTCTTTGTGTGGGGGGTGTCCCTGTGTCTGTTTTTGAGTTCCCTATGCTCTGTGTTGTTAACTTAAAACTTTATATGCAGTATACACATCTTGAAATTTCCAGGGGGATAAGAAAGGAGAACTGGAATGCTTCAGACAGTTGCCTCACAGGTTAAAGGGAAAGAGGACTCCAGCTCAAGGAAGTAAAAGGTTATTTGGAGCTAGGAAGTGTCACTAGGTATCTTTGAACAAAATATGAATTTATGGAGAATAATCTTTTCTTTTAAAGTGCTAAGAGTATTAGGCCTTAGAAACTAAAATATTACCATCAGTGATCCATCATTGATTATGATCCAGGTTTGATTTGCTCATCCAACTAAATTAACACCACCTGATTGGTAATTAATTGATTCTATTTCAAGTTTTAAATGCATGATAATTGCTTATGGTATGGTCTTATTTCTAAATTTTCTTGTATCATGAAATTTGGTTAACAATTGTATCACCTACATTGCCAGAAAAGTAATTTCTCTCATAATCTGTATGTTGTTAGATTAAGAATTGGATTGTCAGATCACGAGGTTGTTAACTAAGAGGAGAATTTTTGGAATCATCGATTCCAAATTCTTATCAACCTTGTGCAAAATTCTGTATGTTGTGGAATTCCTAGAATTTTAGTTTTATGGCACCTCAGGGATTTGTGATAGACATTTTACACCAACTTGGTTTTGATAAATTCTAATATTTAAGGCTTCAGCTAATTTACTTCATGAAAGTTTAGTGATTATTCCTTTTAACATCAGGATAAATTGTAAACATTTTAAAGAAAGGGAAATACTTTTACAAAGAAAAGTTTTGCAAAACCTTTCTGTGTGATTTTTAGAAAAATCTAAATTTCCATTTGCAGGCTAATTTGTTGCAATAATAATTTGATATTGATGACATTTATGTCCAAACCTACTGTGAATTTCCTAAGTTTCATTCCTAGGTTTGTGGTGTCCTTGGATTGGCCTTAAATGGGTGCTTTCATACTGCGGGTGCCATAAGAAAGAGCACTGGTCTCGTGAATGTAGTCTTAAAAGGTTCAATATCCCACTTAAGTTTTTAAAGGGTGGACATAGAAACGAATAAGTTAGGACAACTAAAAACATCTTAGCAGACTCTGGAGGTTTTGAGATGACTTGTTACTGAGTTTTGGAATACCTTCTCACAATTCCATCACTCCCTTTCCTCACTCCCTCCCCCATGTTTTCTTATTAACCGTTTTCACCTCCAATCAGGCTAGCTCAGATCTCCTCCACCGGCAAATTCACCTTTCTCCTGTCCCCAAAAGAAGGAGAGGGAAGGGCAGCAGCAACATCTTGGAAGCACCTAGGCACAGTCATGGAGAGAGTGTGAAGGGGGATGGGTCAAGGTAAAGAAGCCAGCCAGTCAGCTTCTGTACTTGGTAAGCCAGTCCATCTTTCTAGCAATATTTTCTATGTGATCTGGAAATGCAATTGATGTCATCTGAAGTTTATTGTTTATGTTACAGCTAAAACAATTTGGCTATTACTTATGAAAATTGTAAGATTGTTGGTTATTGTTTTAATTCCAAACCTAAAACTGGTACCTTGTCTGGGTTATAGAGTTCCTAAACAATTAAATTGACTTGCTGAGAATTTGCAAGTACATAGAAATGATCTCTCATGATTGATTTTTTTACACAAGGACAAATTTAAATTTGAGATCTAAAACCTAGCAAACTTTTGATTAGTGAAACTTGCCACCTGAAGTAAAAGCTCTTGGGACTATAATGAATTGTGTTTTGAGTTGTCTGATGGATCATAAGAATCCATTAACAATCAATAGTCAATAATTCACCATCTTAGAGAAATGCCACAAGTTGCTTAGAGACAATGTGACTATTACAGGTAGAAATCTACAACTGGCAAAGCTTAGAGGACAGTCTTAGCCTCAACCTAGGATGGGATCCTCCTCACTCAGTTTCTCCACTGTGTTCCTTTGAAAAGGAATGTTTCCCACATGACTATTCCTGGGTCTGTCTATGAGGTGGAATTGACGCTATGAGGTTGAAAAACTATGATATTTTATCTACTCATGTCCTTGCTTTTCCTTTTAATGACAAATTTCTGTAATCAAAGTAAGTGGTCAGTAAAAGATGTGAGCACAATGCAAGCTTGTGAAATTTAGCTGTTTTTAATCTGAATGTGTAGTCATTCTATACCCCAAACATCTGGGTAAATTATTACTCCTGCATAGTCATGTGAAAGATTAAATCCCTGGAATAGAACATTTTTTCTGAATGATATGGGAATAACTAGACAAAGGGAAAAGAAGTTTATGAAACAAAAGTACAAACACAATTTTAATTATTATCTGATAGACTGAAGCTGGATACATCTGAGCTACTATAATAAAATGTGTGTTTAAGATTTGAGCTATTCAGTCTAAAATTATATTCCTTTTTACACCTTAAACAACTTAGTAAATAGGTACTCAGCTTAATCATCTGCCTGCTACTGGATATATATCTATATGGAATAAGGTCCTTAATTATTTCAACATAACATAAGAATAATTGGATATTGGTACAACTGATTGAGAGACCTAGCTCTTATCCTATTAGTTACTTAAACTAATTCAGAAACATCTTCAGTCTGGGGAAAAGAATTTTAGTGCAATCACATTTTTTAGAGGGAAGTAACTTATTTTAGCATTAATGGAAAAGTCAATTTCATTTAAAATTTACTACTATTGTAGAAATAATACCTGTTTATACTGTATGTCCTGTGGTACAAACATGTCTTATTATAAACAACTTATTGATCTGCACTGTTTTGTAGTTAATTACTTATGGATCCTCCCAAGTCTTTTATGATGACTGGAGTAAAATCTCTCTCTTAAAAGCAAATTCGTTTGTATAACTATTGAACTCAAGCTTCTACCTGCAAAAGTATTGTAACATATTTATCTGTATAGAGTTGGATCCTCAATAACATCTGATCCTCCTGAAGGAATTGGAATTAGAAAGGAAACTTTTGAGAAAATAACAAGATCAGATAATCCTGTATGTCAAAAGTAAAAAATACCATCATGGTTCCTCTTTTCTTATACCCTTTTAATGCTCCTTCTATTTGGCCTTTCATATTGAACTAGCTTGTCAGATTTGTGTCTCTTGGACTTTTGGCTGTCCACCTACAGATGGTCATACAACAAGAATACCTGTTCCACAGTCTCCTCATTCCATGGATATTCAGCCTCATTTTACTCCCTTCCCTGCCCCAACTCAGTCAGGGACAGCTCCTTCGTCCATCCCTAATAGCATTTGGGAGAAGGTAAGGCAAACAGGAGCGCTGAGGCAGATGAAGCAAGGAGGATGCAGGATGTGAGATATAAGATAAGATGAAGTGTGTGAATAGCCAGAAAAGTGATCAAAGAAGACTATGCATTGAGGCCCCTCACCGTGGACTTGTCTGTATGCTTTCTAGCTATGTTGTGCTCTGAGCCCTACCTTGAACCACTTCTGTTCCTAGCCCACAGATTCCTGATTCTCACCATATGCCTAGGCTTAGGCCTGCTTTCCAGGACTGGAAGTCTAATGCCTTAATCCAAATAGGGAACTCTGTGGGGCAAGGGGGAATACATGATTTCTGAGTGTGTTACCATCATACCCAGGATATGAGCTAACTCCCCATAGCTCTCCTCCCATCCCCTGAAAACCCTGCATGGAATTTATCCTCTGAGTGTTAGAATTCTGCACTCAAAAGATGCTGCAGGCAGCCTCTTCAATGCAAGACATCCATTCCAGCCTGATATCTCCCCCTGCCTCCTCTTGGAGTTAATGATTCCTCTCCCTTCTTTCTCCCATTTTGACCCTGCTGTTAGTCATTTTACTTGTTCTTATATTTCACCTGGGGTGTATATGTTCAGGGAGGATCAGCACATTCGATGTGATGGCTGCTGAACCCTTTTCGGGGCTCTTTCCACCTTTGGTGTCTATCTGTTTCACCCAACTCTTACTTGTGGCTCCAAGAAGCTGCAGCATGCACAGCGGCCACACCCTGGTAAACTGTTTCGGCAGACAGGCCAAACCAGGTTGAGGATAACCCTCAAACCCATTGGTGAGTTATGGGGTTGTCTACCCCAAGCATGTGAAGACTTCCCCTGGTGGAATGGGCAGATGAGAACAATTTGTTCTAACAGTCATGAAGGCAACTGAAGCAGGTGATATGTAGCAAGTATGGATCAATTCTCTTCTGCCTATGCTAATTTTGGTCTAATAATCAACACCAAGAAAATACAGGTGCTCCATCAGCCACCACCATCCATATGTGGAATCATCAGTTACAACAAATGGAGAAGTTTTGAATGCTATGGATAAGTTCACTTACGTTGATAGTATACTTTCCAGGGATGTACATATTGACAATGAGGTTGACACATGCATTGTCTGAGCTAGCTCAGTGTTTGGGAGGCTCTGAAGAAAAGACTGGGAGAGAAGAGGTATTAGACTGACTACCAAACTGAAGGTCTACAGAACCATTGTGCTGACCTCATTGTTGTATGCCTGTGAAACATGGACAGTCTACCAGCGCCATGCCAGGAAACTGAATCGCTTCCATTTGAACTGTCTTAGGAAGATTCTGAGGATCACCTGGCAGGATAAGGTACCAGACCCTGAGGTCCTTGATCGAACTAAACTGCCCAGTATTCTAATTATGCTTCCACGTTGTTCGAATGCAAAATGTACTTTTGCCAAAAAAACTATTTTATGGAGAACTCACATGCAGCAGGCAATCACATGGTGGCCAGAAGAAGTAATACAAGGACACTCTCAAGGCCTTTCTCAAGAATTTTGCACTTGATTGTGTGACATAGGAGACACTGGCACAGAACCACTCAGCATGGTGTGCCCTCATCAGAAAGGGTGCTGTGCTCGTTGAGCAAATCAGAATTGAGACAGCACAAAGAAAACATAGGACGCATGCATTTGGAGTATCCACCCCATATATTCACACTGACTATCTGTGGTAAAGCATTCCAAGCTCATACTGGTCTGATCAGCCACAGCCAGACACACTGAAACTTCACTTTGTCATGGTAATGTCATTTTGGTCCTCTTCCAGAATGAGGGACAACAACCAACCAACCAATATTTGACCTATGCTTGTTTAACCTCCTGGCTCGCTTTGTGTGTTCTTGGTGCAGAAATTCCACCTTCAACTTTTAGGATACCAACGGCTGTCCTTGCTATCCCGAGTGGTTTGCCTCTCTCCACTGTGGACTCAGTGGGTGCCACATTCCACACCCCCACATTGCCTACCCCTCCTCAACCTGAAATGGACTCTGTGCCCCCATTTAACTTCGTCCCTTTTCCTGAAAGATTTCTCTTGCCTAGTGGCTGAGTGGGGAAATGATGTGGATACAAATGGCACCCCTAGGACTAAAAAGAATATTAGTTTCTAGTGCTCTGCGAAGCCCCTCCTGAGAGGAGTTCAGGATTCTTCTGTAGCTTATCCTGTAACTTGAGGGCTCCTTTTATCTTGAAATACAACAAGACTTCTCCTTTTCTTGTAAGACCAAACGAAATGTTTTTTCTTCTTTATTCTGTGTCCCCTTGTCTTTATCCTGTCAACTATCTTCCTCATCCTGTGTTCTAAGATTCTTCTTTATCTTGTAAGCAACCTGTTCATTCTTATCCTGTTCCTAATTTTCAACTCCCATAAAACCCTAAAATTACATCATCTTTCTGATTATTATTCTGTAATTATATAGGTGTGAACCTATAAAAGTCTAGTTCTCCCAAATATCAAGGCCCCATATTAGTTTCTCGCTAACAAGGCCTGTGTAGTGTTCACGTGATAAAGCTATCACTGGCCACAGAGAACATCTAAGTGAATTCTTTTACGCTCAAACCACTCTCCTGAATCTGATCTCAACATCTTTAGTATTTTAATACTGTCCAGGGGACTTTCTTGGCAAAGATACTGGAATACTTTGCCATTTCCTTCTGCAGTGGAGCACATTTTGTCAGAATTCTCCACTATGACCAGTCCAAGGTAACCCTCCATCTTGTAGCTCATAGTTTCACTAAGCTACACAAGACAATCTGTCAGGATAAGGCATCCAGGAGGTGATCCAGGAGGGGCTCTATATGTTGTACATACTTTTAAAAAATAAAATTGAAGCTTGTTATTGAATTCCCTGTGCATCCATATTGGTTCTTTAGAGAACTCCCCACCCTCCTTTGTGATTTTCATTAGTGTTGTTGGTTTTTGTCTTCTGAATTTTATTCATGAGATAATTCTGTTCTTTCTGGGCAGATTTTCCTTGCAGAAATTTAGCTGTTGGATCCCACTAATTTTTTCTTACCCTTTGACATGTTTTTTCAAAAATTAGAATGTGTCACACTACTCCCAACTTTCCACTTCTCTATCACAAATCCAAGATGGAACAGACACTTCTTTCCTAGATTACTATTCATTTCCTACCTAGATGCCAGTGACTCCTTGTTTGTGAGAATCAAATAGAGAACAGAATTTCCCTTCTTTGACTCTTCCGGCTTTTGAAAGACAAAACTATCATTAAGGCAAGTCAAGGAACTGTTAGTTGCTCTGTTTTTGGCAGAGAGTGCTCCAATGGTTGCCTAAATATTCGAAGTCTCCTGTCATTATTGCATCACACTTCTGTGTTGGGTTTGTAATCTATTTCTTTTGTTTTTATTTTTAAAATTATTTTATTTGTTGTCAGTGTTCTACAATCACTTCCATCTATCTTGGATTTTTTCCTCTCTTTCCCATTCCTCCCTGAGACAGTGTGCAACCTTATATAGGTTCTACACATATAGATTCTACACATTCATTTTAGTCATGTGTCATAGAAGAATTAAAATGAATGGGAGAAACCATAAAACAAAACAAAACATAATACAAAAGAAAATGATCTGCTTCATTCTGTGATCCAATCCATAGTTCTTTCTCTGGATGTGGAAGGTGTTTTGCCTCAAGAGTCCCTAGGGAATTTTTAAGTCCTTGCATTACAATGAAGTACTAAGTCTACCAGAGAAATTCCTTGCACATTGTGGTTGTTACTGTGTATAAAGTTCTCCTTGTTATGCTCCTTTCACTCAGAATCAGTTCATATAAGTCCTTCCAGGCCTCTCTAAAGTCTTCCTGTTCATCATTTCTTATAGCACAATAGTATTCCATTACATTTCATACCACAACTTGTTCAGCCATTCCCCAATTGATGGGCATCCACTTGATTTCCAATTTTTGGCCACCACAAAGAGAGCCGTTGTAAATATTTTTGTACATGTGGGACCCTTTCCCATTTCTATAATCTCTTTGGGATAGAGCCCCAGAAGCGATATTGTTGTTCAAAGGGTATGCACATTTTTTTTTATCCCTTTGGGCATAGTACCAAATTGCTCTCCAGAATGGTTGGATTAGCTCACAGCTCCACCAACAATGAATTAGTATTCCAACTCTCCCACATCTCCTCCAACATTTATCATCTTCCTGTTTTGTCATGTTAGCCAATCTGATACGTGTGATGTGGTACCTCAGAGCTGTTTTGATTTATATCTCTCTAATCAATAGTGGTTTAGAGTATTTTTTCATATGTCTATAGATAGCTTTAATTTTTTCCTCTGAAAACTGCCTGTTTATGTCCTTTGACCACTTATTAATTAGAGAATGACTTGTATTCTTGTACATTTGACTCAGTTCTCTATTTTAGAAATGAGGTCTTTATCACAGACACTAGTTGCAAAAATTCTTTCCCAGTTTTCTGCTTCCCTCCTAATCTTGGTTGTGTTGGGTTTGATTGTGCAAAAACTTTTCAGTTTAATGTAATCCGAATTATCCATTTTGCAGTTCATAATGCTTTTTATCTCTTGTTTAGTCAAAAATTCTTCCTTTCTCCATAAATCTGATAAATACACTATTCATTGCTCCACTAATTTGTTTATAGTATCAATCTTTATACCTAGATCATGTATCCATTTGGACTTTATTCTTGTTTACGGTGTTAGGCGTTGGTCTATGCCCAGTTTCTGCCACGCTGTTACCTAGTTTCCCCTAATCTATTTCTTGAAATCCTTATCTACTTCCTCTTTCTATCCAGATGATCTATAGTATTCTCAGATATTAACATTATTTTTGTTTCTTCCTTCATCTTCAGCAAACTGTTCTGGACCATGACTCTTTGCTCTGGTTCCTAGATTTCCTTATGTCTTAAGGACAATGCTACTGTCTCATCCCTCTCCCTCCCCTTCGTCTTTGCCTGTCCTGTTTCTTTAGAATAAAATATGCCTATCCAGTGTATTAGTATAGACACAGGTCTCATCCTCCCACGTCTCAGTAATAATTATAAGATCACATATGCCTGTTTGCATTAGGTTGCTTAGTTAATCATTTTTTTTTACGTACACTTTGTGTATTTATGTATAGCTAATGAAAACAATGGGGTTTTGTTACTAGCTCCTTTTGGGGATTTTTGTCTCCTATGAATTTCTGAAAATGTCTACATCTATTTTTCTACTTGTACCGTAACTACTATCTATCTATGCTGGTAGATATATGTACTTTCCTCCTTCTTGGTTCATTTAAATTTCTTTTCATTAGATTTGCCAGACTGCATACAAATATAGTCTTATTAACCTATGTTAGGTGCTCAATCATTTTCGTATTTTATATGGCTGGCCAGAAATTCCGTTCTTATTCTTGAATACCACCTTCTTAATCAGTTGTTCACTACCCCAGTCTGCCAAGGGCTAAAGTTCTTGCCTTCTGTGAGCAGCAATTAAGAGAGAAGGAAAGAAAGAGAGAGGGGGAGGGAGGGAGGGAAGAGAAAAGAAAAGGAGGGAGGGAGGGAGGAAGAACTCACCTGTGCCTCTTAGGTCTTCAGTGTTGCCCATGACTTTATAATCTTGAGTAATAATTTCATAAGGTACCTTATGGCAATATCATTTCTAATCTTGTGAATCACTAGAAATGGGTAGTAAGCATGTGGAATGGCAAACTTTGGGAGAGTCCCTGTCAAGTCTTGGATATATGTATTAGGAAGACAGGAGATCTCTCTATTATTGTTATTAGGTTGACAGGTGACTCCTTGATGAAGGGAATCACCAGCCACTTTTTGTCCCATCTTCCACTGACCCTTACTGGATGATCTTTCATTTGATAGCCTTTATACACACACCCTCATGTTATCATTCCCTGGAGGACTAGCAGCTGCTTCCTCTTCAGGTAGACCTCTCCCTCCTCCTCAAAAAATTCTTAGAATTTAGCTGGCTAGTATTCAAATAACACTTTAAGGTTTGCAAAGGACTTTTACAAATATTTCATTTTATTTTTATGACAACCCTGGGGGATAGATGTTATTATTATTTCATTGTACAGATGCAGAAACTGAGGTGGACAATGGTTAAGTGACTTCCCCAGGGTCACACAGCTAGTAAGTGGCTAAAATCTGGTTGTGAACCCAGAGTTTCCTGACTCTGTGCCTAGTACTCTAGACACTGAACCACCTAGCTGCACCAGTAAGTCTTAAAGAAGTCTTAAGCTTGTGCAAACCAGGCTTCATTTTGTCCTATCCACTTTCTAGAAATGCTTTCCTAATCCATTTATTCCAAATATTCAGTGGATCTTCCCTTTCTCCTCTGCATGACCTTCTCCTACACTCCAGCTTCCTATCATCCCAGTTTCTTCAGGTTCTGCATTTCCTTTACTTTTGACATTGCTTTGTGTGTTTAATCTCAATTTCTATTATTTTTTTAAGGAATAGTACTATCTTTGAGGACCCATAGAGTAGAGCGGCACTCCTTATGCCTTTTTACTCTGTATTTCAGAAGTGAAAGTAGCCTAGACCTTGGACAGAGATAGCAATCATTTGACTGAGACAGAGATATAGACATGGCTCTCAATGCAAGTCACTACAAATGTTCCCCTGTTCACCATATTGACTGGAAGTGACCATCCCCAGTCCTTGTATTTTTGCTGGTAACTCCTTCAGAGAGCTTCAGTAGCAAAGTCTTCTTGGGGTCTTTAACTCTAAACTTCTCTCTCCTCACCTCATTAGAACCTTGTTAGCACTTGATGCCTACATTGAACTTTCTCCCCTTCCCTCCTGGTCTGAACCAACTTGTAACACTAACCTTGTTCTACCAACTACCTTCTTCCTCCTCCTTGTTCTCCAGCTTGTCTTTGACTTCTTGACTTTCTCTACCTTCTATTATCTCTTCCCTTTGCCTGAGTTCTTCTCTTCCTTCAACCTCTCTTCAAGTCTTTCCAAATTTCCACCTTGTAAAGTCAAACTTTCTTCACAGTCCCATAGCCCTTCAAAATGCCTTCCAAGTTGTCTTACCCTTGTTTGTTTTCCCACAAATTTCTCCTGTGGAAGCCAATCCCTGTTGATGTCTGGCCCATGACTGGAATGGAAGCATCTCTGACATCCCAGTCTGATACCAGAAAGAGATCTGTTGGATCTGATTTGGGCATTTAGAGCGTTGCAGCAGGATATTCCTTTAGAGCCTCACTGACTTTAAAGGGCTCTATGTGGAACCCATACTGAAGGAGGAATGGGGAGGGGTCTTTGTGGCAGTGAGCACTATCTCATGGGACCCTCCCTCCCTGGGAGTTATCGAGGTAGCCAGCAGAGGAGGGTTGCTAGACTTCTTGGAAGTCTGACTTTAGAGGCCAGAACTGTTGTCTGGGCCACAGAATCACATCAGCTCAAAATTTGAAGGTATCTCAGAGGTCATTTAAGTGAGGACACATCTGAAACACGAATCCTTTCAAAAACATCCCTGACCAGTAGTCATTCATGTCATATGATAAAGCTGGAAGGAGCCTTAGAAATAATATCATTTCCAAATGCCTCATTTTAGAGATGAGGAAATAGGGACCCAAAGGAGGGAAATGATTTATAATAGCTAGCATTTATCTAATGCATAATCTCATTTGGTTCTCACAACAAACCTATGGAGAAAATGTTGTTAATAATGTGTTTTGTAAATGAAGAAACTGAGCGAGGGATACGTTAAGTGACTTGACCAGGGTCACATAGTTACTAAATATGAACTCATGCTCAGGTCTTCCTGTCTGCAAGTCAGGAAATGTTCTAAGCATTGTACAACTTGGTGGCCACTAGCCTTGGCCTATGGTCACATAGTGAGGTTAAGAGCAGGGCCAAATATCTGGCTAAAGTTCTTTCCATTTTACCACACTACCTCTTTACTTGTCTATGGCCAAAACAATCACATCCTTTCTCTTCCAGCTGTTAAGGTATCTGCTCCCCTCTCTCACTTGTTTGGAATCATCTCCATCTCTGAGGATTTGTCAGACATCTCTGAGAGTGATGGTATATGTCACCTACTTTGCTTCCCACAAAATTGACTCAAATTTTAAACTCTTTTCCTTTCATCCAAAATTCCTAGATCTGAAGGACCTGAACCCTATGCCATAGTTCACTGTTTCCTCACTACTTCCCACCTCATCCTCTGACCAATTAGTGCCTGAGTACAGAGGACTAGTCTTATCCTTTGAGATTCATGGGGTTGGGGAGTAAGATCAGGTTGTACTGTCCAAGCAATGGGTATACCAGCAGTGGAAGCCACAAAGGGTTAATGACTGCTGGGGCTAAGTGACTCCAGATGTGCTGGACCAACCTGTGGTTGATCATGACCAGAAGCCAGGCTACAGCTCTGCTTCCCTCAGCCATCCCCTCCCCTCCCTGGAGATACCCCTAGTCCCCAGTTTCAAAGGAGGCAGGAAGGCCTTGCCCTCTCTACCATTCCTGCCATGTACATTCTGTCCTTGAATGCAATCATATAACATAGGACCTAGAATTTCAGAACTGGAAGGGAACTTAGAACAGAGAATGTGAGAATTGGATGGAACTTAGAATGTCAGAGCTGACAGGACCCTTCCAAACCATCTTAGTTCAATCCATTCATTTTACAGATGGAGAAAATGAGACCCAAAGATTGGGGAGCAACAGGCTATCCAACAACACTGTAAAGCATGATTTCCTGCTTTCCCTTCTTTCCTGGGGACCCTCTCCCAGAGGTACACAGGTAGGCACTGCCTGAGATCCCTCTACCTAGCACACAATCCCTGCCACGATTGCCAGGTGATCAACAGATTGCCAATCTATGACCCCACCTTACTGTCAGCAGCAGAGCCCCCAGACCCTATTGCCCAGTCTGGGGAGAGGAGAGGGGAGGGGAGTCACCACCCTGGGCAGAATGGGCTGGCCTCTCTTAATACAAATGACTCAGCTGCTGGCGTGGGCTGTGGAATTTCTAAACATCCCCTCATATCCTGAGAAAGAGGGAGAAGGCAGAGAGTGAAGGGAAAACAGAAAGAAAAACAAGAAACTCAGGGGAAAAAGACCAAATTGAAAACAGACACACGCACACACACACTCCTCTCTCTCCCTCCCTCTCACACTCCCTGCCTGCCTGCCTGCCTCCCTCCCTCCCTCCCTCTCACACACCCTCTCTCACTCAAAGAGACCAATCAAAGGGACCTCTTCGGCCTTTCCCCCCAAGTTGTAGGAGACAGAGCTTTCTCTCTCACTCAGAGTTGTCTCAGCCTCTTACTGCTTCCACCTCTGCCTGAGGCCTGGGTGCCCTGAGCCTAGCCGCTGCCCATCTTCCTCACCCAGCAGGCCAAGAGACAAGGAGAAACCAAGAAAAAACTTTGTAAGCAGAGACTGGACTAGGAGGGCTTACCCCTTCCTTTGCCTTCTAACGGTCCTTGATCTCAATCCCTCAGAGGGGCAAACATACAGAAAGACCAAACTAGAAAGACCCTCCTGAGTCTGGAGATTCCCGTAAGGATGCTCTAGAATTGTCTCTGTCCCTCCTGCTGCTGGTCCTTGGACCAGCTGCTCCCCTGTTCTCCAGTCACTCCTGCTGCCTGGAGCCCCATCCACCGGGGCCAAGGGAGGTGAGTTTGGAGACAGAGGAGGAAGGGGCAGCATCTGGGGACTCCGTGAAGGTAGGCTGTTTGTGAGCAGGCAGCGAACAAGGCAAAATCAAGAGAAGACCAAGGCAATAAGGTAGGTGCCCGGGCCCCCAACACTCTCTGCCCCCACCCCACCCCACTTCCAGGGCCCCTTTGCCATGTCTCAGCCACACTTTGGTCAAGTTGAAAATGGAAAATATTTTTAGCGAAACCAGATGGGAGAAGCCCAGAGCAGAGTTGGGAGATGTCAGTTTGCAAAAGAGTTGAATCTCCTTTGCCATCCCCATGCTCAGTTGGACCTTATGCAGTCATGCCCACCAGACAGGCCCCTCTTTTCTCCCTCTTCTACCCTGTGCCCCAAGAGCTAGTACCCCGCCCCCCTCCATTCCAGCCCTCATTCACACAAAACCACTGGGTTTTCTGGGCTCCATTCTCCTGGCTCAGTATCTTAACAGCGGAGGGTCTGTTTGCCAGAGCTAGGGGGCGGGGCCTGGGGGTAGGGGTGGCTTGAGGGGCCAGAGAATGGGCAGAGTGGGAGGGGGACTTTAAGGATGAAGGCTACTAAGGGTGGGGAGATGTCGAGGGCAAGGGTTGTGAGGGGAGGAAGGATTATGAGGAGAGACAAACCATGAAGGGAGGGGACTCAGAGAAAAGTGGGGCTGAAGGGGGTGGAGTGGTTCGTACTTAAGTGGATCAGACTGGAGACAGAGGACAAAAGTTGTGGGGGAAGGTGGGGAACAGATAAGGCTGGGAGGGTTGGCGATTAGGACAGGGGACTAGGGGATGAGGGAATGAGTATGAGGATGGCACTATAAAATAGGGAATGAGGCATCAGGATCAGCAAACAGAAGATTGGGGATCAGGGTTGGAGAGGGGAGACCTTCAGCCTCAGCCATGAGTCTGCAGCCGTTTTCCCAGAAAGGATTTGGCTTCAGGCCAGTCCCTAGGGCCATCGAAGCCCTGGGGATTTAAAGGGCTTTGCAAATTTTCCAGATTCCTAAGATGTCCTTCCAAACCCCCAGCTGATGGGAAACTGTCAGTTTGTTGTAGCTCTCCTTATGCTGCTAGGGGTGGGGAGGAGAGGAGGAGACAGGAACTGAGCTTGGGCAGCCTATGAATGGAGCTAGGGCTCCAGAGTGTGGGGGGTGGGGACACAGAGGGGGAGGGAACAATAGGAGACCTCCTAAGGAAAGCATTGATCTCTAAGACCTCTCTGCCTTTTGCTAAGGGAAGGGCCTAAGCTAAGAGGGGTCAAGGGTGATAGGAGGACCCTGACAGATCCAGCCCCTCAGTCAATGATAGTTTTTCTAGGTAGCTGTAGGATAACTGGTGGATAAGTTTGTGCAAACCAAGGTATTGCTTCATCCTGTCCAGTCTTTAGAAATATTTCTCTAATTTATCTCTTCTTCACTCCCACAGTCACTATCCAGCCTAGGTCCTCATCCTCTTTTGACAGAATGCATTATTAAAGTGATGTTTTGTGAGTACTTGGAAAAGAAAGCAGTGATTACTATGAGCCAGCATGGGTTCATAAAGAATAAGTCATGCCAGACTAACCTCATTTGCTTTGACAAGGCCATACCCTATACATAGCAGATCTGGATTTCAGCGAGACATTTACTACGGTCTCTCATTCTCTTGTGGAATGTGTTAGACAGGAGTGATTAGATAGAGTAGGCTAGATAGTAGTACAGTTAGGAAGGCTCAGAACTGATCAAATAGCTCGTCCCCACAGCAACTGTTCCAGATCTTTCGCTTTTTCCTAACGTCCCCCATGGCAGCCTCAACCCCACACTTATCAGCAGATGAACTAAACGTCTACTTCACTGAGATAGAAACCATCTGAAGCGAACTCCCCCAGGACCTTCCTCTGTCCCTTAAAATGCAGCAGCAGCATCCTGTCTCAGCCTGAGCTAAGGCTGGCTTCTAGCTGGACTCTTGTGAGTACATCATCCCCTCCTGATTCTTCCCTCTTGTTTCTTCAGTCATCCCTTTTCTCATGCATCTCTGGTCTCCTTCTCCACGAGTTCTTTCCAATGGGCCTCCAAGTTGATCTCCCCATATCTTAAACAAAAGAGCGTTCCACTGACCCTTTTACTCCCTAACATCCCTCCTCTCCCTCACTGTCAACTTTTCAAAAAAAATGTCATGTGATGTAGACGCTTGATGATGTGATAGTACTTCCTCACTACCGACCCTCGGTGGCACAGTGACTAGAGCACCAGGGTTAAAATCAGGGAAGGTTTCTCTTCCTGAGTTCAAATCTGGCCTCAGACACTTATAAACCACGTGACCCTGGGCAAGTCACTTTATCCTGTTTGCCTTAGTTTCCTCATCTGTAAAATGAGCTAGAGAAGGAAATGGCAAACTGTTCCATTATCTTCACCAAGAGAACCCCAAATTGGATCACAAAGAGTTGGACAGGACTGAACACCACCACCACCCATTCTATTTTCAGTCTCTTTCTATGGCCTCCTCTTGCCTACTAAGTTCAAATTTCTTATCTCAGCATTAGGACCCTACATAATCAGGTGCCACTCTACTTTTCCAGATTCATTTAGTGCTACTGCTGGATTCTTTAGTCCAGTTAAGCTGCTTAACCTCCTCAGTGAGTACCACAAACTGAGTCCTTAACTTTACTACTGTTGTTTTCTATGTCAGAATTCTATTCCCTCCTCCTTAATCCCTGTCTACTGAATTTCAAGGTGCCTGCGTGAGGTAGCTTGAAAGGGCTTGAAAGGGAGTCAGGAAGATCTGAGTTCTAATGTGACCTCAAATTATTAGCTGTGTGACTCTGAGAAAGTCATTTAATGTCTACTTGCTTCAACCATAAAATGGAAATGTAGGGAACACCTACATCCCAGGGTTGTTGTGAGGTTCAAATAAAATGTGATTTGTAAAGGGCTTAGCACGGGGCTTGGCACATAGAACTTCATAAATGCTTGTTTCCTTCCTATTTGTATGTTAAAGCCCAATTAGGATGTCACATCCTCTAGGGCGCCTTTTATGGTTCCCTCAGTCAATAATAATTTTTCCCTTCTTGGATGCTGATAACCCATCACTTTTGGGTGCTCTGCCCTTGTCCAGTATGGTGTGATGGAAGGAACAGTGTTAAAAACTTAAGCTGAAGAACTGGCTTCCAGCCTCAGATAACCCTGGGCAAATCATTTTTATCTATAATATGAGAATAGTAATATTTTCTATATACAACTCCTATGGTGTCAGGAGAAAAACACTTTGTAAACCTTCAAACACTTGTTGAAGCATTTCAGTTTTGTTTGATTTTTGGTGACTTTTTCTGCGGTTTTCTTGGCAAAGACACTGAAGTGGTTTGCCATTTCCTTCTCTAGTTAATTTTACAGATGAGGAAACTGAGGCAAACAGGGTTAAGTGACTTGAAAAGGGTCAAAAAGTTAGATAGTGTCTAAGTCTGGATTTGAACTCAGGTCTTCCTGACTCTAGATTCAGTGTTCTATATCTGCTGTGCCACCTAGCTGACCTTGAAACACTATATGAATATTATTTCTTTCATATCTTGGTTATTTGTGCTTGTATCATATCTTCATACAGTAAAGCAAATGAGAGAAAGAGTTATATTTTATCTAATCTTTGTATTTTCCCAGCATCTCTAGCAGGGCTCTGGACACAGTTAAGTAGGTGCTTAATAAATGTTTGTTATTGAATTGAACTGAATAAACAGCTCCTGCTGCCTTGGCCCTATTCCCACAGAAAAGGCACAGAGAGACAGAATCGGGGGCTAGCCAGTCCCCCTGGACTCCCTTCCTGTTGGAGGAGTCGTCGCCTAGTATAGCCCTGGAACCTTCCCTGCTGCTTTGCCCTCTGGTGTGATGGGAGGCAGCGACAGTTTTAGATCCATAAACACCCCCCTCCCACCCCATCCCTTCATTACTATTCATGTTATTGAAAGGGCTATTTGAAGTCCCTTCTGCCTGCCTCTCCCTGTCTTGGGAAGCTTTGCATTTCTGTTTATGGGGGTGATAGTCTGAAAATCTGCCAACGAATGCCCTCTCTCAAAAAGGAAAAGGGGAACAAAAAGATAAGAGGAAATCTTTAGGAAAGGGAATAAGTATTTATGTAGCATTTACGCTAGGCCACACACATTTACAATTAGGATCTTATTTGATTCTCACAACAACCCTGAGAGATAGGTGCTACTATTACCCCATTTTACAGGTGAAGAAATTGAGGCAGACAGAGGCTAAGTGATTTTTCCTAGAGTTACACAGTTCGGAAGGGTCTGATGCCAGTTTTGAATTCAAATCTTCCGGACTCCAGATCCAACACTCTGCACTCTACCAGCAACTGCCTTTTAAAATGTGGTTAAACTTTTAGCATAGTTTTAAACTGCATTTTAAAATATAATTGTTAAATTTATTTTTTTTTATGTTTTCTACATTTCCCAGTACATTCCCCTCCTTCCTCTCCCCGTGCACCTAACCTTTGGGAAAAAGTTCAAAATCCTTACATTTGAGGCTCTCAAAAAATCTTGTGACACTCTGTTTTTCTAGCGTTGTCTCAAACTACCCACCACATCTTCTCCAGCCAAACTGGACAACCGTCTGTCCATAGAGTACCAGTTTTTAACATTGTGAACTTGTGGGTTTTTAAAAAATATTTTGTTAACTGTACTTCAATATAACTTGTTTCCTTTGTGATCTTGTATATTTTAGATTTTTTGTTTTGATAAAGGGTAAATCAGTTTTACCTCATTGCCAAAGAAATTTATGACACACACAAAAAAATGTATCTTATAACAAAGAAAAAGAAGGGGAAAAACCAGTATGGCAAAACTAACCAACCCAGACATCGGCCACCCCCTACATTAGAAGCAGTGTTCTGTCCCCATCCGTACTCCCTGTAGGGAGGGTAACTACTTAGGGAAACTCAAGGGTGTGAGCTTCACTATTGTTAACTTGTTTCAGTCTTCTGGTTCTTCCTGCCCTCATTTGGAATGGTTTGCATTTCCTACTCCAGCTTGTTTTACAGATGAGGAAACTGAGGCAAACAGGGTTACGTGACTTGCCCAGGGTCACACAGTTAGGAAGTGTCTGAGACCAGATTCAAACTCATGAAGATGAGTCTTCCTGACTCCAGATCCAAAGCTCTATTCATTGTGCCATCTAGACACTTATTATAGGGAAGAAAAAATTCAGGGTGATTTCTCTTCTATAGGGTGGTGTCTGACTCCTTTGTGGGGTACACAGAACCTGGGGGGAAGTGATGATAATTATACTGAGAACCACAGACTTAGGCAGATGGTGTGGGATGGTGTAAAGACCACAAGGTAGACATTCGGGAAACATGCTTCTAGTGCTGACTTCTTCACGAACTGGGCCTATGATCACTTTGCCTCACAGGGGTCTCAGTCAAGCATGCTGGCTTGAGAGAGGATCTGGATTCAAATTCTACTTCTGCCACTTACTTACTCCTTGGGTTCCCAACAGTGCATCACCTAACCACTTTTGGCCTTCTAGAAAGTTGAGAGGGTCAGACTGGATGACCCCTTAGGTCTCTTCTGGTTCTAAATGCGTGAACCTCTCATCCCCTCCAGTCCTGACAGTGTATGCTCTCTTTTCAGAGCCTTACTCACTGAGGGTCTCAAAGAAAGCTCTGTCTGATCCCTTGGTCCTGGCCCCCCTCCTGTGTTCTTGGTGGTTCTGGGATGCTGGTCTTGGCTCCTTAGGCTGAGGTTTCCTGACCAAGACTGGATTGAGGGGAATTTCCATAGCTAAAAGTCCCAGCACAACAACTGTCTCTCTGCTTTGAAAATGGACTCTTTAGGAATGTGTAAACAGTATACTCCTCTCCACCCCCAATAATTTACCAGGTCTCCTCCCTCTTAAAGAGTGCTGGATCTGGAATCAGAGGTCCTGAGTCTGAATCCAGGCTCTTGACTTATTATCTGTGGGACTTTGGGCAAGTCCCTTTGGGTCTCAGTTTCCTCATTTGTAAAATGAGGGAGTTGGATTAGATGATCTCTAAGGAGTCTTGCTGCTCTAGATCCCATGAAGCCTGATCTAGGCTGCCTGTCTTCTATCTCATCTTCAGACTTCTCCCCCATCTACTCACCCTGAGCAGGCTGCCAGTCATGAGGTCAGAGGTCTAGAGTTGAAATGAACCTCTGGTACCATCTAGCCCAACTACCTCACTTGGAAGATGAAAAAACTGGAGATCTAAAGTGCACATGGACTTGCCCAAAGTCACACAGGCAGTAAAGCCACTTGGATGAGAGGTGAATACAAATTCTCGGACTCTTGAGGCTCTGCTTTTTCTGCTATATGATTAAGTCTATGAGTCATCTTTCTTTTTTTATTTTTTATTTAATTTTATTTTTTGGAGGCAAATTGGGGGTCACATAGTTAGAAAGTATCTGAGATCACATTTGAACTCCCCATGGCTAGTGCTGTATCACCTAGCTATCTTTCTAAAGCACAGCTCTCCTTCAAGTATCACTCTCCGTTGAGACAAAATAAAGTGCAAACTCTGTAGGTTGGCATTGAAGGCCCTTGCAATCTGGTACCGTCTTACTTTCCCCACATCTCTCTTCTCCCCACATTCCTCAATTCTACTGACACACCAGGTAAATAATACTGGACACTTTACATTTGCCTTTGAGTTGCCTTTTACTTTTCTGCTTCAGGGTCTTAGCTCAGGACCTCCTCTACGCCTGCAATATCTTTTCATCCCTACCCTAGCCTTGCCTATTGACATCCTACATGATTTCAAATGGTACCTTCATAAAACCCTATCTGGGGTGTGCTGGTAAATGCTTTACACCTGGTTCTCTGAAAAGAGAGAACACATTTTAAAATTTAAATCTGCCTTATTAACATTTCCCTATCATTTTCTTGAGTCTAGACAATTGACAAAACAATAAATTAAGCCCTGATCTGTAGCATTTGCTACAAATTCTGACATGAAACTGCTTACTCTGAAAATTTAACAATTGATTCTTGGGATCGTATTTGAGTTGGCTTCAACACATACCTGGTTTTACCTGATTCTACTAGCTAGAAGTAAAGAAAATAACCCACCTTCCTCTGAACCTCCCTAGCTTTTGGTCAGAACCTCTTCTGGTGCTTACATGTGTGCGTGCACACACACACACGCACATGCACACACACACGCACATGCACACACACACGCACACGCACACACACACATGCACACACACACACACACACTGCTACTTATTGCAACTCTCTTGTGAATAGTTTATCCACCTTCCCCCCTTTCCTTCTCACCCTACCCTTCACTAGGCTAAGTTTCCTGAGGGCAGAGACTTCTTATATATCTTAAAAGTTTCCCCACATCTAGTGCAAAGTTCTGTGCACAGTAGGTGCTTGGTGAATATTTTTTTGACTAACTGAATGAATCAATTAAGCCCAAAGGAAAAGAGAGGACCCAAGAGGTCCACAGTTGGAGTGGGAATGGAGTTTTCCCTGGGAACTCTGTGATTGGGAAGAATGAAGCTCTTTCTCGTCATTCCATTCAGCTGATAAAAGGTCCCCTCCACCACCTCGCTTCTCATTCCTCCCTCATTATTTTGCAGCAGGAAGAATTTTGAGGATAATCTCAATGCTTACTCACTGGTACCAAGGGGCTCAGAGGGAGATGGTGATTCACTGAGGGAATGGGAAGCCAATAAGGGAATGAAGCCTCAGTGAGGGAAGGAATAGGATGTCAGTGAGTGGATAGGACAATGATTCAGTGCGGGGATACAGGCTCAGTGAGGGAATGGGGGCTCAGCAAGGGAATGAGAGTTCAATGAATGAATAAAGCCTCAGTGAGGAGGAGATATGGTCAGAGAATGGAGGTTCACTGAGGAATATGGGGGCTCAGTGAGGAGAACGAAAAAAAATCATTCTTTGGTCCCAATCAGTAATAAGGAGTCTATGAATGTAGGAAACAGCACTACTCATTTTTTATCTCCAGAATAGATCCTGTTTTCCCAGACAGAGTTCTCTTGTCTATTTTCCCAAATAGCATAATGAGGGATAGAGGATCCTTCCTCATATCTTTCTTTGAATTATAATTGCTTCCAGATCTACAGGATGTACTAAGGACCCTCCTTGGTCTAACATTCTGCACTTTGTGTTCTAATCTTAGATCTCCCTTCCAGTGCAGAGAGCAGCTGGGTAGTATAGTGGGTAGTGCACTGGGCTTGGAGTAAAGTTCTGAAGTTCCAATCCTGCCCCAGAAATTTACTAGCTGTGTGACCCTGAGCAAGTCACTTAATCTTTCTCAGTCTCAGTTTCCTCAGCTGTAAAATGAAGGCACTGGCCTCGATGGTTTCTGAGGTCCTTTCCAGTTTAAAATTTTTGATCACATGTGGTGAAAAGAGTGCCGAAAAGCTTTGTTATACTATGGTCTAATGACCCATCTCTGGTGGAAGAGAGGGTGAAACTGGCAACTTCGTGCAATTCTGCCTCTCTTAAATCCTATTCACGTGCAAGTCAAGACATCATCTGTGACATCATTGATCCTCTTTGAAAATAAAGGACAAATCATCCACCTCCCCCAATTTAGATGTAGGTAGGAGTTCTATTTTTTTTTTTACATATATAGTCAATTCAACTATACCTTTCTATAAATTTTTTCCTTGTGATGGGTATTAGACCAGACTCATTGGGAGCAGAGAGATGAGTGAATGATAAAGTTTAAAATACAGGTGACATAAAAATAAAAGATATTGATACCAAAATCTAAGAGATGAGGCAAAATCTAGGAGCGATGGGAAAGAAGGAGTCAGAGAAAAAAAGGAAAATTAGTGGGGGTCAGAATGCCAGTGGAGTAAACAAAAGGGAACTGGAAAACAGCGAAGTTCTGAGCAATGAGCAGGTTATGAGCAGTAGAGGTGTGTGGTTCTGAAATGCAGGAAAGTCAGGGCAAGAGCCTGAACCATGATGGAATTAAAGAACTATGGACAGGAAAATCTGCTTCTTCAGTCATGAAGGCAACTAGTCTGGGCTGGGGAGAAAAACCAAGCAGAATTGGGAAGAGAAATCTGACTTCCCCGAGAACCTGGCAGAAAAAAAATGATGCTTGGAAGCAACTGGACGGAGGGGCTAGACAGAGAGGTTCAGAATAGAGGAAATCTTTCAATCCCATCTATCTCCTGTGTTGAGAAGGGCAAGGCTATGCTATGGGTCCCCCACTGACTTGCCTGATGGGAAGTGTACCCTAAAACTCCTCACATTTCAGCAATGTATTTGTTGGACTCTGACAAGTGGCCGAATGGGCTGTGTGGTCAGTGACTCACTCCTGAGAGATCTCTGGATGGTGAGTCAGGAGACCCAGATTCAACTCCTGGCTCTGACCCTCTTTAATGTGACCTCGGTAGTTAAACAATAGATTTAAGCTCATTAGGGGTGTCTGATTCTTCTTGTCTTGGTACATCTAGTATGGGTGCCTAGTTCATTGTTTGTTGAGGGCTTGATTAGACTACAGTTATAGTTTGCAAAACTTTGGTCTTCGAATCTCTTCACACTTAAAAATTGAGGATGTTCAAGAGTTTTTGTTTGCCATATTAGAAATTAAAGCTACCAGAAATTTTGAATAATTAATTAATTTGTTTAAAAATAATAGTAATAAACCTATTACAAATGAACACAAATAACACATTTTTATGAAAAGTAACTATTTGCCTCAGCAAAAATAATTTGTAAGACGAGCGGCATCATTATGCACATTTTTGCAAATCTCTTGAATGTCTAGCTTAATAGAAGACAGCTGGATTTTCTTATCTGCTTCTGCATTCAATCTGTTGTGATATGTTGTTTTGGTTGAAGTATATGAAAAAAAAAATCCTGCCTCACACAGATATGTAATTGGATATGCAGTTGTGTTTTAGCAGGTAAATAATGTCTTAGTATAATTACAAAAATCGTTTCAACCTTATGGACCCCCAGAAAGGGTCTCAGGGAATTGAGAAAACACTTTCTAACAGAGCAATCCAACAATCTGCCTTGGAAAGTTGTGGGTCCTCCTCTCTTGAGTCCTTCAGTCAAAGGCTGGGTGACTTCTCAGAGATGTCATAGAAGGGATTTCTCTACAGATAGGAGCTGGTCTTTGATGACCTTGAAGACCCTGATTCCATCTGAGAACCTTCAGTTCTGGTGTGGATATTCAAAGGAGACAGGAAGTACTTGGGAACTTCACCTCCTCCCCCACATGTTTTCCCAGCCCATGTGGGGACCCTTGATCCACTTAACCTCCTGTATTGCAGCTCACCTCCCGCCCCTCATCCTTTCTCAGGCTTTGAGGTACACATGCTCCCCCCAGACATTTCCAGGACTCCCTCTCTTACCGTTGTTGGCTATTGTCTCTGGAAGTCCCCAGCCAGGTTCCTTCTTGGGGTGAGAGTGAGGGGGTGGGCAGGCTAGGGAGGCGTGGGCAGAGAGAGGAGAGCCGGCTGGTCCTTTGGGTTGGCTGGCGGTGGGGAGAGGATGGTTATTTATAAGTTTGGCCTCACTCCAGACAGATGTTTCATTTTATTTTGAACTTCCAGAAAATAGGTCATTTCTTTTTGACTTTTCCCCATGGACCAGCTGGGTGCAGAATGGGGGAGAGAAGCAGGGAAGCAGAAAGGCAAACAAGAAGATAAGGTACCCGCTGAAGGTCCTTGGGAAGGGGCAGAGGGATGATCTGAATGGGCGAGCTCTCCCCATACGATATACACTCCCATTCCACTTCAGAGTTCATTGCAGCCAGGAGGGTTAAGGGGGTCGGGGACTCAGGCGATCTGGCTTGGGCCACTCTGTTGACTTAAGTTACTTTTCCATGGGAGCTGGGGGATCTGGAGAAGAAAAAGGAAAGGGAGAATGCCTAAGAAAAGTGGGAGAAGTTAGCGTAGAGAAGATGACTCATAAGAAGCCTAAGGGTGGAGTTGAAGTAGGGCAGTCATAGGATCATGGGATTTAGACCTGGAAGGGACGTTAGAAATCATTTGGTCCAGGATTCTTAACCTTTTTTGTGTCATGGACCCTGTTAGCAGTCTAATGAAGCCTTTGGATCTCTTCTCAGGGTAATGACTTTTAAATGCATAAAATAAAACAAACAGGAAGTAAGGAAGGAAACAGACCAAAATAAGCATTTATCAAGTGCCAAACACTATGTTAAGTGCTTTGTAAATATTATGTCATTTTATCCTCAGAACAACCTTAGAAGGTAAGTGCTATTATTATCCCCATTTTACAGTGGAGGAAACTGAGGTAAACAGAAGTTAAATGACATACCCAGGGTCGCATAGCTAGTAAGTGTTTGAGGAAGGATTTACTCCAGGCCCAGCATTATTTATTAATTTTTTTCCCTATCCAAGTTCACAGATCCCTTGAAATCCATTCAAGGAGTCTGTGGACCCCAGGTTAGGAACCCCTGATTTAATATAACCTCCTCATTTTACAGAAATGAAAATTGTATGGGTAAGGATCTGGTGGGAGAAGCTTCACCTCTTTACTCTCCTCCCCTCTCTCTCTTCCCTATATTGAAGCTAAGGGTTTTGCTACTTTCGAGATCACTATATCAGGCAGGTAAAGCATGTGCTACAGTCCCAATTTGTGTTTCCTGTGCTCCCCCAAAGGGCTGCTTGGAATGACGGTCACATTTTCTACTAGGTCCTTGCTGAATTGTCTCTGCTTTCCTCATGTCTGATCCCCTCCCCCTGGTCTAGAGGCTATTCTCTGGCCAGTGCACAGTCTGGAGCTCCCGGCAGAATCTGCCCAACCACCTGCCCCCAGAATTCCTGAAGCTGCTGCTCGCTCTCTTTATGGAATGCTTTGTCCTGAGTATAGAGTCAAAGAATGGCAGAAATGCAAAGAAATTGCCGAGGTTGTCAATCCCTTTATTTTATAGAGGAGGAAACGGAGCCTCAGGGAGGAGGAAATGACCTACCTAAATTCCCCCAGAGATCTGGTGTATCCACAGTACTTTACAAACTCTAGCTCCCTCTCTCTTGAGTTACGGTGCCCACTCCTACCCCCAACTACCCCCAACTAATAGAAAGAACCCGGTTCTGGAGTCAGAGATAATGAGATCAAATACCACCTCTATGTGGGGTGGCCTTGGTCAAGTCCCTTTACCTCAATAATTCTCATCTGTACCAAGAGGGGGTTAGACTACATGTGTCTGAGATCTCTTTCAGCTCTAGGTCTCTGTTCTCCAGCTGTCTGTGGGACATTTGTCCTGCAATGGCCTGTAGGCATCTCAATTCCACATGTCCAAAATGGAACTCATTATCTTACTCCCTAATCCCACCCTTATTAAATTCTCTATTTGCATCCGGGATCCACCCTTACAGTCCACTGGGTTTGAAGCCTGGGAGTAATCCTTAACTCTTTTCTTTCTCCACTGCCTGACACATAGTAGTGTGCACTAATAAATGCATAGTGCTTGATTGTTTCCTCCTCTCCTTCCTCCACATCTAATCAGTTGCCAATTCTTGTCAATTCTACATCGCTCACATTCTCTCCCACTCATGTGGCCACCATCTTAGTTCAGGCTGTTTTTAACTTTTCTCTCAGACTGCTGTCATAGTTTCCTATTTGGTCTGTTAACATCCAGTTTCTGGTCACCTAGTTACCCAATGGGTATTCCTAAAACACAGATCCAACCATGTCATTCCCCTAGTCGAAAAGTTCCAGTGGTTTCCTCTAGAATTGGGAAGCTAGGAAGTGCAGTGGATTGAGTGCTGAGCCTGGAGTCATCTTCACGAGTTCAAAATTGGTCTCAAACACTTACTAGCTGTGTGACCCTGGGCAAGTCACTTAACCTTGTCTGCTTCAGTTTCCTCATCTGTAAAATGAGCCAGAGAAGAAAACTGCAAAGGATCTTTGTCGAGAAAACCTCACATAGGGTCAGGAAGAGTCAATCAATTGCCTCTAGAATAAGATGTGATTTTTTTCTTCGATATTTAAGACCCACACAGTCTAACTTTAACCTGTGACTCTAGATTGGAACCCTCTCCTTTCTCATTTTAGCCTCTCTTCCGGGCTTAGATCAAGGACGAGCTTCTACATAAAGTCTTTCCCATTCCCTCCAATTATCTGTGCTTCTCCCAATCACTTCATATTTACCTGTGGATGTGTGTGTTGTTTCTCCCTCCCTCTAATGAAATCTCTTTGAAGGGCAGGGACTAAACATGTTTGCCTTTGTATCTCCGAGGTGCATATAGTAGGTACTTAATAAATGCTCATTGCATTAAATGCAACGCGCTTTGTAAATGACAGAGTTCTCTCTCATTTGTTCCTCACAAATGAAGTAGGTAGCATCGCAAAATCACAGATTCTAAGTGGTGAGGGGACACTACATTACTACAGGGCCTCATTTTCTCATCTATAAAATGGAACATTCAAGGCTGGATTGAATAGCTTCTGATACCCTTTTCAGCTCTAAATCTTTCATTCTTTGGCCAAACTTCTATTTGAACAGGAATATCCCAAGCACCATTTCTGACGAAAGGCTCACAGACCTCCAAGGATGCATAACTCACTATCTCCAGTTGCATTTCATTCTTTCATCACTATAATTATTAAGAAGGTTTTCCTCATATCAAGGCCCAAATCTGCATCTTGCTGACTCTTACCCATTGCTCTTAGTTTTGTCTTCTGGGTCCAAGTAAAAATAAATTTAGTGCATCTTCCATATACTTGACAATAACTCTCATGCTCCTCATAGGTTTTTCCAGGATATATTTCAAGTCCTGTGACTATACAGTTTACCTGATTCCGACCTGGCTCTAGCATGTGAAACATGGTAGATAGAGATAAGTACAGTGCTCCACACAAGAACTGGAGAGTGAAGGGGACAGCAAAAATATAGGTGGTGTGGACTCTGGACATTATGTTTCTATCATTAGGTCTAATTATATCAGTTATCAGGGGGGAGGGGTGGCACTGCCACGATACCCTATTGTCTCTTATTAAGCAGACACTCAACTAACCTCCTCAGGTCTTTTTGACATGAATGCTTATCACTAGATGTCTTTCTAATCCTGTACCTGTGCAACTGCTTTTTGATCCCAAGACCAGGACTTCGTTTTTGAACCCATAAGTGTAGGACTGAACATTTATTCCTACAAAATGTCATCTCAGATTTGGTCCATTGCTCTAACCTGTTGAGCTGAATGAAAAGTATTTATTGCATTCTTACTTTGTAACAGGCACTGAGCTAAGTGCTGGGGATATATAACTATTTTAAGAAAGAGTCTTTTGTCCTCAGGGAACTTATATTTTAATAAAGGAAGATGCCACATGTTGGGGAAAAGTCATAAGGGAAAGGAGTTTTGTTCTGGGGATGTTGAAAGGGGTGGGGTTAGTCAGTCAGACATTAAGTCCCTTCTTTGTGTCAGGCACTGTGCTAAGCTCTGAAAATACAAATAAAAATAAATATAGCCCCTTCCTTTAAGAGAGCTTACAATTTAATGGGGGTACTTCATGGTAGACAGGAGGGATAGATGGTGAGGTAGGATGTGGAACTAAAGCATGGCCTGGTGTCTAGTGCCAGCTAATTGACAGAGTGGGTTAAATGGGCTAGTCTGCACGCACATAGTTACCAAACAACTGGGTTGAACCCCAGGACAAGAATGCCAGAGAAAAGTGGATTTCCCCAGGGTGTGGAAGATGCTGATCTAGATGGAGAGGAACAGGGCAAAAGCAGGTGACAAATAATAAATAAGATGGCCTGGGTGGGTGGCTAGAAGAGACATGAAGCTGTGTGTGTTGATTCTATCACCCAACATGTTAGCTAGCTAGCTCTCCAAAATTCTGGTCCTCTGGAAATCTGATAAGCCTTTCATCATCCAAAATCATCAATAAAAATATTAAATAGAACTCAATTAATCACTGGGCTAGTGGACAGAGGGCTGGACCTGGGGTGAGGAAGACTCCTCTTCTTGAGTTCAAATCCAGCCTCAGTCACTTACCAGCTGTGTGACTTTGGGCAAGTCACTTTAACCCTGTTTACCTCAGGTTTACCTGGGCAGGAGAAGGAAATGGCAAATCACTTTGCCAAGAAAACCCCAAATGGGGTCACGAAGAGTTGGACGCAACCAAACAACCAATCACATCTCCCTGGGTTCCTTCAGTAAAGGTCACTCTACTGTTAATGGAATTTTTAATTCTGGAAAGTAACTTGGGACTATGCCCAAGAAATCATTAAATTGGTATGGAGGAGGTGGGGTTGGATTGATAGCTTTTCGACCCAATAATGCCACTACTATCCTTAGTAAGAGCAAAAGGATTTGTATGTGTAAAAATATTTATAACAGCTCTTTTTTGTAGTAACAAATAACTGTAAATTAAGGGGGTGCCCACCAGTTAGGGAAAGGCTGAATAAATTATGGGATACCTAGTTTATTTTCAATAAACGTTTATTAATGTGTAAGAGGTTCTGTGCCATAGTGATTCTTGGGGTGGCAAGAGATATATAAATTCTGTGGTCTGGGAGTTTCCAAGTTAAAGGAGGGGATAAGATGTGCACAAATAACTGATTCAAGGGCAAAGAAGATCAATAGAAAGGCAAGTTTCAGGCACATTGCTAGAAAAAAGATAAGGCCTTGAAGTTGCTTCATCTGCTTTCTCTACCTGTACAATGAGGGAGGAGCTTCATTGACCCTAGAGGTCCCTCCTACCTCTGTATCTATGATCCTATGAAAAGTAAAACTGAACCTATGCCTGGGTTAAGAAATGTACATCCAATGAAGGGAGTGACCAGGTCAATGTGGTATCAGTGGGGGAATGTTGTTACATTTATCCTTCATCTTCGAAGAAGACAATGATATCAGGGAGATAAAGACATGACTTGCAGTTGACTTTGATTTGAGTGAGGGAGGGCCATGCAAGGTTACCAGTCACACTTTCTCCTCCAGTGACCAGATATTCATCAGGACCACTGGAGATGGCCCAGGATGCAATGGGCCCTGGCCCTTTTAGGTTAAGGTCTTTTTAAATTCTCACTTTCAGTGAGGTAACTCCCATTCAGTGAATAGGTCCCTTTAAGAAATGAGTCAAGGGGAAGGGTGGATTGTAGAAGGATATACTTGGAGGCAGGAAGACCAGTTTGGATGTTACCAAAAAATTATAGGAGAGAAGAGATGAGGGCTTGAATTAGGGTAGACATTCCCCCAAGTGGAAAGAAGGAGAGGGGCATGTGAAATTACTGGCCAGAATCAATAGGAGTTGGCGGCTGATTGGTTGTGAAGAGTGAGGGACAGGGAAGATGCACAGATGACCCAGAGGTTTCAGGCTTCAGTGGTACCTGAGAATGGTGTGCTGACCTCAGCAAAAATAGGAAAGTTGAGTAGAAAGGCAGTTTTTAGGAGAAGATGAAGAAATAGTGCATTTGGAGCGTATTGAGTTTGGGGTGCTGGTAGAATATCTTGGTGGGAATGCAGGACTAGAGCTCAGGGGAGAGGTTGGCAGGATACGGATTTGGAAAGCATTGGCGTAGAGGTGATAATTGAAGCCAGGGTAGCTGATGAGATCAGCAAGGAAAAAAGTACGGATGCTTGTCAACGTGTGGATTTCTCTGTGGGTGTATACGCCTGTGTTTACGTGCTATATGATTTATGTGTGTCTATGTGGGCATATGTGTGAGTTTCTGTAGTATTCAGTGCATGTGCAGGAATATGTGTCTGTGATCACACATGTACCTGTGGGTGAGTGTCACGTATGCCTGTCCAATGTGCATACGTCATGCGGATGTGTTGTGTGCGTAATGTGTGTGTGTGTGTGTGTGTGTGTATTGTGTGAGTGCTGCACATCAGCCACATGCTTGGTGCAGGCACAGAGCCAGTGATCTGGCCCCTGAGGCGTGACTGTGTCGTGGGATCCCTGGGACCTCAAAGGAGGGATGTTACAAGGGAGGATGTGGGCCAAGATGGCTTAGATTTATTTAGATTAAAACGGTGGGAAAGGAGCAGAGGCGGGGAGTGGCGGGGAGGGGAGGAAAGGGGGAAGGAGGGGGACAGAGAAAGGAAGTAAGGATCCTGGGAACTGTTGAGGAGGCTGAACCTCTCTCCCTTGGCTCCCCCCAAAGTTTCCTGCTTACCTGAGCTGCCTGCAATCTCTCTCCCTCTGGACTAGAGAATCCACCTCATCCTGGTGGATAATGGAGGTCATCCTTGGTTGGTCATGGTTTCTTAGCCCCAAGGGATAATAGATTTTAGGATTCAGAGCCAGAAGAGACCTCAAAGATTATTAAGCATGAACAAGGCCAAGAGAAGTAAATTGGTTTATCCAAAGTCACTCAAGTAGTAATGAGCACACCCAAGATTCAAATCCATGCCCTTTGTCTCCAGATTAGCTCTTTCTATTCAATCATAAGGCCTTTAAGAGGAGGGGGGAGATAGAATGAATAGGATGGGCTATTTGAGCTGTTTTATATTTTCTGTAATTGTTTTTGAAGTCGTTTGCATTTTGACTACTGTCCTGTCCCTTATGTTTCATGGAGCAGCATTCCTAGAATCCTGCTACCTATATTTTGTGGAGACCCTAGATATGCACCATCACTTAGCTTTGTTTTAGAGATTTCCCTGGAGTTTTCCTGATCATAGAAAGAGAGTAACCCCATCGTTCTCTTTGGGGTCAGGAACACTGTGCATCCCCCACCTCCAAGATGAATCTGAGTCTGTGTGAACCTCAGGCTAGAACGTGTTACATACATTATCCCATTTGAACCTCATTACAACACTGCATAGAAGGAACCTCAGGTATTATGATACCCATTTTAAAACTAAGGAAATTAAAACCTAGCTAGGCTAAGTGATTGCCCGTATGAGAGGCAGGATTCAAACCTAACTCTTTCTTACTCAATCATGCCACACAGAAGATGTAAATGATCTTGTTTCTCCCATTTTAATGATGAGCAAATAGGCTCTTATACCTAGGCAAATACAACGTCAGCGATGAGATTCTGTCTTTGAAGAGCAGCACTCTATCCACCACGCCATGATGTCTTTTCCAAAACCATGTTGAAGAGACAGTTCACAATGGTTTCCACTTCTGTTCTAGAAAAATATCTCCTCAGCTCCAGTCCACTTTCCTTTCAGCCCTTTCAGAACTTGATTCTCAAGACTTCCCTTGCCCTAGTAACATTTGGAGAGTCCCTAGCCATGGGACAAACCTCAATCCTCACATAAACCTACTGCTCCTGCCTGAGTAGTCAGACCCTCAACTCTGCCCTGCTCAGGATGGAATTGTCATCTGGTAGAGATGTGGGCGAGGGGAGAACCACAGACAATGATGCCCGGATCTTTATGAGCTTTCCAGCTCCTGGATCCTTGAGGTCCAATACAGCTGCTCTTTGGAGCCCTACAGTTTGGGGAATTCCAGAGGGGACCTCAGAGGGAATCTAGTAAGCTAAAACCTAAGAGAGAATCCCCTCAAAAATACCCTCAGCAAATGGTCATGCAGCCATTAGACAGTTGTCAATGTTAGGAAATTACAGACAGTTTCAGAGGCTGGAAGGAGGTAGTAACCGCAGGTATTCCAACTTCGCAAAAGCAGCACCCCCTAACTCACTGTTTGACCTGGGATATGTCCTTCTATCACCACCAAGGCCTCAGTTTCTTCACTTGTAAAGCGGAGTGGATTAGATCATCTCTGAAGACCTTTTCATCTCTGACATTAGGGGCTCTCTTAAAGCAGCCCTATCCTCAGGCACCTCCTAGGAAGAGTCCAACCAAAGTATGTTCACCAAGGATAACTTGGATTCGATCCCCTCCAATTCCTGGGTCTGTCTAATGGTCAGAACATACTGGAGGGTCCAAGGTCCATGACCCTGGAGGGCTCAATCCCTAAGGCCCAGGTTTCAGGGTCCAAGAAAGTGTCTTTCAATGGCCAACCCCAGTCAGGGCCTGGCTCAGAGCCTGAGTGACCGCCTGTCTCCACACTCTGGCCAAATTCCTGCTTTAGAATAATAAACAGTGCAGCTCTGGAGAGACGCACAAAAACCCCCATCCCCCCAGGCTGCTAATGGTTTCCCTTGGCCAGGCCCCCTGGCAGGGATATGGGAGGAGGAGAGAGAGGGCACCACAGGGCAGATCAGCCTCTCTGGGACTAGGGGGAGGGGATTTGCTGGCAAGTATGTACAGAATGGAGAGAAGAACTGCTTTCTCTGCTTTAGAATTTGCCTTAATCTAGTAAGAGTTTACTCACTATTTGCTATTTGCAGGGTCTTGGGCAAGTCACAATTTCTCCAAGCCTCAGGTTCCCCAGCTGCAAAAACTGAGCAGCAGGGGTTGGATCAAGTCATCTCCAAAGTTCTTTACAGCTCCAAATTCTATGATACCATGAGGCCTGGCCTTGCTTGGTGGCTTCCAGCTGGAAAGGACTTGGATTCTTATCCACAAAGTGTCCAGACAGAAGTGGGGAGGGAGGCAGTCACTGTAGATAGTAAGGGCTGGGGTAGACAGAAGAGGCTGACCGTAGAAGTCATTAGGTCAGGGCTTGGCTGCCTCTTGCGATCCTGTGTCTCCCCTGGGCTGCTCTGTCCTCTATCTCTCCGACATTTTTCCTGACTGTCCCTCCCTTGCTGTTCTGTACTCTAGCTTTCCCAGACAATGAAACCGTTAGAATCCTGAGGTTGGGCTTATCCCTGGCTAAGCTTCTCTGGGCAGCATTGGGTAAATCAGTGCTTGCTCCTCCAACAGCAGAAAAATGGAAGCATGTGCACATTTGCAAACCATCTCTACAATGTGTTCAACAGGGTGGGTGCCCAGGCTGAGACCCTTCTGTGTGTGGCTCTGGACCATGCCAAGCTGGAATGGCAAAGGGTGTGGAGTCCTAGGAAGTAGTATGAGCTCCCTAGAGTTGGGGGAAGGCACAGATTTCATACTCTGTCCCTTTTCTTTTCCCTCCACTCCACTCAGAGAGCAGCACCCCCTTTAACCCTAAAGGGAGTTTAGACCTAACCCATTTCACCATCCCCCACTACCTTCCGTCCATTCCCATTGTATCAACCTTCCAAAGACAAAACCTGTCATCTGATTTGCGGGAAGTCTATGCCCTAGAATCCAGCCCTCTCACATGCCTAGATTTTAATCCCATCTCTTCCTATATCTTCAAAGTTCTATTGTCTTTTAGCTCCCTTACTTTGGGTTTGTCCTCACTCCTCATTCTTTGATTTATCCATCTGTAAAATGGGATGATCAGTCCTTAGTTGTCAAGACGTATGGGGGAAAGCAAAAATTACATTTCAGAGAGCCAAGGACCTGTGACCCAGTACCAGGTTGGTTTCCATGACCTCAAGTTCAGAACAGATTCCTCTTTGGGCAGCTGTTGACCCACAACTCCAGTCCTCTCCTAAATAGTGACTCACTTGCCCCACCACAGAGGCAATCACTGTTAGAACATAATAGATACATTACTACAGGGTGAGGAATCTTTGCATCTTCTCTTTATTTAGGTAGGTCAGTTCTAGGTACACAGTCTAACTAGGGTTGAGCCTCTTTCAGTTTTGGAGAGGAGTGTGATTTAGGATTTCCTTAACTCTGGATTGTCTCTGTCCAACTATCTAAAAATCTACTTGTTTTCTGCTTGGCTCTCAGACAAGTCTGGTTTCTTTTCCCAGTTACACCTATCCCAAGCTAGAGAAGAGATTTTTTTCAGCTGCCCTACTCACCATGAATATAAGGTCCCATTATCCTGGCTCTCCAAGATCTCACCTTAAATTCAGGTGCCAGAGAGATTCCTGACTCTCCAAGGGATGATGCCCTACTCATCTCTTCTTGGGTTTCTGTTCTCTCTGGACATCCATACTGGGTTCCACCTGCTTCCAACATGAACTAATTTAGTCCTTGGTTTCACCCACATTTGCTGACTCATGCATTCTTTTCTTACTTCTTTTATTTCTCCTATTTTTCTCTTTCCTTAAATGTCTCAGCCTAAAGGCTTTAGCTTTCTCATCAACCATCCTTAACTTACTTACAAGCATCTTCATCTCCATGGAACGTAAGAAAAATACAGAATACATATATGATAAGACATATGCTTAAGTTGGGGTTTGAGGCAAGACCTCTCACCAAACAGCTGAGGGCAACCACTGACGAAATGGGTTTAATCTAAAAGAAGACTTGGAACCAGGGAATCCTAGACTGATTGGACTGCAGGACCTTCGTCCCATTTCTCAGATAGCTGAGGAGGACTTCCTGATAGTCAACAAGACATCAACAAGTGATTTCTGAAGGGTTTCCTGTATAGCAGGCACTATGCTAGGTTCTGGAGATGCAAACAAAGGAAAGTCCCTGTCCTCAAATGTTTACACTCTAATGGGGTCCAGCTACCTTTCTCCTGGGATTGCTAGTACAAAAGAAAATTTGTGCTCGAGGTTTGCCTGGAGGCAGGGGAAGGGTTAAGCTCCTTTCTACTTAGTGGTTTGGAATTCTAAGTTCTTGAAGTAAAATCAGAACTCCTAAGGGCATTTTCTAGACCTATATATTTCTCTAAACTTTTATTCTTATTTCCTTGGAACAAGATTCTGTAAGCTTAGATAAAAGATTTTGTGTAAATCAAGATGAATGAGGGATAGGTAGGGGAGATGTGCTGACTGGATTACTTATAAGATCTGATTTGTCTGACATCCTGTGTTTTATAACTCTCTGACCCATGGTGCTAGTGCCAGGGAATCACCCAATCCTCACCTCTACCTATTAGAATACCTGGCTTCCCTCAGTGCCCAGCTCAGGTGCTATCCACCATAGGAAGCCTCTCTAATTTACCCTCTCCCAGCCCTTAGCACTCTCTCTCTCTCTCGAAAATATTTTGTTTCCTGACTTGTGTACATATTGTATTTCTTTAATCTATTGTAAGCTCTTTGAGAGTAGGCCCTCTCTTTGTATTGAGTGCCCAGCATGTACTTGGCATATGGTAAACTCTTAATGAAAGTTTATTGGATTGAATCTATAGATGCCATCATCTGGAACTAGAGGCAGGCAGCTGTGTGGGAGTGGGGAGGGTGCAGAGAAGAGAAAAAGGGATACAATGAGGCACACTTTTTCATAAGAATTTTTCCAAGTGCACGTTTTCTAAATGCCAGAAAATCCTGCTTTCTAGAGCTGCTATTTATTTTGTGATGAGGCAAGTAGGCTGTGACAGTGAAGGAGGAACATCTCCAGAGTACAGTGCTATGCAGAGGCAAGGTTTTCATGCCTTGGTGAGATTCTTAGCCTCTCCCACACTGAACAATCCACTGCCAGATTCACCTTCTCCCAACACAAAATAACCCGCTACTCAAAACCCTCCAATGGTTCTCCCTCCATTGCCCATGATTGCAAGCTCAAACTGTAGATATTTATGGCCCCTTACGATTTAGCCTTAGTTTCAGGGTTAGGGTTCCTCTCAGTTCAGCCCAAGGGTAAGGCTCATCCACTGTCCCCCCACAGCATTTGTGCATTCCTAACTTCAGGCCTCCCCATCTCCAGAATTCACTTTCCCCCTCCCCTCCTACTGTGTAATTTTTTTGTTCAGTGGTTTCCATTGTGTCCAACTCTTTGTGACCTCATTTGGGGTTTTCTTGGCAAAGACACTGGAGCGACTTGCCATTTTCTTCTCCAGCTCATTTTATAGATGAGGAAATTGAGGTAAATAGGGTTAAGTGACTTGTTCAGGGTCATACAGCAAATAAGTGTCTATGCCAATTTCATGATTCAACACGTGTTCAAAGCAAGAAGGACCTTAGTAAGGTCTGCATCATAGGATCATAGATCTAGAGCTAGAAGGGAACTTAGAGCCCCTTCATTTTACAGATGAGGAAACTGAGGCTTAGAGTGACTTTTCCAAGGTCACACGTAGAGACAGGAGTTGAACTCAGTTTCTCTAATTCCAGAACCAGTGTCCTTTCTGTACAACCAACTTGTCATTTTATGAGAGATGAGGAAACGGAGGCCCAGATTGCTCCAGTGCCTTATTTACACATCCATTGTGCAAAAGAAACACAAGTCTCCTAACTCCAAACCTAATGCATTTTCTTAAGGTCTCTTCCAACACTAACATTCTACTACATCTCTAAGGCTCACCTCCTCCCTGAAGCCTCCCCCAACTCTTCCCATTTTGGTGATTTTCTTTCCCTTCTGATTTTTATGATTACACATACCTAGAATTCCTCTAGGAGCTTGGTCTGTACTAGCTTTGGGCATCCCATCTCTTCTCTTGTGCCCATCTCATCTCCTTTTCCTAGACTCTGAAAGGCTGGGAACTTGTTTGTCTCATCCTTGTTACCCCAGCGTTGCCTAGCCCTGTATCCTATACACAGTAAATGAACTTTGTGAATGATGAGTGAAAGAAAAAAAGTATTTATGAAGCTCTTAGCCAATAAGTCAGTTAAACATTTCCTCTAAGTGTTTACTCTCCAGCCACTGTGCTGGGGATACAAAGAAAGAGGAAAAACACTGTGTTTTGATGAGGAAGAAGATTCCAATATTCACTTAAATCCTAGTACTGACTTGATAGCAAAGTGCCGCCCCCTACTCCCAATACTTGACCGGCCTCTCCATTCCAGCCTTCTCCAAGCCCCTGCACTGACCCCTGCTCTCCTCCCCTTCCTGATATCTCCTGCCCTCTCCACTAGATCTGCAGCCTTTATGGGGAAAACGTGGGACCAAAAATTCTCTTGGTAACAGTGAGGAATGTTTGTGAGACTGGGGGCATTTTGGGGGAGAGAACCACAGCCAAGCCCTCTGTGGGGGGCTTGTGGGGCCTCCTAGGAAAGGGACTATGCCTTTCCCTTACCAGTTCCTCTATGCCTGGGCTTCTTGGTCCTTGCTGTGGCCTGGAGGTAGGAACAACCCCTACCCCCCATCAAATTCCAATGGTCAGAATTCTCCCTTCTGTTTTCTTTTCCCGCCCACCCTCATTTCCTGTTGTGCTTTCTCCCCCTCCCCGTGGGAGCTCTTTGGACACTGGTTTAACTCTCTCCCCCCACCCCTTTTCTTCCCCAGAGTGGGGCTTTTATATCTCTTTTCCAAATAGCCTGGACTGGGAATTGTGCTTAGGAGAGTTAGTGAGGGGACTCTGGCAGGGGCTGAGAGATGGTAGAGGGGGAGGGCCTCAGAGACATAGGCTTGGAGGGGGGTGTAGTATGTGGCCTGTTGATTGGTGGTTGAGTAGTGGGTAGCAGTGATGGGATAGATGAAGAAGTCAGCTAGTGATCTTCCCCATCTGGGCTGGCTGAGTTGATCCAGCTGGGGCTGAGGGGAAATGGTGAGAGAGGAGGAAATAAGATTCCTTCTCAAAGCCTAGTAGCAATGGAAAATATGGGAGATGGGTAATTGGGACAGCCTGGCCATATGGGGTGTGATGATCCTATGGGGTTTTTTCCTACAATCTTGAGTTCAAGTAAAAAAAAAAGGACTTTTAATGAGGTTTGGGTGGAGGAGTCTCCATTATCAGACCATGTGTCTCTGATAGTCACCCTAACTCCAAGCTAGGCCCATCTAGGACTGCAAGTTGTAGAGGAATCCAGGGATTCTCCTCTTCTTTCTCATGCTCTCTTCCCTTCAGGAGAACTTGGGCCATAGCTCTTCTCTCTCCCTCAGAAATCAGCCAGCACATACCCCATGGCTGCCCTGCTTTTTCTCTTTCCACCTCCCTTTTTTTTTCTCTTCCCCTCCCTTACTCTCTCCTTTTCTTCTCATCCTTACTCACCTTCCCTTTTTGCTCTTTCCACCCTTCCCCACTTCCCTCACCTTTGCTCCTGCCCTGTTTTCCCCCCTTTTCTCTTGGCAACTTCCTGTGTTGTCCCTGATTCAGTTTTCTTTGACAGGATAGAAAAGCAGGGAGAGGTTCCAGCTGGACCCTAGTGTGAGAGCCAGCATTGCCTCCAGGTCTGAAGATGCTTCCTATGCTCTCAGGTAAGTGTGTGTGTGTGTGTGTGTGTGTGTGTGTGTGTGTGTGTGTGTGTGTGTGTGACTATTACATACTGTGAGGGGTAGGGGAATGTGAGTTGGGAGGGAGAGAAGGAAACAAAATGATGGCTTATCGTATCAGAAGGCCTATAGCAAAGGTGGGAAGGACAGGGCAAGGGGTGTAAGCCAGAGGGTAGTATGCAGAAATCTGGAAGCTCAGTTTCCCTACCATATTTCCAAAATGACATCAAGCCTTGTTTCTCCTACCTCTAAAATGGGTTGGCTGTAGAAGTTGACACCATCTTTGCTTTTCAGTAACTCATATTACCCAGTGTAAGCAATCTGGATACTTTTCTTATCCATCCATGTTCCAAGTGCCCTCCTGTCTCATTATCCTTCTACCCTTTCCCACATGACTTTTGTGCCTCCCTCTGTGCCCTCACACTCACCATTCCTCTTATTTGGAATGCCTTCTCCATCCACCAAGCCACCATTTTCTTATCCTTCAAACTCATCTTTTCCACGAATGTCCTCTTGTCTCACCTCACCCAGATCTTAGCCCTTCAGCTACCCTACTCTGTCAAACCTGTCATTGGTCTCTCTCTTGGCCATGTCAATACATTTCCAGATATTTCAATCTAAGGTTTTCCAGTTCATTTCATATAAATGGGGTCTGGCCTATCAAACCTTGTCTAAAGGCTATCAATAGTTTCTTCTTATCCCTTACCACCATCCTAAGGCAGACCTCTGTATGAAATGGAATCTAGACTGACAGACCAACTGATAAAGTAACCAATCAAGAAAGCAACTGATCAAATTAATTCCTTTATTGACCAAACAACCACTTATTTATTAAGTGTCTGCTGAGTGCAGAGAACAAGCATTGGTACTGTCCCGGGTACTCTGGGGGAGACAAAGATGAGCAAAACATGGGGGTAGGTAGGAGAGTGGAATGTGTTCTCATATGACCATTGTAAGACCTTCAGGTAGTTAGTGCAAATCTTGCTGCTACCGTCCTGACCCTTCCCATCCCTGTCTCAGTTTCCCAAATGGCTCTAACTCCTCTCCTGCCCCAGAGCAGTTCTGGAGTATAGGCCATAGGCTGTGGCCCAAGCCTAGGCAAGAGAATGGTGGCAGGGCAGAAGGACAGGAAATGACCTAGGAAGCAATGCAGGAAGCCAGAAGCTTGGAGATTGTTTCCTGGGGATTTCCCATTGCTGCTCCTTGGCTGCGAATTGTTGAGCTGGGACCTGGGCAGATGGAGAGCCTGGGGGGCCAAGGTTAGGGAGAAAATGAGGGGGTCTAGTGACCAAGGGGACTGGGGATCCCAGAGTGAATATTGGCTGGGCCTTCCCAACCCGCTCCCCAGTGTGGGGTGGAGGGGCTAGCCTGGGAGACCAACAGAAGATAGGGCAGTTGCTATTTTGAATGAAGATGTTCTTCCTAGAGACAGGGATTGTGGCAGGACCTGCGGGTTAGCAGCAGTAACCGACTCAAAGAATTTATCAACTAGAAAGGCCCTTAAAAAGCCACCTAGTCTAACCATTCAATCTTATAGGTGAGGAAACCAAGTTCAAGAGAGATTAAGTGACTTGTCAAAACTTACACAGATAGTAACCAGTAAGACCAAGTTTCAAATTCATTCCTCTGACTCCAAATACAGTGTTCTTCCCTCTATACCAGATTGGAATAGTTCCGAATGAGGCATCTCAGATCTCCATTACCTTCCCCCTCATTCTCCCTTCTGTCTCCGTTTCTCTCCAAGCTTGGCTGTGTCTGTTATTGCTGCCTGAGGTTGAGGCCCTGGAGATAACTCCCCATGGCTCAGAGTTCGTCCTCAACATCTCCAGCACTTTCATCTTGACTTGCACGGGGGATTCCCCAGTGGCCTGGGAAAAGACTCCCCAGCAGACCCCACCACCTGTTCTTGAGGCCCAGGATGGCACCTTCTCCAGCATCTTGACCCTCACCAATGTCACTGGACTTGACACAGGAGAGTACATATGTTCCTACAATGGCTCCCAAGGCCTAGAGTTTGGTGGGCAGAAGCGGGTCTACATCTTTGTGCCAGGTGAGTGGAGGCTCTGGGATCTAGTTGTGAAGGTCCCTGCCTACTCCCTACAATGACATACCAAGACCTTGGGCTTTGCTGCCACTATCCAAGGGATAGCATCATTATTATTAATAGAACTGTAATTTCATTCTTCTCTTCCTTTGGGATAGGTATTCAGATTGAAAAGGTTTGAACACAAGTTCTTATGCATTCTATATATTCTTATACATTCTATATTTTACATAGAATATATCTGTATTTCTATATACAATACATCTGTAAATTAGATTATATGTAGAATAGAATATGTAGAGAATATATAGATAGAATATCTATATATTCTCTATATAATATATTCTATCTTCTTATAGATTTAATATTCTTTGGGCTATTATGAAAGTAGATAAAAAGATCGCATTTTGTGATTGAATAAGTATATTGGGATTTGAGTTCATCTTCTATAGACTCACCTAATGCATCCTGGGACAGCCCCAGAGACAATTAGATGACAGAGGCAACATGTGCCTCCTTTTCCTATATGGTTTTATGTCTTCTACTAAGTCTATATATTTTGTAATTTTTATTCCATAAAATTTGAAAATTTTGAACATTCAGGCAACAGCTATTCAAAACATTGCTTTTAAATTTTTATGCCTTAGTATTATGTCTGGACAGCTGTGGGAAAAAAGTTCCTTCTGTTCTAATACAGTTTATCTGTTGAATCTTCAATGCTATTTAGAGTTTATTTATTTATTATTCATCATTCTCATCTTTTCTTGGTGAGGTTTAGGCTTAAGTTAAGTGCAATGGGTTTAATATGTTTGTGAAATTGAATTGTTGAAACAGCATCTTTAAAAAACAAACCTACACTGAAGCCGTATTCGTTGTAGGACCTTTGACCAGGCACTGTGGGTGATGCAAAGAGGTGTAAGGGCCAGTTCCTGCCCACAAAGGGCTGACAATCTAGCTGGTGAGCCAGTACCTGAATAAAAGAGAACGATCACACTACGTGGTGTAGTGAAGGTCAGCCATCATGACGACTTTTTAGAGAGTGATTTTTGGTTTACCAAGCACTTTGTACATAGTATTGCATTTGAGCCTTACAATAGCCATGTGAAGTAACTGGTATAGTATATAATAATCTCCCCATTTTATAGATAAGGTAACTGAGGTCCAGAAAGACAATGACATTTACCCAGGGTCACATAACAAGTAAGTGACAGAGCCAAGATCTGAACTCAGGACTTCTAATTCCAAAACTAATGTTATTTCCACTGTCTCTTGCTATTTCTCACCCTCTTGCCAGCAGTTAATATCTATCACCAATATCTCATACTGGAATGGGAGATAGTGAACTCTCTTTCACTTGGGGGACGTCATAGAGGGAATTTCTGTTCAATTAGGGGTTGGACTGGGTGACTTCTGAAGTTCCTTTCAATTTTGTGATTCTTCTCTATGGAGAGGTCACTAAAGGCTGTGTGCCTCCTAAGGAACACAAGATGAGATATCCCCTGAAGAAAGATTAGAATCTGAGGCAGTTGTACCCCTGATTCAAAAGCCCTGATTTGGGAGTCAAGAAACTTATGTTCTAGTAGTACTAATTCCATCACCTAGTTATTGTGGAGATTATTTTTTTTTTTTTGGAGGCAATCAGTGACTTGCCCAGCATCACACAGCTAGTAAGTGTCTGAGATCAGATTTGAACTCCTGACCCCCAGGGCTGGTGCTCTGTCCACTATGCCACCTAGCTGCCCCAGTTTATTTTATTTATTTATTATTTATTCCTTCTCTAATACATTTTTTTTATTATTTATTACCTCTCTAATACATCCTGCACATTCTACTTAATTAATCTTCCTAATGTACACCTCTGATCATGTTATTTCTGTTTTTAAAACAAAATTCACTGGCTCTCCATTGTCAATAGAATCCTGTCCAAACCTTCCTCAGTCTGGTTGCCACCCCATATTGATAGTCTTACACCTTACTAATCTTTCTCTTAATGATTTGACAAGGCAGGAGTACCAGTTTTAGGGCTCAGCTGAGGAGGGATTCCCCAGCAGAGAAACCTCATCATTCTTTTATTAAAAATTATTTTATTTGTTTTCAGTTTTCTACAATCACTTCCATATATCTTAGATTTCCACCCCACTCTTTCCCTTTCCTTACTCCCTCCCTCACCCCTCCCTCCTCAAGACAGCATGCAATCTTATATAGGTTCTACACATACATTCTCATTAAATACATTTTCACCTTAGTCATGTTGCATAGAAGAATTAAAATGAATGGGAGAAACCATAAAACAAAACAAAACAAAATATAACACAAGAGAAAATAGTCTGCTTCATTCTGAGATCCAATTCCATAGTTTTTTCTGTGCATGTGGAAGACATTTTGCCTCAAGAGTCCATTGGGAATGTTTTAGGTCCTTGCATTGCTGTGAAAGACTGAAGTTTACCAGAAAAATTCCTCACACACTGTGGTTGTTACTGTGTACAAAGTTCTCCTGGTTCTGCTCCTTTCACTCAGTATCAGTTGATATAAGTCTTTCCAGTTCTCTCTGAAGTCTTCCTGTTCATCATTTCTTAGAGTGCAATAGCATTCCATTACATTCATATACCACAACTTGTTCAGCCATTCCCCAATTGATGGGCATGCCCCTTGATTTCTAGTTCTTGGCCACCACAAAAAGAGCTGCTGCTGTAAATATTTGTGTACATATAGGTCCTTTTCCTATTTTTATGGTCTCTTTGGGATACAGTCCTAGAAGTGATATTGCTGGGTCAAAAGGTATGCACATTTTTGTAGTCCTTTGGGCATAGTTCTAAATTGCTTCCAGAATGGTTGGATCAGCTCACAGCTCTACCAACAATGAATTAGTGTTCCAACTCTCCCATATCTTCTCCAACATTTATCATCTTCTTGTTTTGTCATGTTAGACAATCTGATAGGTGTGATGTGGTAGTTTTGATTTACGTCTCTCTAATCAATAGTGATTTAGAGCATTTTTCATATGACTATAGATAGATTTAATTTCTTCCTCTGAAAACTACCTGTTCATATCCTTAGACCATTTATCAATTGGGGAAGAAACTCATCATTCTTTCTGTAGACTCCTCTATGGACTTCCTCCCTGTGGATGCTGAAGAGCTGTTCATCTTCTTCACGGGAGACAGTGAGACAACAATCCCATGTCGAGTGACTGACCCAAAGCTGGTGGTGACGCTTCATGAGAAGAAAGTGGATGTGTCACTGCCTGTTCCCTATGACCACCAGCGTGGCTTCACCGGCCCCTTTGAAGACAAGACCTACATCTGCAAAACCATCATTGATGAGAGGGAGGTAGACTCTGAAGCCTATTATGTCTACCGAATCCAAGGTGAGGACCTTGCCCTTCTGGGCCAACTTTCCTTGCCCTTGTTTCTCCTCAATAAATCAACATCCACTTATTTGGCACCTTCTTTGTGCCAGACATTGTTAGAGCTGTTGTTGTTGCGTAGTTCTTCAGTCTTCATGACCCTATTTGGGGTTTTCTTGGTAAAGATACTAGAGTTTCCTTCTCCAGCTCATTTTATAGATGAAGAAACTGAGGCAAACAGTGACTTCTCCAGGGTCACAGAGCTAGAAAGTGTCTGAGGCCAGATTTGAACTCAAGAAGATGAATCTTCCTAACTCCAGGCAGAGGCACTCTATCCACTGCACCACTTAGCTGCCTGCCACTTTGTTAGGTACTGGGTGTTTAAACATAAAAAATGAAACAGTTCCTGTCATCAACACAGTTACAGTCTATTGGAAGGAACCAATAGACACACACACACACACACACAGACACACACACACACACACCAAATATAAGGTAATTTGATGAGAAGGAGGCACTAGTAGCTAGGAACAAGAAAGACCTTACATAGGAATTGGCGCTTAAGATAACCTTTAAAGCTAACAAGAGGTTCTAAAGGTTAGTGATAAGGATATGGGGAATTCGTGGCATAGAAAGCAGCTTGTACAAAGGTATGGTGTTGAGAGATGGGGTTGTCATATGAAGAAAGGCAAGAGGGCCTGTCTGTTTATCCCTGTAAAGCCCATTCCCAATTAAGAGTCATATTATAGCATCAAGGACAGAGAAAAGCTTTTTCTTAACTTGTCCCCAGGTTCTAAGCTTGTCTATGAATGGTCAATAAATTACTCATATTAACAATAAAAATTCACATATAATACTCATTATCCCACCCACACATCAACCACTTTGCCTTTCAAAAGTATTTTCATTGCTATTACCTTCTGTGAGCCTCTTTATAGTCATAGGAAGTAAGTAGGGACGGTTATTACTCTTTTCATCTTACTCATGAGAAAATTGAGGTACTAAAAAGTGAGGGAGGTTAAGTCACCTAGGAGCACAGAATTCTAGGATTTAGAACTGGAGTGAGCCTTTAAGTACATCAGGTCCAGCTCTCTCATTTTACAGATGAGGGAACAGAGGCCCAAAGAAGTGAAATGATCATTGGAGTGTGGGGCATCTTTGATGTGTGGGTTTGTCTTACATGAATCTTGCCTGTGTCTTTCCATAGATCTCCATAGAGGATTGACCCAATACGCTATATGACTTAGTCTGGTTCTGGATATGAATGCAATTCAATTCAACAAATTCAATTCGATCCAACCAACATATGAATGTTGTCATTCGTTCTTGCTACATGACCAGTCCAACATCATACCTGTCATTGAGGGGATTATGGGGTCCTTGATCAAGGAAACTAAGGACACACAGATTATAATCATTGGGAATGGGGTTTGCACTCGTAGTCACTGACTCCAGAGCCAGTGAATTCTCTTTCTTCCACTCTGCTTCCTTTGCTACTTTTCATTTTATTCCTCTTCAAATTCATCTTATTAGATTCATGATGAGATTCCCTTCCCAAATTCTGAATCTGTTTGTAAAATATATTGGCTATTTCTTTTGGCTGCCAGTCTCTTGAACTCTGGCTGCTTGACTCAGGGTCATTTCCCTCTTTTTCTCCATAGTATCATCCATCAATGTCTCAGTGAATGCAGTTCAGACGGTGGTGCGGAAGGGTGAGAACATCACTGTCCTCTGCATCGTGAAGGGCAATGAGATGGTGAACTTTGACTGGACCTATCCTCGAATGGAGGTGAGGGGACAACCAGGAGAGGGGGGAAGAGTGGTAAGTGGTCTAGATTTGACAGAGATGAGGGAGAAGAGAGAGAATAAAGGGGATTGGGGGTGGCCACTCTTGCCAGGACCAACGCTCAGTGTCACTGAGGGAAGGAGGGCTCTGAATGGAGGTGGGTCTAAAAGATGCTGGACTCCATGCTTTCTTCCAGAGGACCCCTTGAGTGATACCTTCTGGTCTGAGTTAAGCTGAAGCTGTCAGTGGCATGTCACGTACTCTTCCCTCCCCAAGTCTGATAAGCCAGACCTTTGACTCCTCCTCTTTGTCTTAGCACATATGTGTCATAGAGGAAGCCATAGAAATCCGTGCCAGTGACCTCTAGCTCTTCCTATTTCTAATGATATGTACCCCCCAAAGTTTCTTTTCAGCCTTCCTTGATTTCTCTGAAACATGAGTCCTTCTCCTGTCCTGTCCCTGTAGAGCAAGCGGCTGGTGGAACCAGTGACAGATTTCCTGTCGGGGGTCGAGTATGACATCCGTTCCATCCTGCATATCCCCAGTGCTGAGCTAGGAGATTCTGGTACCTATGTCTGCAATGTCTCAGAGAGCTACAATGGCCACAGGGACATGAAAGGGGTCAATGTCACTGTGATTGGTGAGTTCAAAGGCCCAGTCCTCACTCCCACCCCTCTGGACAAACAAATGGGGATGAAACCACCCTTGAGGAATGAGGGAACAATGGTCTTCAGACCAGGCTGGGTGTATTGTACAAAGGGGGAGCCTGCCTCTCTGAGAGGCCATGTTATCTGAGTCTGACAACATCTCTTCTATCTCTTCTCTGAGCCTTACACCTCATCTCCATCCCTTCTGAGTTCCTGTTCTCTTCTGAAATTCCAATCTCATTTTTTCTGATTCTTTCAGACAAAGGATTTGTGAGGTTTCTGGGGGAGTTAGATGAGCTAGAGTTTGCTGAACTGCACAAGAGTCGAACACTGCAGATGCTCATTGAAGCATACCCTGCACCCACCATCACGTGGCTCAAGGACAACCAGACATTGGGCTCTGGGACTGCCAGTGAGATCTCTGTCTCCACCAGAAATTTGTCTGAGACAAGGTGAGCCAAGCTCCTTGACTAGTGAAGGCACTACATGGATGATATTTGCATTCTCCTCTTCTCTTGCATGATGCCTAGGCTCACATCAGCCTGACCTCCATCCTTAGAGTCACTTTCTGGTTGGCCACTGAAACCTTCCCTAAAGATATACTTCATGTACTAATGTCTGGATAGAGGCCAAGGCTGTAGGCATTAACTGGTACCAGAAGGCTTTGGCCTGAATCAAAAGAGGGTTGTCTGTGACTGGAGCTGTTGTCAGGGGGATAAACAGAGATATTGTTGAAATAAAGTAGGAACCCAGACATGAGTCATTCTAAGGACTGGGAAGCGAGAAAAAGGGAAGGAGAGGAAAGAAAAGGAAAGGAGTGGAAAGGGGAAAAGAGGGGGAGGAAAGAGAGGGAGAGGGAAAGGGAAAAGAGGGGAGAAGACAGGAAGAGAAGGGAGGAAGGAGAAGAGGAACAGAAGTGGGGAGGAGAGAGGAGGGAAGGGGAGAGGAAATAGCTTGATTAGGCAACTGTATAAAGAATGAATTGCAGGATGGGGGGAAGGATTCTAAGCACTGAAACCAATTTGGAAGCCACTGTAGTAGTCAAGGGTACAGGTGATGAGGGTAGTCCAGTGAGTGGGGAGAAAGGGAGAGATGTTGAGGAGTGAACATTCACAACTGATAGAATTAAGGGAGGGGTGAAGGAAAAAAATAAATAGTAGAAGACTGCTCCAAGATTGCAAACCTTGGTGACTGGACAGATGGTGGTACCTTTGACAGAAACAGGGAGATTTAGATGTGGGACAGGGTTGGGGCACATGTTTTCTAGGGTACTTTCCAACTTTAAGATTCCATAATTCTGTGATGCTTCCTTCCTCCACAGGTATGTGTCAGAGCTGACCCTAGTGAGGGTGAAGGAGAATGAAGGGGGTCATTATACCCTCAGAGCCTTCCATGATGATGCTGCTGATTCATTCTCCTTCCAGTTGCAGATCAATGGTGAGGAGAGGTTCCTTAGAGGGCTTACCCCTCCCATTCTTTTCCTCCTTTCCCTCTCCTACCCTCCTATATCCCTCAATTCCCTCCCCACTTCCCTCTCCCAGTCCTTGACCTAGCTCATCTTTCCCCTCCCTGCCCCCACACTGACCTTCCTCTTTTGCCGCACTTTGGACAGTTCCTGCTAAGGTGATGGATCTGAGTGAGAGCCACCCCAGCAGTGGGGAGCAACTCCTCACTTGCCGAAGCCAGGGAATGCCACAGCCTGTCCTTAACTGGTTCAGTTGCAGTGATTTTAAGAGGTGAGTAGAGATGCCAATCCCAGGTGGCAGTGCCCAGAGCCTTTGACTTACAGGAACAAAGGGTAAATCAGTCAACAAATATTTATTAGAAGCATGCTATGTATCAGGCACTTTGCTAAATAGAAGATACAAAGAAAAAGCAAAATATTCCATCAAAGAACTTATATTCTAATGGCTCCGAGGGAACTTGTATCCAAAGCTCTTGAGTCCATAAAACCATCAAATCCTTGGGTAGGGACTGGGACCCCAAATGGAGAAGGGCTAGAATAACATTTCATCCATTCCTCTGCTTGGGTTCTTCCATTGTCCCAAGACAGAGATGATTTCTTCGGTTATCAAACCATCCAGAAAGACAGACCCATAGGACCTCTAAAGATAGAAAGAACTGAAGGGAAGTTCTTCCTTTCATCTACCCTACATCGATCCTGCTTCCAAGTAATTTCCTTCTAAAGCTGCTCTTGATCCTTTAATCAGGGGCACAAACTCATTTACTCACAAAGAAAGGCCAGTTCTGGAGAACTGGCAGGACTGAGATGCTAATAGCTTCTTTCTTTTGCTTGGAATTTCTCTTTCTGGTTACTCATAGCCAGGCAATTCATCTGGAACCAATATGGCCTCTGGGGGGAAGAGCAAGACAGGGCAGCATTTATAAAGAAGCTAGTTGGCCAGGTTCTGATATGGAAGAATTGGAGGGAGGGAGGAAGATTTTCCCTTAAGCCCATCATCAGTAGACCAGATTATAAAAGCACCTACTATTCCTCCCTGGAATTGCCAAAAGCCCCCTGAGAGGTAAATGGGGACAAGATACTCCAGATGCAACTTTTACAAGCGGTCTTTCCTTAATCCCTCAATGCTAAGGCCTTTCCTCAGTTGATTATTTCCAAGTTACTTTGCATGTTTCTACATAGTTATTTGGATGTTTTCTCTCTCATTAGACTGTGAATTCCTCAAGAGCAAGGACTATTTTTTTGCCTTTCTTGCTTAGAATGGTGTCTGGAATATAGTAGGAGTTTGTCGACTGACTGAGTAGGGGTTTTGCATCATAGACCCCTTGGGTAGTTCGGTGAAGCCTATGGATTCCTCAAAATAATGCATAAATAAAATACCTAGGATTATAAAGAAAATCAATTCTATTAAAATACAACTAGCAATTTTTTTTTTAATTCATGGACCCCTGGATAAGAATTCCTGAGTCTAGACCAATAAATAAAAAGGAGTTTTGGAGGTAGGGGGTGATTAAACTGGTGAATGAAAAGATGGGCTCATAAACTGGATAAAGTAGGGCAAAACTGATCATGCTGGGCTTCCTTCCCAAATAGGTGTCCCCGTGATGTTCTGCCTACCCCACTGGGGAATGACTCCAAGGAGGAAACCCAGCTGGAAACCAATGTGACCTACTGGGAGCAAAAGAAATTATTTGAAGTAGTTAGCATCCTGCGTTTACAACGTGTGGACCAGCCCCTCTCCGTCATTTGTGATGTACACAACCTGCTGGGGAGAGACAGCAAAGAAGTCACCATTGTTCCACATTGTGAGTCCCAAGGACCACAGCCACAGTAACTGGCCTCTTCTTCTCTTGTATATCACTGATCTTGAGGACATCCCATTCTGTGTGTGACCATGTAGGCATGCACATATCTAGATATAATGAGTACACATGTATGAGGTTGTGCCCCCAGAAACAGGCGTATCTTCTGAACCCTCTCCCATGGCTCTGAGAAGTCCAATTGTTCTTCCTCCCAGTTCCCAGCAAAAGCCCAGCTCAGATACCACTCTGTAGACACCCAAGCCTTGGAAAGAGTAAATTGAGGAGATGCAATAACTGGCTGAAACAGACCATGAATGTAGAAGAGAAACATCCTGTGAAGTACTAACCTATGCAAACAGAGGAGCAAAAGCTTTTGATGGGACAAGAGCCTATTAAGATAGAGGGAGGCCAGGGGGATTCTAATTCTCTCTTTCTGTTAGGCAGAGAATAACAAGACTACTTATAATAATAATAATAATAATAATAATAATATTAGCATACCTTCCTATGGCAGTTGAAGGTTTACCAAGCGCCTTCCTCACAACGACTCTGTGGACCAAGTAGTGTAAATATTATTATATAAGGTTTTACTGTGTAGAAGTTAAGTGACTTGCTCAGTCACATAGTTAGTAAATATCAGAGCCCAGACAACAAAATCAGTCTTTTGACTGCCAGAGCAGTAGATTCCCAATGACTGAATGACCAGCTTCAGAAGGAAAGGATAGCTTCCCTAGAGGAAGACATGGGGACATGGAGGAGCAGGGCAGAAGTGGCATCACCAGCTGAGAGAGGATCCAGAGGTGAGGGGAACACTTCCAGAGGGAGGGAATAATAAGGAAGAGGTCACAATATTTGGATCAAGTAGACAGCAGTGAGGAGATAAGAAATGAGGTTGGGAAGAGAAATGGAGAGGGGAAGCCTAATAAAGAAAGGAGAGGCAGAGGCTGAAGGCTTGATGTTGGGGAGAAGAGGCTCTGACAATGGAGATCTGTCATCTCTGTGTCTATCCATGTGCAGAAAAACATTTCAGGAGTGATTCAAAAAACCATGTTTCCTTGATTGACTACAAAGTGATCTCACCTCAACTTTGGCCTCTCACCAAAGTATACAGCCCCTTTATTTCTCCTATTGACTCTCTGATGATTCCAAACCTGCGTTTCATTCTTTGCCCATCTTTCTCCTTGCCAAGGCCAACACCTCTGCTCTTGTTTCTCCTTCAGGACCTTGTCTTCCCTTTCCCACATCCTCCCTCCATCATGATTTCCAGCCTCTTTCCTGAGCTCCATTGACGCATTCTCCTCTGCTTGTTATCTTCCCCATTAGATGTGAGCTCCTCAAGTGTAAGGACTATCTATATTTATTCTTTATTATCATATCTGGCATGCAGTAGTCCTTGATAAATGTTTGTTGGCTGACTGCTTACAAACATACACTGGCCTCTCTCATCCTTAAGAGAAAGAGAGGAAGGAAGGAAGGAAGGAAGGAAGGAAGGAAGGAAGGAAGGAAGGAAGGAAGGAAGGGAGGGAGGGAGGGAGGGAGGGAGGGAGGGAGGGAGGGAGAAGGAAAGAGGAAAAATAAAATAAGAAAAAAAGAAAAGAAAAGAAAGCAGGAAGGAAGGAAGGAAGAAAAACAGAAATCCATACAACCAATCCTCAAAGCAATACAATCTAATTGAAAGAAAGCTGGATTTGGATTCTCAAGATCTGGGTAACCATCCCAGCTTTACTGTTCAGTGTTTTTGTTGCCTTAAGTAAATCATGCCCCTTCCCTGGGTCTCTGTTTCCTCATGTGTAATTTATTGACTCTTTTATGCCTTAAAACTATTGACAGGTCTTTCTCCTTCCCTCCAGTGCCAAACTTGTAGAAAGAATAATGTATGCCCGCTGTCTCACTTCACCACCATGCATTCACTCTTTAGCCCCTTACAATCTGGCTGGCATTCTCCCACTTTATTGAAACATCTTTCTCTCTTCAAGGTCTCTAATGACCACAGATCCAATGGCCTCCTCATCCCCCTCATTCTTCATCTTTCTTTACTTCACTGGAGGACTTGAGCCCTTCTTGAGATGTTCTCAGGGTAGCTAGATGGTGCAGCGGATAGAGTGCCAGGTCTGAAGTCAGGAAGACTCATCTTTCTGAATTCAAATCTGGCCTCAGACACTTACTAGTTATATGACTCTGGGCAAGTCACTTCACCCTGTTAGCTTCCATTTTCTGGAGCTGGAGAAGGAAATGCAAACCACTCCAGTATCTTTGCCAAGAAAACCCTTAATGGGGTCCTGGAGAGTTGGACACGACTGAATAACAATGAGAAGCTCTTCCTTCCCTGGCTTCTCTGATAGTATGCTCACCAAGTTCTCCTTCTTCTCTGACTGCCCTTTCATGCTCTTTTTCTGGTTCTTTTAACGGCCCCTTCAACATAGAAGTCCCCTAAAGGCTTTGTCCTTGTCTTCTCTCTCTATCTTTTCTCCTTTAACAGTATCATATCCTAAAGGCTTCATTTACCAGCTCTAGACAGGTGGCTCCAGATCCATATTTCTAGCCCTTATCTTTCCCTGAGCTCCAGTCCCACACATAAGCTGTTGGCTTGATGCCTTCAGCTGTGTGTCCCACTTCAAACTCACTATGTCCAGAATTAACCGTTTGTCTGACAATGAACTCATCATCATCTCCCCAAAACACAACAAAAACTAGCATGTACGTAGTGCTTTTCAGTTTTGCTAAGCATTTTACAAATATCTACATTATAAATATTATCTCATTTGATTCTCACAACAACCTTGGGACATAGGTGCTATTATTATCCCCATTCTGAGATGAGGAAACTGAGGGAGACAGATCCAATGACTTGCCCAGTATCGCATAGCTAGTGTCTGAGACCAGATTCCCTATATTTTTTTAAAAGCACCACCATCTTTCCAATGCCATCCTTTATCTCTATCCCTATTTCAGAACCCCAGGCTCAAAACCTCAAAGTATTGTTTTAGGTCTTTTGTAAATTCCTTAGGGTTCTGTTGAAATTTAACTCTGTTAACCTTAGTTTGGGCCCTCGTTAACCCCTCCCTAGAGTATTATAGTAGTCTTCTAAATGTATCTAGAGCTAGGTGCAACTTCAGAGGCCATCTAACAATCCCTTCCTTTTACAACTGAGGAAATTGAGGTCTAGGGAGGTGGTGACTTGCCTAAGGTCATGCAGGTGAAAGCTTCAGAGGTAGGAATTGAACGCAGGACCTTTGACTCCAGAATCAGTACCATGCTTCCTCCAATGATTTTCCTGTCTCCAAATTCTCCTTTTCCTAATCCACTATTCACACCCCTGCTAGCATAATCTTCCAAATTCTCCGTTCTTATATCTTTTTTCTTCTCCTCAAGTGGTTCCCTACTACCTATGACCTACTCAATAAAGTTCAAATTCCTAATCCTGCCATTCAAAGCCCTCCACATTCTCTATCCAGCTTACCTTTCATCCTGATCTCCCCTTATTTCCTTTTCCATATTTTATATTCTAGGTAATCCTTTGCAGACATATCCCAATCTTTTTCTTTCTTGTCATTATTCCTGCCTTTGCTCAACTCATCCCCATGCCTGGAATTTTGCTGTTGTCAAATCATTTTTCAGTCATGTCTGACTCTTTGTTACCCTCTCTGGGGATTTCTTGGCAAAGATACTGGGGAATCTTTTAGCATTTCCTTCTCTAGCTCATTTTATAGATGAGGAAAGTGAGGCAAACAAGGGTAAGTGACTTGTTCAGGGTCACACAGTTAGGAAGTGTCTGAGGTTAGATTTGAACTCAGGAAGAGGAGTCTTCCTGATTCAGGCCTGGAACTCTACCCAGTGCCACCTAGCTGCCTCTTGCCTAGAGTAGGCAACTCCAACACTTTTGCCTGTTAAAATCCTTCCCTTCTCGGTCTTTCATAAAGTCTTCTCCTGCCTTCCCAGCACAGACTTTACCTTCCCTTTCCTTCCACAGGAAAATAATCTCTCCCTCTTTAAATTTTTTGGTGGCAGTTTGCCTGGACCTTCCCCTTGTATTTATCTCACTCTTCCATGAATACGTCATTCATGGACATTTTAACCCCCGTTATTAGATTGTAAGTTCCTGGATGGCAGAAACTGCCTTTTTTCCCCCATTTTTGTATCCTCAGTGTCAAGTACAGGGTCCTGCACATTTTAGGTACTTAATAAACATTTGTTTAATTGAACTGAACTGATTTGAATTGAATTGGGAAGAGGAAGCTTAGGTTCTTTGCTGGGGAGAGAAGGCTAAAAACTTGATGTGGGCAAGCAAGCTAAGGGGCAAGACCCAGGATCTGACACTGGAAAGCAGAAGCTGAAGGTTTATCTTTAGATCCCCAGGGGAGTAAAAGCCCTTGTGAAGAGTTTTTGCTTGTTTGTTAGATTGTTTGGCATTTGTGGAAGGATTGACTGGATGGGAAGGAGGGATGCAGGGGTGGGAGGGCTTGGAGGGGTAAAATGTCTCTTCATAGGCAGACTCGGATGATGTTGGACAGTGTAAGGGGGCCAGACTAGAAGTAGGAAGAGCTAGGGTGGCTGGGAGAGGGGGAGATTCCCAGAATCCTCTTGCTTGTCCTTGAGTTTGGTGATAACCTGATGTGAGGGTGAGTTTTCCGTTCTCTGCTTCCAGCCCTGCCCTTCAAGGTGGTGGTGATCTCAGCCATCCTGGCCTTAGTGGTCCTCACGGTCATCTCCATGATCATCCTTATCGTTCTGTGGCAGAAGGTAAGTATACTTTCTCCCATGTGGACCTGTCCTGAGACCCTTCAGGGCCCCCAGGACTTAATCCTACCATGGGCTTTTCCCCAAATAAATTAAAATGGTTTAATCCTAAAGCTGATTAATTTTTAAAAAAATAATATCTAATTTCTCCCAATTACACGTAAAAATAATTTTAAAACTTTTTTTAAGTTCTGAGTTCCAAATTCTATCCCTCCTTCTCTCTCCTTTCTCTTCCTTGAGACAGTAAGCAATCTGATAGAGGCTATACATATGTGATCCTGTAAAATAGCAAATATACTTAAATCCTTGATTCCAAAGTGAAATGAATATTAAATTTTATATTAAATATAGATGGATCCAAATCAAGATGGCTCACATCTTCTACTTTCACAGTCTAGAGGGAATTGATCCCCAGTGTGCTCTAAGGCACAGATTGGACCAGCAGAGATCTGACCTCTGGCCTGTCATGTCCTTATTGAACCTCTCAGCACTTGCCCCATAGTGGCTGTTTCCTGGGGAGGGAATGCCAGGGTCTCCTTTGTACCTGGACTCTCTCCTGCTAGTATAGACTTAGCCTGGACTAAATGATCTCTAAAGGTCCTTTCTAACTTCTGTGATCCAACAACTGCTGTTTCCCTCTTCCCCAGAAACCCCGCTATGAGATCCGCTGGAAGGTGATTGAATCTGTGAGCTCCGATGGGCATGAATACATCTATGTGGATCCCATGCAGCTGCCCTATGACTCCAGCTGGGAATTACCCCGAGAGAGACTTGTGCTCGGTCAGTGATCCAGCTTCTCTTCCCGGAAGGGGAGCAGAAAGACCTTGCTCCTTCATCCTGAGCCCCTTCTGTGGGTCCATCCCTGGGCAGTGGGAGATCCAGCAATATAAGGAGGAGAACCAGGCAATGTCCTTACCATCTTAATGGGAGGATAGGACTAACACATTCCCAAAGATCCTTAACCCCAGGATCAAATGTTAAATTACATGGTATCTGCTCCAATTCTTCCAGCAGGTCAGAAGGGCATCAATGTATAATGGAATAAGGGATGAAATAAGGCTTCCATGGGTTTTGAAAGATGGGTGGAAGTGGGGGATGATGTAAGTAAGCAAAGGAAGGGAAGTGAGGCCGAGAAGGCCGAGAAAGACAATGAGGAGGGCAGTGTGACTCACTTTTGTTGTGGACATTTAGAAATAGACTAGGTACAGAGGGTAAGATCATATTGTGAAGGCCCTTGGAGAACTTCATGGTATGAGCATCAAAGAACCACTCAAGATGCTTGAGAAAAGTAATGCTTCACTTACAGATATGGTTTATTTTTTTGGAGGCAAGCAGGGGTAAGTGACTTGCCTAGGGTCACACACTCGGTAAGTGACTGAGGCCAGATTTAAACTCAGATCCTCCCTACTCCAGGGCTCGTACTCTATCCACTGTACCATGTAGCTGTCCCTCAGATATGTTCTAGGAAAGTTCATGTGGTTGGGTGTGCAGGATGGATTTAAGAGGCAGAGAGTACAGGTTACAAGTCTATCACAGTATAACAGGTAAGTAATGATGAGTCATTGGACTAGAACAGTGGCAGGTGAGGGCCTGGCTCAGTAGAGGTTTGAAGTTATCAAGGTCAGGACTGACAGAGATAAAGGAACGAAGGAAAAGCTGGAGTCATATAATCTGCTGATGTCACAGAAGTTTAGAATTGAAGGGGATCTTCTAGTCCAATCTATAACTGAATAGAAATCCTCTTGACCACAACTCACCAAGTGGTTGTCCATCCTCCCCTTGAAGACCTGCAATGAAGAGACAATCACTACCTCCCAAAGCAGCCTACTGCATTTGAAGATAGCTCCAATGAATATTGAGGGAGTTATTCCTTATATACAACTTAAACAAAACTGTCTCCATACAACTTCAGCCCATTGTTCCTAGTTCTGCCTGCTGGGCCCAAGCAGACAAATCTAATCTGCTTCCCACAACATGGCATGACAGCCCCTCACATACTTGAGGGCAATCATTATGGGTCTCTCCCAACTTACTATGACTTCTCATTTTTTAGGTTAAATATTCCTAGTTCCTTCAGTCAACAAATTGGTCAATCAATTGATTGACATTTATTAAGCACCAAATGTATACCAGAAACTAGGGATACAAATAGAATAAGTGAAAAAATCCCTAAACCAAAAGAGTACCCATCTACCAAGGGGAGGAATTCCAGTCCTCTCATTTATTAGGTTTCCCACCTCTGGATGTTCTCCTGCTTGCCTAAAGGGTCCCACCCAGAAATGAGACAGGAGAGGATGCAGAAGAATGATCATCCTTGTTCAGGGCACTATTTCTATTCACTTTGACGTGTTTTGTGCCTTCTGTGTCTGTCACACTGCTGATTCACTGAGCATGCAATCCACTAAAGCCCCCTGGGTCATTTTCACACGACCCCTTCTCCACCCACACCTACCTCATCCTGTTCTTGAATCCAGATTTAGAACTTGAAAATTGTTCCTGCCAAATGTCATCTTGTGAGTTGCCCCCCATTTGAGCTCATGATGACAAAATAATAAATCATAATAATTCCCCATGTTACTATAGCTCTTAAATATCATCATCTCTGAAGGAAGGGAATAAACATTTATATAGCACCTATTATGTGCCAGGCATTAGGCTAATCATCTGCAAATATTATATCATTTTGTCTTCACAACCACCCTGCAAGGTAAGTGCTGTTATTATCCCCACCTTGCAGCTGAGGAACTGAGGCAGACAGATAAAGTGATTATCCCAGGGCCACACAGCTAGTAAGTATCTGAGGCCAGATTTGAACTCTGGTCTTCCTGATTCCAGGTCCAGGGTTCTATCCTCTGTACCACATAGCTGCAAAGGAAGACAGACACATCTAGAAAGGTGCCGGGGTTTGAAGGAGGCATTACTATTGTCATTATTAATATTATTCATCTCTGAAGTCTTAGAGGAAGGAAAATAAGCTTTGGGATTAGAGGGCCGAGATTCAAATCCCAACTCTGAGGGTCTCCATCTCTGAGACCTTAGACAGATCTCTTCCTCTCCCTAAGCCTCACTTTTCTCATCTTAAAATGAGGGCATTGTCCTACATAGTTCCTGAACTCTCTTGTGCCTTTTCACCTATGATGCTGTGATCCAAGATCCAAATTGGAAAGAAAGGCTATGGAATCAGAGGATCCTGATTCTGCTTTGGACAGTACCTCTGTGACTGTGGGGAAGTCACTTATTCTCCCTTAGGATTCAGTTTCATCCTCTGTAAAATGAAGAAGCCACATGAGGTGGTCTTTGAGGCCCTTTCCCCCACCCGGATTTGTTGTCCTTCTCTATGCCTTGTTATGATGGGTTGGGGTGCCTGTGAACTTCTAGCACAAGCTCTAGCCCATCCTACCAAGCTGAGAAGGTGTCAAGAAAGGGCCCAGCCCAGTTAACTATGAAGAGATTTATCACCGAAAGACGGGCTACTGGGTGATAGGTGTTTTTCAGCCATGGCACCTCTTGAAGTTTGCCTACCAAGGCATTTAGGGCTTGGGACCTGTGTTGGTAGGGGAAGTACCCACCCAAATGACTCAAGGATCTTTATAGAAAGCAGCATTGATAACAACAACGAAAAACAATGACAGGCATGTATACGGCACTTTAATGTTAGCAGAGTGCTGTACATGTATTATTAACCCTGTGAAGTACAAGTATTTGTTATTCCTGTTTTGTAGAGGAAGAAACTGGGAATCAGAGAGATTATATTATTTGCCCATCCATGGCCACACAACAAAGAAGCACCAGAGGACAGACTAGAAACCGAGGCTTAGTCTAGCACTCTGTTATCAATGAGATAATATGTACAGAGCACATGGCGGGCACTTAATAAATGCTTATGTCCTTTCTTCTTATTATGAGCTATATAGATAGATGATAGACAGATAGACAGGCAAACAGATAGACAGGCAGACAGATAGACAGACAGACATAGACAGATCAGACAGACAGTCAGATAGACAGGCAGACAGACAGATTAGGTAGACAGGTCAGACAGATAGATCAGACGGACAGATAGACAAGTGAATGATAGATATTGACAGACATATAGATATGTAGATGCATAGACTGATAGCTACACAGACAGATAAATAGAGAGATATATAAATAGACAGACAGATAGACAGACAGGCAGACAGATAGACAGACAGACAGAAAGAAACTATTCCAAACACAGATTTGGACCAAATGGCAACAACAAAAACAAATAATCAACAAAAACAATACTCCCCAAAGGTAGTAGAGTTAAAAACCCATGTCCATCCTATTGCAGTAAGTGTCGCAATGTTTGTAGAAGAACATAAAGCCAGAAATAGCAGCACAAACTCAATAATATGAGTAAAATTGGAGACCAAATGGATAGGCTTTTAAAAAAAACCATAGTAATATTTATCTGGCACAAAAAAATATTAACAGTTCATATATCAATAGGGCTTTAAGATTAGTTTATAAAACCCTTTGTTTGCAACATTCCTGGGAAATGGGTACTACAACTGCAGATAAGGAAACTAATGATTTACGAGTTTAATACTCAACTTCAAACCTTCAGTATTTGAGGAGGGATTTGAACTCAGAGCTTCCAACTCAGGCTTAAAGTGGAGACCTATATATAGGAGAGGAAAGCTGTTGAGTGGTAGACTGGAGGAGGGAGGATTTTTCATGCTTGTGGCAACAGTGCCAGATAACCAAGTAAGTACTGAATTTGGAATCAGAAGACCCAAGTTCTAAACCGGGCTCTGTACTTATATGATCAGTGTGACATGAAGCAACTCATTAAATGTCTCTGATCCTGTTTTCTCATTTATAAAAAATAGTTTGGGGTCAAATGATCTCTAAGGATCTTTCCAACTCAAAATCCTATGAATTTCCCTAAAGCCCTTGCAATGTTTGACTAGAAACTGGGTTTGGGGTAGGGTGTGTCAACAGTTGTGTAGGGACAGCTTTCCAAACTAACCCAGCCCAATTCTGCCATCCACACGTTGGCTCATTCCCCTTCCTTTTTTTTCCTCCATGTTCCCCACCCTAAGGAATGAGCCAGGATTAGGTGACTGGGGTGAACCCATGTCTGCCAAATTGTGTTGGAATGCCCTCTGCTGGCTTTGAATGAAATGGACTGAACCTATAGCAAGCAGGGGCTCAGGTAAAATGGATGGTTGGGGACTTAAGACTCCTCAGCTGTGGAAGTGAAGGCCAGATTATTTATCCTAAAGTCACCGGTACTAATGGACATATCATCTGTTTATTAAGTTACATGTTAACATACTGATGGAGTCCAGTTCAACATCGGACATTTTTCCTCATCAACAAAACCCTCTTTCAACTAAAATGGATTAATGCCTTATAGATAGAAATACCTCCAAGGCTTGACTTGCCTAGGATCAGACAGCTCTTAAGAGTCTGAGCTGGGATTCAAATCTATGTCTTCCTGACCCTAAGTCTAGCATGCTATCCCTTCCACCAGGCTACCTCTGGAATGAGTGCTTGAGAAGTTGATAGATTCTTTTCCTACAGAAAGTTTTAAACTAAGCTTGGGTGAGTTCTCTCTAGTTAAGGAGAGAGATGGAGGTGACCCTCTCTGGGGTCTATTGTTGACCCTGGGATCTTCATCTGGGTTACTGTAAGCTATAAATCCCAACTCATATACATTCAGTGATTGATGACTTTCTTGGAGATGACCTCCAGAATCTTTTCTGAGTCAAGGAGATCTGTGAATATGTAGCAGCATGACAAAATGCGGAAAGCACTGAGTCTGGAGTCCAACTCACCTAGCTATGTGATCCTAGGCCATTCACTTAACCTCTCTGGGTCTTAGCTCCTTTATCTGTAAAATGAAAGAATGGACAGAAAACTCTAAACCAGCCCTAAATTTATGGTCCTAAGGCAGGCTTTTACAGTAAGTTGTAAGATTGCATCTTACTTTTTCTAGGATCAGAGTTGGGATGGAAACAAGAGATTTTGTGGAGGGGCCATGGGCTTCAATGATTGGGGTGTAAAGGAGAAGTGTGGATAATCTCTGCACAATCCACTATTCTTGGGATGGAATTGAGGTGACATCCTCTTGCTTCCCTCACAGGCCGCACCCTTGGTTCTGGGGCCTTTGGGCAAGTAGTGGAGGCCACAGCCCATGGACTGAGCCACTCCCAGGCCACAATGAAGGTGGCTGTCAAGATGCTGAAATGTGAGTTTCTCCCTCTTCCTTTTCCCTTAGCCTCCTCAATCTTTCCCCTCCACCTTTACATTTTGCTGACCTTCTCTTTTCAACCAACCACGTCCCCACCCTACTCCTCTTACCTACTGGCCCTGTTGTTCTTCCTTACTTTCTCACAGGAACCCCTTTCCATTCTAGACCCACTTCTCCTATTACCCCTTTCTTTTTCATGGTCTGGGAAGGGCAGATTTAGGGAAGCACCCCACCCCCCATCCACCTTGGCTCTGGTAGAGGCAGGAGACCTGGGGACCATTGTTACCAGTCATGCTAGGCATGGAGTCAGGAAGAAGCTGTCTCTGGGAATGGGGAGACTGGGGTACGGTAGCTCAAACCCACTCATAGGAGCTGATTGTTAAATTTTTAGTGTGAGCATTTACGCCTTGGAAATCTACAACTCATTTAATGATTTCTTGTTTTGTTGATTGTCTATCCTGAAGAAAGTGGAGAAGATGTAAATAATGAATTATATGTTGTGGGTTCAAATTTTTTTTTTTGGAGAGCTGGTTGTTTTATCAACATAGCCTTGGATTGGGGTGACTTTCTCTGAAATGCCTCGGTCTTAGCTGTTTTGTTCTTCTCATTCCCCCCAAACCTTTTGTCTCAGCCACTGCCCGGAGCAGTGAGAAGCAGGCCCTTATGTCGGAACTGAAGATCATGAGTCATCTCGGGCCCCACCTGAACATTGTCAACCTGCTGGGGGCGTGCACTAAAGGAGGTAATGACCTTACCCCCTACCTGAGGCCACACAGCCCAGAAGGCCTTGGAGCATTCATTCCTTGGTAGATCGAGAGAATCAAATTCAGAGGATCACATTAAGCTCCTACCTAGAGGAATGTGCCTCTAAGGAACGTCATTCAAGGAATCATCAATACCAACAGTCATCTGCTCTAGAACCCTATCCTTAGCCTGCCCTTGTAAGGATTTCCCCAGTCCATCTGGTCTTTGGCTGTCCCATAACCAGAATTCTTCCCTTGAGTTATGTCAGTAAAAGAGTCTCATAGATTGGAGCTAGGTACAATTTTAGAGGTTGTTGGGTCCAACTCCCTTATTTTATAGATGAGGAAACTGAGGCACAGAGAAGTTAAGTGATTTGCCTAAGGACACATAGCTAATAACTGGATAGGATTTCCACCCAGGCTCTTTTAATTCCAAGTACCGTGACAATCTAATGTACCATCTTGCTCCTTAGTTTCCTCTCTCCTTCCCACACATTTTGTTTAAGACCGTTCCATCTACCTGAGTTCCCCTTCTATACACAACACATACACACACACACACACACACACATACACACACACACACACACACACACACACACACCTTATGCAATTGTGTCTTCAGAGGCAGGGCCAGTTGTAGGAACTTTGGAATGAGTGCTCAGAAATGTTACCTGCAGTGGAAAGCAAGAAAAGACGTAGTGGCTTGGACCCCTAGGGACAGACCCAATGGGGAGGAGAAGCAGACTGAGTCTGCTGTTGGTGGGTTAGAGAAAGAGTAAAATAATTGAGAATAACTTTTTAGAAGAAGAAATCTTAAATTTTTACCTAAGGGAGTGGAGACCTATGGTAGAGTGCCCCCAAACCGTTTTTCAACCCTTCATCTGCACATACATACACAAACATACTCTCACGTACACATACACTCATACACATACATTCACATGTACACAGTCATAAACACTCTCATGCACATACACACACTCACAAACACATGAATACACTTATGAATACACTCAGATATACATACATATGTACATACATTTGTGCAAATACATATATATCCATGAACACACACTCTTACACACCATCATGAACACAAACACACAAACTCCTATCTCCCCCAGGCCCCATCTACATCATCACAGAGTACTGTCGTTATGGAGACCTTGTAGACTACCTACATCGAACCAAGCACACATTCCTGCAGCACAGCCCTGAGAAAGGAGGGCCTTACCAGTCCTCAGAGGTCCTGGACCATCCTGACCATCAGTTGCACAGGTGACTCATATACTTCACATTCCTACTCTCAAGGGAGGCTGGCTTTCTTCCTGTTCTATCCACCACTCCCCTTCTCTCAGCTCATATTCTGTTGCCCTTGCTCTGTGTTTGAAAGATGGAATTCTACTCTCCCCTCTCCCAAATTTCCCCCCTTCCTTTTATCTTCCTCTCCCTTTCTGCCCCTAATCTCCCCCCTCATTGGCACCTCCCTCCCAGGGCCCAGGTTGGGATCAGGGTATGGTGGGATCAGAGTTTTAGTCAGATTGTGGTCCATGGTGGTCAGGGTGGGATATGGTTGAGGTTGAGAAAGGCTGAATTATTTATGGTCAGCGTGGGTGTGTCAGAGATGGTGGTGGAGGGGTCTGGTCTAAATTCAATGAGTGTGGAACATAGAAACCAATATAGTTCCTTCTCTCTCATCCTCATCCTTATCAGACCTTTCCTGGAACATTGTGAAGATAAGACCAGGATTGTGAAAGGTCTGAAGTCCATGAGCAATGGTTAAGGAAACTGGAATGTTTATCTTCAAGAGGAAGCCTAGTAACTGCCTTCAGATGTGTGACTTGCTCTCTTGGGAAAGAGGGACTTGGCTTATTCTATTTGGTCCCAGTGACCAGAAGTAGAGCCGGTGAATGAAAATTATAGGGAGGTAGATTTCAGTTCAATAGAAGTTCAAATTCCCTATTAGTTAGGAATTTTGTCTAGAATTAGGAATCAGATCAGGTGATTCCTAAGATTCCATACAGCTCCAAGATTCTATGACGACTAGAGATTTCCAAAATACAAAAGAGTTGTTTTGGGTGGTAGTGAGTTCTTCATCACTGGAGATATGCAAGCAAGGGCTGGTAAACTCTTGTTGGAAATGCTACTGATTTTTGTTCTGTAAAGTGGATTGGACTAAGTACTCTTTAATATCTCTCTAAATCCTAAAGTTCTAAGATGCTGTGACTTTGTTAGGGAATGCTATCCCTATCTTTGTATATACACACACCCAATATCCTGCTTCCAGAGTATGAAGTCACTTTCAGTACTTTTGGTCAAAGGAATACAGTGAGAACCCATCCATTAGAAAGTGCACTATCCTCTTCTCTTGATAGACTTCTTTTCCACCTAACCCTAAGTCCTGAACTTTGAACTCCAGGGCAGGGGCATAGAGGAACAGGAATGTAGGAATTTGATCCTGGGATTCTCTTCTTTTATCAAGCATTTCCAATGCCCCAACCCCCACCCCATAATCCATCATAATGCACTATGTATTCTATGGGATGGGCATCCCGGTGCTCTGTTCCAGGCAAAATAAACTATTACAAGGATAAGGTCATAGAAGGCAGAATATGAGAGCTGGGAGGTTACTTAGAATATAGAACATGAAATATTGGAGCTAGAAGAGACCTTAGAACACAGAACATAGAATGCCAGAGTATCAGAACATAGAACACCAGAGCTGGAAAAGATCTTAGAACAAAAAATGCTGAAATTGGAAATGAGCTTAGAACATAAAATTCCAGGGCTGGGGGGAGCTTTAAGCAATAGAATGTAGAATGTGAGAGCTAGACAGGCCCTCAGCGATCAAATGGCCCAATTCTAATTTCAATGCTTTGGAATCATTGGTCTGTCTATGTGTCTGCTGGCCCCCAGACAAACATCACTGTCAGGGGAGAGTGATGGAGGCTACATGGACATGAGGAAGGATGACTGTGTGGATTATGTACCAATGCTGGGCATGAAGGGAGAGATCATGTATGTGGATATTGAATCCTCCAACTACAGCTCACCCTATGATAGCTACACACCCTCTGGTAGGTAAAGTGGGAGAAACCTAAAGCCTATATGGGGGACAGGGGACGTGGGGCTGGAGAGGGAACTGGGGTGAATGCAAAGAAAAACTAAAGGATGAGGTAAGGATGGCACTGGGGTTCCCGGGAAACAGAATAATCTCAGTCTGAAGCAACATTTAGCATAGTCATCAGTATGAGCTTCCTGACATTTCAGGTAGTTGGATTCTAGGATGGGTGCCAAAAGAGAAGGCAGAATCTTTTTTTAAGAGTTTTGAAAAGTGAATTCTAATTGCCCAGGGAATTGAAATGTAGTCTTGTCCTAAGTCAGGGAAATGGATTATCTGTCCCTTCATGGTCCCTACTAGATGCAGGATTCTTTGTCTTTCCCTTGGAGAGACGCTAGGGGGAGATGAAGTCAGCTCCATACAATCCAAATGTTAGAAGACAGTTGAACAGATTTGTAATGAAAACCATTGTACATATCATACATCTCTCTCACTTCCTTTACCCTCCAGTTCCCGAGAGATCCTATAGGACAACCCTGATCAACGAGTCCCCTATCCTCAGCTACATGGACCTTGTGGGCTTCAGTTACCAGGTGGCCAATGGCATGGAGTTCCTGGCTTCCAAGAATGTATGTATTGTGGGCTGGGGCTGGGAAAGAAATCCTGCTAGCTGACATTTACGTGGAGCTTTAAAACAGAGAACTCGTTTTATGTACTCTATCAATCAATTAATCTACAAATATTTCTCAAGCGTCAGTTACATGCCAGATACTGCACAGGGCACTGTGCTTTACAAAGGAAAAACAAACCCGTTCCTGCCCTCATTCAGCTTACATTCTCTCAAGTCAGGATGAAAAACTAATGAAAATATGTCTCCAGCATGTAAGCAGGAAGCCTTCCTGGTCCTAGAATTTCAAGTTATTAGTCATATTATCATACAATAGTGTATATTATTGGTGTTCAGTTGTTTCATGGCGCTGCCCAGAGGGTACTTAGTCATTTAACAAGTAACCCGTGGAGAGAAGACTGGAGTAGAGAAGAGAGCACTTTCTCCATAGTGAAAAGATTTGGATTCAAATCCTTTCTTTGACATTACTTACCTGTGTGACCTTGAACCTCTCTCGGTCTCCATTCCTTCCTCTGCCAAGTGAGGGAGTTAAAATAGATTCCAGCTCTAGCTCCTATGATCCTATAGCTTACAGTTTGCTAGAGTGTGGGTGTGGGTGTGGGGGAGGAATTATGACCCTTCTACCCCTGCCTTGAGAGATGTCCCAAAGGATGTCTACCAATCAATCAGTCAATCAGCTATTAGAAATTAAGCACCTACTGTGTGCTCAGACATCCATCATAAACACTGGGTAAAAGAGATATAAAACCTGTAATCATTACTCTGAAGCATCTTATGGTGTAGGTGGGGAAAGAAGACCTAAACACGTGAAACTTTGAGCTGGAAACACAAAGCTAGCAATGTAATATAATTAAATGCCAGTTAAGTGGACAGAGCACTGGACCTGGACTCAGGAAGACCTGAGTTCAAATACTGCCTCAGACACTTATTAGCTATTTCATTCTGGGCAAGTCACTTAAACTCTGTCTGCCTCAGCTTCCTCTACTGTAAAATGGGGATAATAATTGCACCTACCTCCCAGGGTTGTTATGAGGATCAGATGAGATGATGTTTGTAAAGCATTTAGCACAATGTCTGACATATAGCAGGTAAATGCTTAAAAAAATGGTTTCCTTTCTTCCTTCCTTATTTTCCACCTTCCCTCTTTCCTTCCTTCTTTTCTTCTTAAATATATAAATACAGATTAAAAGTGTTATAGTTTAGAGAAAAGAGAAATTGGTATGGACTGGAATAATACCAATTTTTTTTTGTATGGTACTTTGAAATTTACAAATTTACAAAAGACTTAGATGTGGTGCTTTAAATTTACAAAGCTGTTCTCTCTCTCTCTCTCTCTCATACACACACAGACACACACACACATGCACACATATATACATAGTGAATAAAGTAGCACTTATAAAGTTATTCCCATTTTACAAATGAGGAAACTGATACTCACGAAGATTAAGTTCTTATCTCTCTTGCCCTACATGAAAATAGAGGGGAAAGGAATAAGACAAGGGAAGGGTATGATAGAAGGGAGGACAGATTGGGGGAAGGGGTAATCAGAAGTCATGCTATCTTGGGGTGGGGGGAGGGGAGAGATGGAGAGAAAATTTGGAACCCAGGATCTTGTGGAATTGAATGTCAAGAACTAAAAATAAATAAATAAATTTTTGAAAAAAGTTTAAGTTCTTGCCCAACATCATGCAGATAATAAGAGTCCAATCCACTACTGAAACTCAGGCCTCCTAATCCTGAGAAAAACCCTTGTCCGTCTTCACCTCACTCTATCTCAGGGCAGTCTTTCCTGAGCAGAAGCCTGGGTGGGCTAGGCAGAGATGGGGTGGAAGGACATTCCAGAAGAGGGGAACCACATGAAGATAAGTGTCCTGCTGGGGATGGCAATGGCATCATGCTGGTTGGAGCAAAGGATGCTGGGAGGAAGGGGAAAAAAGTTTGATGGAGGGACTAAATGTTGGCTATGCTAGAAAGATGGAACTGTGGTGCGGTGGGCATGATAGCAATGAATATGAAGTCAGGAGAGCTGGGTTCAAATCCTACTTTTCCTTATTACTACCTCAGTAACCTTGGGAAACCCCTCTCCCCTACAGACCTTAGCAACCAGGGTTGTTGTCAGGGTCATAGTTGGAGAGGGCAGCACAGGGCTACATCATTTCCAAAGTCCTTTCCCATCCTAAAGTCAGAAGAGGAGTTTCTACTTAAGACCATAGAATCTGCAGCTGGAAGACATTAGAGATTATGAAGTCATTTTACAGATGAGGAAACTAAGGCCCGGAAAGATGAAACAACTTGGCCTAGTGAGTCAGAGAGTTTGGGTGACATCATTCCCTACAAGTTCCTGTACCCTAGAAGGTCCTAAGCCTGGGCCAGTCTGTAGGAGGAAGTCACCTTAACCATTTCAGATGTGTCTAAAGGCCAGAATCCCCCTTGTCCCTTCCACTCTCACTTCACCTGGCTCAGAAGACTTAGAATATAAGCTCCTGGAGGGCAGGAACTGTATTTTTACTTTCTTTGTATTCCTAGTGCTTTGCATGGTATCTGATACAGAGAATAGGCTTATTAAATGCTTGCTTGCTGACTGATTGATTGACAGGACCCCAGCTTACTATCCTGTGCTATTGGCTAGTTCCTAAGTCTGGCTTCAACCTGACTCCTTTCTATGACAGTGCGTCCACAGAGACCTGGCGGCCAGGAATGTGCTTATCTGTGAGGGCAAACTTGTCAAGATCTGTGACTTTGGCTTGGCCCGGGACATCATGCGCGACTCCAACTACATCTCCAAGGGCAGTGTGAGTAGCTTCCCCACTCTTCTTTCAGGAGAAAGAGACAGATAGAGACAGAGAGATAGAGAAAGACAGAAATAGAGAGAGACAGTCTCAGACAGTGAGAAGGAGGGAGAAGAGAGAAAAGAGAAAAAGAAGGGAGAGACAGAGAGAAGGAAAGAGAGAGAGAAGGAGAGAGAGAGCATTTAATAAACACTATGTCCTAAGCACTGTACTAAGTGCTGGTGATACATAGACAAACTCACAAGACAATCTGCCCTCAAGGACCTTACATTCTAAGGGAAAGAGACAGCAGGTCAAAAGGAGATGGAAAGGGAGGGGGGTACACATCCATGACATAGTTTGGAAATGGTCAGCACGCAAAGTGGAGCCCAGGTTCCATACAAGATAAGTGAAAGCTCACCTATGTGAGCCCAGTGTCCCAGGGACAGTGACTAAAGTTGGGCAGGTGGGGCTGGGAGAGAGATGAAGATGGTAGCCAGTGTGTTGGGTCAGTTTCCTTCAACTGCAGTAATGGAGACTCTCAGGTATATGACCATTTGTCTTGGCTCCCTTAATTCTGCTAGACAGGGCATTATTTCTTGTGTTCTCCAGATTTCTCTTCATGAGGAGGGAGTAATAATAAAGAAGGTTCCCAAATGGTACAGATTTAATTTATGAATATACTGTGAAATCTATGCCCCTACCTTCTGCCCCCCAGGTAGAGGAATCTCTTCAGTTCATATTGGCTGAAATTAATGATGTTAATAAGTGAAGGTAGTACCTGCCTTGCCTCCTTCCCAGGGAAGCGGATTTCAAGTGTCATAAGATATATGAAGTCCCCATCAATGCCTACTAATGAATTTGAATCCCAGGCAGGAAAGGGATAGGCTTTCTTGTACCTAAGCACCAATCCAGCCTGCCTTTAAGTTTTCTTCCATTAATTTCCTGACTTTCTTACTGAGAGGCTTGCCTGCCTAAGCAATTAGGGATGAGGCACCCCCTTCTACATCTCTCTGCAGCTGTTACTACTCCATTTCTGGCCTCTCCCCTGAGTCATCAGAAGCAGAGGGTGGAGTTTCCAAAAGTACTAAGAAAAAAGAAGGGAAAATACAGAAATTCGCAAAATTCAGAACTGATGAGCTACAGAACATGAAGATCTTATCCTAAAATACCCTTACCCTGTCCATGGAAGTCAGACCAAGTTTCTGGTCAACAGAGTGAAAAACAGCATTGGCCTGGTCTCCGTGTGACCCTGGGCAAGTTACTTAACCTCCCCTTTCTCCTTGGCTCCAGTTTTCTCATCTATAAAATGAAAGATGTAGGACTAGATGGTCCCTGCTTCAGTAAGAGCTCTTGATCTTCTCTTGTGTCCTGGATGCATTAACATTCTCGTAAAGCCCATGGAGCCCTTCTCAGAAAAAAAAAACATTTTTAAATATATAAAATAAAATACAGAAGATTATCAATTCTATTTAAATAGAGTCATCAACATTTTTTTAAGAAAAATTATAGCTTAAGAACCCTTGATTTGGCTCTATGATCCTGTGATGGTACTTAAAGAACTCTGAGTAATTCATTTCCCCTTTCTGGGCCTCAGTTTCTTCCTCTGTCAAATGAGGAACTAGATGTTTACTAAGGCCAGTTGCAACTCTAAACCTTTTGATCACTTTCTATCTATTTCCAATCTTGTTCTGGTCCCATTCAGTGGCTGCTGCCATGAAGTCTCCAGTAAAAGACCTGGTTTACTTCCTCATAGTGTCAGGAGCACACAGAGGAGTCGTTAAGATGAAAGAGAAAGAAAAGAAAGAAAGAAAGAAAGAAAGAAAGAAAGAAAGAAAGAAAGAAAGAAAGAAAGAAAGAAAGAAAGAAAGAAAGAAAGAAAGAAAGAGGAGAAAGAGAGGAAGAAAGAGAGGAAGAAAGGAAGGAAGGAAGGAAGGAAGGAAGGAAGGAAGGAAGGAAGGAAGGAAGGAAGGAAGGAAGGAAGGAAGGAAGGAAGGAAGGAAGGAAGAATATAGAAAGAAGGAAATGGAAATTAAAAGACCTGCTTTCTCCCCTCCCAGTCATCACCCAATCTAACCCAAACTCTGTTCCTTTACAATTTCAACCTGATGTCTTTTCTGGGTCCTCCCAAGAGCCTGACTAAGGTGAGGTGATCAGGCCTTTGTAAGAGGGCAGAAAAGTTTAGAGGGCTCTGGTGGCACTTGTTATCTTTCAGCACTTTCTAAACAAGTAACAATAATTAAAACAGGAAAGGATGAGATGACTAACTAGATGGTGATGAATTTCCTTCCTCCTCTAGCAAACCAGAGGAGTTCTTCTCTAGGCCCAAGCCCCACCACTCCACCCATACAGCCACCTCACTGACAATATTTGAGGACATGCTTCATGCTGTTTTGCTAGTTTTTTGGGGGGGAAGGAAGAGGGGAGAGCACAATTTGTTTTTAACCTTTGCAAAAACTCCACTTCTGCCCTAGGTTCAAATGAGTCACAGCTGTACACCCCCTACCCCCTACTCCCTTCACCACCATCAGGGAGTTACCCTCTCCCCTCCATCCACCACAAAACACTTAGATAATGCAGAGTTCCTCTTGTACAGTAACAGGCATACACAATTTTCTCCAATCAACTGTATTCCTCACAAATGGGCATACAGATCTGTGTCAACTCACTGCCCTGTGCCAGGTGGCATGGAGGCACTCCAGAAAGATATTTGATTTAGTTAAACATGATCCTTCAGTAGCCCCCATTCATGCCATAAATTTGTCAATGACGAGCCTATATAGGGCTTTCTCTGTTCTAAGGCAGATTTCCTCTCTGGGGGTCCCTCAGAGAGCAAGACAAGGGCAGGAACCTGCCCCAACTCAGCCCCTGACCACTGCCACTATCTTGAACCACAAGCCCCAGCTGTCTAGCCTGGGGCTTTTCCCATCAGTCTTCAGGATGGGGTTTACCATTCTCTCCCAACGGGAAATGAAACCTCAGCCCTGCGCAAGCCTCCAGGCAAGGTTAATTTCAACACTGAGTTGCTTAAGGGGATCTGTTTTCCACCAAGATCTGGGTTTCTGGAGCTTACTTTTAGGGAAACCTCGTGGGGGGATGGAGGGAGATGAGTTTGATAATGATAATTACCACCACCACAACAGTGAGAAAAATAATACCATTTTGTGGTACTTTAAATTACTATGTATATGTATATATCCACACACATATATACATATATGTATATATACATGTACATATATACATACATATATATGCATATATGTGTCTATATATATATAATTTTATTTGCTATTTACAACAAACCTGAAGGTAGGTGCTGTTACTAGTCTCATTTTATAGATTAGGAAACTGAGGCTGAGAGAGGTTATACCCCCCCAAAGGGGGGGTATAACCCAAAGGTAACCCTGTGCTCAGGGTCACACAGTTAGTAAGTACCTGAAACAGGATTTGAACTCATCTCCCTGACTCCTAGTCAACTCCATGATTGCAGTGACAGTAGAGGTCAAGCTTGGACCCCCCACATCATGATCAAATCTTTGTGAAATAGATGTGTATCCCTGACATCAAACCCATTACCCCTTAACTTTTCTCCCCATGGAGCCATCTTCACAAAAAGGCTGAAGGCAGGATGTGGCCTGAAAATAGCTCTCTTTATCCTATGAAGGATACCCCTACGAGCATAAGAGCAGAGAATGATTTCCTTAGGCTATCCCAAGGCTCAAGTTGGGGTACAGAATGGGTTGGGCATCTATAGTATCAAGGAGAGCTCACTTGGGAGGTCAGTACTGGAAGTGCAATCAACAAGCGTTAACGAAGTGCTATACGTCAGGCACTGTGCTAGGTTCTGGGAATACAAAAGCAAAAAAGATACAGTCTCTGATCTCAGGGAGCTTCTACTCTATCAAGAGAACCAGCGTGTACATACGCGGGACATATGCAAAACATGAGGGCAGTCTGGCACTCCCTGCAAGGCACTCCTTTGTGGAATGGTATTCTGGGTCCCATGACCTATCCCAAGAGGAGGGTAAGAAATTTTAAGCCTGTAAATCAGGAAAGGGCTGCTACCAAGAAATGAGGTCTCTCCATATTTTAGAAACCTTGGAAAAGAGTTTGCCAGGATAGTATCTAGTCATTTGCCTAGTAGCCTGGAAAAGGGTCAGAGAAGAAGAATAGTGACCTCCAGGCACTGATTCTGTGTTGACTTCAATCTCAAGGTAGGTCCTCAGTCTAGCAGAGGCCCTTTAATCCCTGAATTAGCTGAGACTTCAGGGTTGGAATTGTCCAAGCCTTGAGTAATGTCTTCATTCCTAAGAGTGTTCATGAATGGTAGCTGTCACTTTCCACATGGGTTGGAGGCAGTACGGTACAATGGGAAGAGTTCTGGATTTGGAATCAAAAGACCTAAGCTGGAATGCCACTCTGCCACCAGTGTCACTTGTGTGACCTAGAATGGAAACAAACCTCAGTTTCCTCATTTGCAAAATGAGGAGATTGAACTAGATGACTTCTGAGAGTCCGTTCTGGGTGCAGGATTTTATGAACTATGATTATTCTGTCTGAAAAGTGTTTGGTACCTTTTCCCCAGGCTGCCAGCTTAGAGGGTAAGGAGCTGTTCTTACCTTTAATGAAGATGAAGAAGGATCTCCATGAAATCAGTGTCTCTCTGACTTCTTTGGGTAGAATACAGACTTGTGGGGTAGATAGAGCCCTCTTCCATATTAACTGAATCCCTTGTTGTCTCCTAGACTTTCCTGCCCCTGAAGTGGATGGCTCCGGAGAGCATCTTCAACAGCTTGTACACCACCCTGAGTGATGTGTGGTCCTTTGGCATCCTTCTATGGGAGATCTTCACCCTGGGTATGGGATCTGCCTGTCCATCATTTCCCTGGAATGTCCCCTGTGATTTTTCCTTTGCCATACCCCTGCCAAAAGGACAAGGGACCTGCCTTAAACTCTAGCCTTGGTGCTCCCTGAAAGGAGGGGTATCTGACCTTTCTTCAAAGAAGGGGACTACCCTGAGCTTCCTCATCCCCATCTCATGTTCCCCAGTGCATTCTCGCTTTCCATATCTCCAACCTTACCCACTTTCTGAAGGGGACACATTTGTCCAGGATATTAGGGGAGAGACACCCAGAATTTTGAAGCATGATTTCTCCTAACCTATCCCAGAGAAGAAAGTACCTTCCACTCCATTAGCCTGAAAAAAAGAAGATTCTGAGGTCACATGACTGGTTTTCTAGTACCTAAAGAGTTGTCATGTGGGAGAGATTAGATTTACTGGTAGTAACCCCCAGAAGACAGAATGAGAACCAGTGCGAGGAAGTCCCAGGGAGGTGATTTCAGGTCATGGTAAAGGAGAACTTCCTAACTGATCAGTAATGGAGTAGGTTACCTCCTTAAATATTGAACTGGAAATGTTCAAGTAAAGACTGGGCATTCTAGAAGGTATTCCAGTCTTAGATTGTAAATTGGACAAGATGCCCTCCTACTCTAAGTTAATTATTCTGTAATTTCCAAATGTCCTGGCGTTTACATTGCCTGTGTGACCCTCATCAAATCACTTAATCTCTTTGGGTCTCAGTTTTTCCATTTGTAAAATAAAGGGGTTATTCTAGGTAATCACTAAGGTTCTTTATAACTCTCAATTCTATGCTACTAGAATACCTCTCAGGAATTTCCCATCTCTGATGGGAAGGCTATGATTTTGTGATTCTTTTTGTCCCTGGCAGGTGGTACCCCTTACCCAGAGTTGCCCATGAATGAGCAGTTCTACAATGCCATCAAGCGTGGCTACCGCATGGCCAAACCTACCCATGCCTCAGAAGAGATGTGAGTGTGACCTAAGGAACCCAGGCCCCTCAACTCCCTGCCTCCATCCCTTTCTAACCCGAGTTTTTGATCCAAGGGGTGATGCAGATTCTGGCTCCCTCCAACTCCTTTCTTTCTCTCTCAGCTATGAAATCATGCAGAAGTGTTGGGAGGAGAAATTCGAGATTCGACCCTCCTTCTCTCAGTTGGTCATTCTGATGGAGGGCCTCCTGGGGGAGGGCTACAAGAAGGTAAATTATGGCCAATGGCTCTGTCACTCATTCTTTCAGAAGAGGGAAAGAGCACTTTCAGCTTGAGATGGGGATATGGAGAAGGGGAACCAGGTGAAGAGGGTGATCTCACATTCAAGCTGGGCTTTATAACTTTATATAAAGATATATAAAGGTGGGAGGAGATCCAGACTTATTTTTCCTAAAGTCCCTCTAAGACCATCAAATCCAACTGAACTAAAATGTTATCACCTCTTCTCTACTGTACAATTCAGGTCAGTATTCATTAAACTACCATCTACGTGCAAGATGATATTCTGGACATCAAGGATACAAAGATTAGAAACAAAACCATCTCTTCCCTCAAGAAACTTAGTAGGAAATTAAATAAAAGCTAATTAAGCACAAGGCAATTTGAGAAGAGAAAGAACTTTAACAACTGGGAGGGTCACAGTGTATGGCTCATAATAGGCACTTGATAAATGCTTATTTGATTGGATTATTTTATTGGATTGGGAAGACTTTGGGAAGTGGCATTAGAGCCCAACTGGGCAGAGAAAAAGGCAAGAATTGTGAAAAGTAAAGTTGAGGAGAGAGTGAAGATATGCAAGGCAGGGAGGATAGCTTGGGGAGAGATGGAAAGAGACCTTGGGGCAGTTGGGTTGGAATGTAAAAAGAAGTGCAAGAGAATAATGTGGGGGTAGGAGAGTGGGAGGAGGGGAAGAAGACTGGGAAGGTCAGGAAACAGACCGTAGCTTCAGCCCTGTCCTCTGCAGGCTGGGGAGCCTGGGAGTGACTCCTGGGGTCCTGTGCCCACCCTCTCATTGTACCTAGCTTGCTTGTTCATTCCTCCCCACTTGTATCACTGCCGAAGAAGCTTCCCCCACTCTGCACCCCTAAATACACCATAATACCCTGTGGTTGCCAGTAAGTCTGGTTCATCCTTGAGAATTTACAGATTCACTTCCCCTCCCAAGATCTCTCTTTGCTCCTCTGTGAAAGAAGAGTTACACTAGAGGTTATAGATAAATGGCCCTTCTGGCTCTTGCGTCCTGTGATTCTGTGTCTCTAGAAAAGAGATGAGAGAATCTGACTTTTTACCTTGTGTCTCTTTAAGTGGTTGTGTAGATGGAGGCAAAATCAGTGTGAGATCTAGTGTTCAGAGTAGTGGGAAGGAAGCCTGGGCCAGGCCAATCTCCCCAACAAGGCTGAAGGATTAGTGAAGCTCCTCCCTCCCATTCCCACCCCCACTTTTGCTTTCATTTTGCAGAGAGGGGGCCCTACCATAGTGGAGGCAGGAATGTAAGTCATATGTCCCCAGCTGTGACTATTTTGAAGACCCTGATCTCACTGAGTACTGGGTAGAGTATGGCTGGACTCTGATCTATTCCTTCCTTCTTTCTGAAATCAAATAAAGTGAGACACAGGTGAGAAGGAGAGATGATTTGAAATGCAGTTATTAGAATCACAGCACGTGGAATGTTGAGGGTAGAAACGGTCTCAGAGCATAGTGTGTTGGAGCTCCAGTCAATGCTGTCCCACTCACCTTACCCCCTCTTTCCCCATGGGAGCAGAAGTACCAGCAAGTAGATGAAGAATTTCTGAGGAGTGACCACCCAGCCATTCTACGGACCCGAGCCCAGCTCCCTGCATTTGGTGGCCCGAGGGGTCCCCTCGACACGAGCTCTGTCCTCTATACCGCTGTGCAGCAGAATGAAGGGGACAATGATTACATCATCCCCCTGCCGGACCCTAAGCCTGAAGGCCCTGATGCGGCCCCACTGGAGAGTTCCCACAGCCTTGCCAGGTACGCTGAGTATTCCTTATCAACCAATTGTCTCCCACAAAGAAGTCCTAGCCTCACTGTAGGGTGTTCATCCTGAGCTTCCACTACGGTCAGAGTTCTGTCTGGGCAGAGAAAGGGGATACAAAGAAAATGACAGTGGAGACCAGGAAGAAGCAGATACCAGCCAGCAAATCAGACCGGTTTTCAAAGCCCACCTCCCAACCTTTCTTTTTTTAAAAGTTAATTAATTTAGTTTTAGTTTTCAACATTTACTTCCATAAGTTTTAAATTTTTTCTCTTTCCCCACCCTTCCCCCCTCCCCAAGATGGCATGCAATATGATATAGGCTCTACAAATACATTCCTATTAAACATATTTTCACATTAGTCATGTTATATAGAAGAATTAGAAAGAATGGGAGGAACCATGAGAAAGAAAGACAAAACAAAAAAAAAAGAAAGAAAATAGTCTGCTTTGATCTGCCTTCAAACTCCACAGTTCTATCTCTGGATGTGAATGGCATTTTCCATCCTGAGTCTTTCGAAATTGTTTTAGGTCTTTGTAAGTGAGAAGAGCTAAGTCTATCAGAGTCAGTCATCGCACAGTGTGGCTGTTACTATGTATAATGTTCTGGTTCTGCTCACTTCACTCAGCATCAGTTCATATAAGTCTTTCCAGGTTTTTCTGAAGTCTGCCTATTCACACATGACCCTTTCTTATGCTCTAGAATGACAAGAGCTTGTTTAGATAATGGTTCTTATGAAAAGGACCAGGGTTTCTTAGACACCTCAAGCTCAGTAGGAGTCATCTAGGGGAATATAGCACCTCCAAAGAGCTAATATGATCTTAGCCTGTCTGAAGAGAAGCAAAGGGTTCCAAGCAAAAGTGATGAGCATCCTGCAGTCTTCCACCCTTATTGGGTCCCATCTGGAGTATCGTGTGAGCACCATGTTTTAGGAAGAATATTGACAGGCAGGAGCATTTCAGGGGAGGGCAAGTCCAAAGTCACCATACTTCTCCCCAATGGTCCTTTACTAGCCTGGCTTTCCTTCTAGCTCTACCCTGAATGAAGCCAACACATCATCCACCATCTCCTGTGATAGCCCACTGGAGCTGCAGGAGGAACTGGAACCCGAGCCAGAGGAGCCAGAACAGGAGCCAGAGCCAAAAGCGGAGCCACAGCCAGAATCAGAACCAGAGCCCAGACCCGACCTTGGTCACCAGGAGGTGGAGGATAGCTTCCTGTAGCTGGGCTCACCCAGGAGAAGAGCAGGCACTTCCACCCCTTTCTCTGCTCTATGGACTCTCCTCTCTACTTCTTCCCAGATGAATGCTGGCCTCCCCCATGGGTGAAGAGGGGAGTGATGGCTGGCCCTTTTTATTATGGGATAGAAGACTTCTAGTCCAAATGTGGCAGGGACTAATCTGCCTTGATGAGGAGCTCCCTGAGCTCTTTCCCAGCCAAGAGTCTTTCCTTGGGAAGAGGTTAAGGCAAAGGGCATTTTGCAGAGACTCTGACATTGAATGTGGCTGCCTGGTCCCCTGACCCTCCTCATTTCAACCCAGTTGCTGGTGGAGACAGGGATTTCCTGGGCAAATTAGGGGATTTTTTAATCCTCTTGAGGGAACAGGGGAGGAGCATTGGTGAACACTACTCAGTGCTTAGAATGTAGAGGAAAGTGTGGGTATCCACAGGCTGAGGAACCCATCCCTCCAGACCACACCCGCCTCTGGTTTTCAGACATACCCAGGAGTGGAGCCACATGGTAGCCATGCCTTGACCAGGCTTCTAACAACTGTGCCTTCTGCCTGAGTCACTGGGTGACTGAGGTCTCTGCCTGAAGTGGGACTGTTGGGGAGGGAAGAGAAGAGGCCCATTAGACTTTGATCCCTGGTGAAAGAGAGAGGGGCAAAGGACATGGGATCTTGGTATGAATATTCTGTGTGCTCCCTTGCTCAGCTCCTGAGGATTAGGTCATCTCCAGGACCTCACCTTTCCTAGAGATTTGGTTGTATAGGCACCCACAGAAGTCTCTTCTCCCTGGAAGAGAAGAAAGGTACATAAGAAATATACAATCATCCTTTAACTTCTCCCCTCAAGTCCTCCTACCCCCATGCCAGCTGGACTGGCCACTACCTTTGTATTTTTCCTTTGACATTTGGCTAAGGGTCTATAGAGGGGAGCTGTCTTCCCACTTTGGGGGTTTCATTTGTTTCCCCCGATGAAACAGTCCATCCCTGCCCAATCCCAGCCCTCCACCATCACCATGGAGGGGTGATCCAATGCGGGACTGAGGGGTGAAAGTTTCAGGAAAGAAGATCTGAGCTCAATCCAAGGAAGAATTTAATGCTCAGAGCAGTTCCACAATGGAGCAGGCTGCCTCAGGGGGTCCTTATCTCCTGATCACTGGAGGTGTTGGGGATAGACTAGAAGACCTTCCAACAGAAAAGTTGTAAAGAGGATCCCTGCAGTGGATGAGAGGTTGAACTAGGTGATTTCTGAAGTCTATATCAGCTCTCAGATTTGAGGATTCTCTCTAGGTCACTGAGTTAAGGGGTCTTTAGCAGAGCCAAGTCCACCCAGCTAGGACCTCAGAAAAACTTTGAGATCTGGGCAGTCAAAATAGGGATGCCAGCACCCAGATCTGATGCTTACTATTTGGTTTACCTTGGGCAAGTCATTTAGCTTCCAGGTTGCCTCTGTTTCCTCCATGGTAAAATGAGAGCTGGTCTCTGAGGATTGTTCCAGCTCTCATACAAGATGATTCTGGATGATCCCCCTACACACATCTGCCCCATATCCTTGGACAGAGGTATATACTCCCATCTAGTGAGATGGCCCCCCGTTCACCTGCCTCTAGCTCTCCTGTCCATGTAACTGGGTAATGTCCTTCCTCAATTGTCTCCATCTGCTTACAGGGAATAGAGGCTGCATTTGAGGCTAAAGCAGGAACTAACATCCTATGTGGCTTTTTCCTAACATCCCACGTCTTCCTTTAGTCATCCAGAGCAGACTCTGGTTTCCTCATCTCTCAGGCCAGTTGGGGGTCCTGAGCTTGGAAAACCCCAACACCATGAAAACAAAAGGTGAGGGACTTCCCCTCTGCCTGCCCCTTTTGAGGGCATTTGACAGATGGGCTCTCTCCTATGCCCAGGATGGTTTAGCTTCATCCAGGCTCATGTGGAGGGAGGGTATATAACATGAACCAGAAATTAGGGGTGGGGGAACCCATGATTTTGCCTTCTTTCCTGCTTCCTGGAATCCATTCTTGGGGTAGCCTGCTTGCTATCTTCTTCTGGCTAAGGCTTCTCTTGGGACTGGAAAGTTCATGTCTACACTAGGAAGTGTATTTCAAAATCATTTGAGTACCCTGTCCTGGACTCTTTCCTCCCCTCCTCCATTAACCTGCTCAGTAGAGGGTTGTGTTTTGGGACCTAAAGGTTTTGTCCTTTGTTTGGATTTTAATCAATGAGCACAGAGGCAAGAATCAATTTGCCCATTCCCTCCCCCTCTTGTACACACAGAGTGTAGTGGAAATGCTGGGATAAGCGGGTTCTGGTTTCCCTGGCCCTCATGGCTAATAGTGAAGGATTTGACTATAAGACAACCCACAGTGCTCAGACTGGACCACTGAACTCAGAGCTGGGCCCAGCACTGCCTGGCCTGGACCCACAGAGAACTCTACTCCCTCAGTTCTCATCTTGCTCCTGCTCCCACTCATGCTAAACCTAGACCAAGGGGACTTTTAAAGCCAGAGTTTCCCTAAGAGAAGACGGATCCCCCCTGAGTAGACTAGAAGCAGGGACCTGGCCCAAGTACGGTACGATAGTTGCCCTTCGGGTGTGGATTAGACAGTGGTCATAGGGGCAGGGACAGAGTAGGTGAACAGGATGTAGGTAGCTTATGTGGTGGGGTATGCCAGCACATGGGCATATGCACATAGGAGTCCCCCTCCTTCCTCCTCCTTCCAGGCTCTCCCCACCCAAACCAGTCTTCCAGATTCTTAACCCTGAGCATATCCTCTCTGAGCTTCTCAGTTCTATACCTGAGGCCCTGGAAAGAAGCCTGACTCTTTGCCAGTCTATGTTTAAGACACAGAAGGAGTCCTGGGTGGGAGGAAAGGGAAGTGGAGGGCTCTAAGGTACCAAAGATACCATCACTGCTAGCTTACAGGTGTATACTCAAAACTCACAATAACTCACATTTAAACAACTGAGATACTATTTTTTACACACTCAACTTTACATATCTTTATATGTTTTTTTGTTTCTTTTTTTTAAAGGGAAAAGTTTTAATATTAAACATGGTGCTCTGGATCCTGGGCTTTGCAGCTTCTTGCCGCGCTATGCTCTGAATGTTGTTATGGAATCTGTAGAAGGGGAAGGGTAGAGAAGAGAAGAAGCATCTATTAAAGGCCTACTATGTTCCAGGCACTATGCTAAGCATTTTATAAATATTATCTCATTTGATCTTTGCAACAACCCTGGGAAGGAGATGCTATTACCATTCCCATTTTACAGTTTAGAAAACTGAGGAAGACAGAGGTTTGTGACTTGCCCTGGGTCACACAGCAAGTAAATATATTGAGGTAGCATTTGAACTCAGGTCTTCCTAACTTTAGACTCTACACTCTATCCACTCAGCCACCTAGCTTTTAGAAATTTTGCTTCCTGAGGAAACAGTGCCATCTCCAAGGCACTGTATACACTAAGTCCTCCAGGAGACAAACCAAGCTGCTGCTTCTCCATCAGAGCCCCTTGGACCTTCCTTTCCTCCCACTAATACCATTGATTGACTGACTGACTATCAGCCATCAGCTCCTCTCTGGAATCTACCAGTACGGGGCAAGGAGGCTGAAGAACTGAGTTCTAGATCTTGTTTTGCTTCTAACTTGCAAGGCAACCTTGAGCAGGTCCCATCCATCCTCTAGACCTTAGTTTCCTCATCTATCAAATAGAGAAAATAGTTCCCAACTTACCTCGTTCACAGGGATGCTCTGGAGTCAAATAAAACAATTCTCACACAGGTGAAAAAGATGATAAAATGTACAATTATCAGAATTCCAGAACATATAGTATTGAAGCTAGAATGGGCCTATCCATGAGTTATGAGCCCCTAGGGCCCATGTAATTATTTCTACAAGGACACACAATAGGCATACAAATATTTTCTCAAAGGATACTAATAGCACAAATATTTCTGTCAGGGTCTATGAAATTTTTTGACATCAGTAAGGGGTTCTCTTACTTGAAAAAATCAGAAACCACAGTCTCAGAACATGTAATGTCAGAGCTAGAAAAAACAAACCTTACAGCATGGAAGGAAGATCCATGCTCAAGTCAATCAACAAGCTTTTATTAAGTGCCTACTATGCAGCAACACTGGGCTAGATGGCTGGAAGGGCAAAAGACATATATGAAACAGTCCCTATCCTCAAGTTTATTATGTTTCATTGGGGGATAACAACATATGCAATTTATTTAACCAAATAAACATAAGATAATTCAACTAACAGTTGGGTGGTAGGGCAGGATAGATCAGGAAAGGCTTTATGGAGAAGAAGTCACTTAAGCAGAGTTTTTAAAGAAAACACAAACCCTTTTATTTCTTTTTTTTAAATTTATTTATTTTTAATTTACAACATTCAGTTCCACAAACTTTTGAGTTTTAAATTTTCTCCCCCGCCTTCTTCTCCTCCCCCTCCCCAAAATGGTGTACATTCTGACATAGGCTCTATATATACATTCATATTAACATTTTCACATTGGTCATGTTGTAAAGAAGAATCATAACCAATGGGAGGAACCACAAGAAAGAAGAAACAAAACAGAACAAAAAAGAGAGAAAGCAAATAGTCTGCTTCGATCTGCATTCAGACTTTGTAATTCTTTCTCTGGTTGTGGATAGCATTTTCCATTGTGAGTCTTTTGGAGATGTCTTAGAATCTTGCATTGTTGAGAAGAGCCAAGTATGTCACGTCATTGCACAGTGTGGCTGTGACTGTGTACAGTGTTTTCCTGGTTCTGCTCCCCCTACTTAGCATCAGTTCATATAAGTCTTCCCAGGTTTTTCTGAAGTCCGCCTGCTCATCATTTCTCATGTAACAACAGTATTCCATTACATTCACATACCACAACTTGTTTGGCCATTTCCCATTTGATGGATATTCTCTCAATTTCCAATTCTTGGCGACCACAAAACGAGCTGCTATAAATATTTTTATAGATGCGAATCCTTTTCCCATTTGAATGATCTCTTTGGGATACAGCCCTAGAAGTAGTACTGCTGGGTCAAAGGGTGTGCACATTTTTACAGCCCTTTGGGCATAGTTCCAAATGGTTCTATAACATGGTTGAATCAATTTACAACTCCACTAAAAATGCATTAGTGTCCAGGATTTATAGTTTTCCTGTTTTGTCATGTTAGCCAATTCGACAGGTGTGATGTGGTACCCAAGAGTTGTTTCGATTTGCATTTCTCTAATCAATAGAGATTTAGAGCATTTTTTCATATGACTATAGATATCTTTAATTTCTTCCTCTGAAAACTGTCTGTTCATATCTTTAGAACGCTTATCAATTGGGGAATGATTTGTATTTTTATAAATTTGACGCAGTTCTCTATATATTTTAGAAATAAGGTCTTTAGCAGACACATTAGTTGTAAAATTCTTTCCCAGTTTTCTAGGAAACCACAAATTCTAAGAAACAGAGGTGGAGACAGTCTGTGAAAGGCCTAGAGATGAGGGACTATCGTGTGAGGATGAGGAAGGAGGCCAGTTTAGATGAACCATAGAGTTTTAGGGCAGCTAGGTGGCACAGTAGATGGAGTGTTAGACCTAGAGTCAGGAAGACTGATCTTCATGAGTTCAGATTCAGCCTTAGACACTAGCTGTGTGACCCTGGACAAGCCACTTAATCCTGTTTGCCTCAGTTCCTCATCTGCTGTATCAGTTAGTGAAGGAAATGGTGAACTGTCCAGTACTTTTGCCAAGAAAACACTAAATGGGGTCACAAAGAGTTGGACACATTTGAACAACAGTTTCAGGGTGGGGCTAATGTGTAATAAAGCTTGAAAAGTACATTGGGGTTAGGTTTTAAGGGTCCTTAAACCACAAACAGAGAAGTTTAAATGTGATTCTAAAAGCAATAGGGAGCTCTTGAAATTTTTGAATGCCACGGTCAGACAAGCCCTTCAGAAATCACTTTAGCAATTGTGTGGGGGATGGATTGGAGGTCAGAGAGACTTGAGAAATGGAGGCTGATGAGGAGACCTTTGCAGTGGTCCAGGTGAGAGGTGATGAGGGCCTGAATGAGCATGGTAACCATGTGAGTAGAAAGGAGAGAGTGCAAGAGGTAGAAACAACATGGTCTGGTGACATGGGGGTTGAATGTGAGTGAGGAGTTGAGGACAGCTTCAAGGTCTTGAACCTGGATGACTGGAAGAATGATGGTGTCTCCCTCCACTCCCCCATAGGGAAATTTTTTTTAAAATGATGGATTTTAGAGAAAAGATAATAAGCTGGAAAACTCCTACAATATAGAATATCAGAAGCAGAAGAGATCTTGGGAAAAATAATGACAAAGCTGAAAGGGACCTTCTGCTATATAATATTGATCAAGATTGAGAGAACTTTACAATTTCAAATACTGAAGCTAGAAGAGAATCTACAGATCCTCTAGTACAGGAGTTCTTAAACCTGGGGTCTGAGAACTGTTTTATTTTAATATCTTGATGACTATTTTTATAATTTGTTTCCTTCAGAATCTTCTGTATTTTGTCATGTATTTAAACATATTATTCTGAGAAGTTTCACCAGGGATGAAGAAATGCCAAAAGGGTCCATGACACACAAAAAGAGTGCCGAACACTGATCCAGCCAAATCTACTTGTTTTGCGTACCAGGAGACTGAAGCCCAGTGAAGGAATATGATTTGCCCAGTGTCACATTGTGACATTGTCTAGTGGCAGATCCAGAATACAAACACAACAATTAGCTAACACTTAGCCCAGTGTGCTTTCTACCACATGGGGCTATCTTTTTATTAGTTTTGTCTTTTTTTTTTTTGGCTACAACTGAAAATTGTTCCTGGAGCAGTGTAAGTGACCTGCTGGTGCCTGCCAATTGGAGCTTGCTGAGGTGGTACTTAGGAAAGAGGTCCTGCTCCTCTCCCCACCCTTCATGCTAGGTTATCCAGCTCCCAATCAGTGGGGGCCTTTCAAGGCCTTTCCTTGATTCCCTCCTGACTTCTTTGGGTCTTTCATGAATGCCTCCTGGCATTTACCAGTACCCCATGTGTTTCAGCTTATACTATTTAGCTCTGGAGAGGCTCAGTTGAGAGTTGGGCAATCTCTAGCAACAAATGGTGGAAGGTGTCCTGCATGAGCTTGTGGAAGGGCTTAGGAAAACCTCAGAACCTGGAGAAGAAGAAGAAGCTAAAGAATGAGTCAATAAGGGTATGTGTGTGTGCAGGGGTGAGCGGGTGGGGTAAGGAGTAAGAAGGGGAAGTAGAATAGAGGGGGATCCAGGAAGGAAGAAGGGGAAGGGGAGTAAAATTAGAGAGGGCCGTGTGTGTGTGTGTGTGTGTGTGTGTGTGTGTGTGTGTGTGTGTGTGTCTATGGGAAGGCAGCAATTGGATCTGGGGAACCATGGCCTTGGTAGTGCCTAAAGTGGGCACTCTGATGGTCCCCATCCATGGAGAACAGGACAGCATTACATCATGATCATTCCTGGGCTTGACCACTGGATCTGAATCAGGAAGTAGTGGCAATTTGGGCTGTCCAGAGCTGTGTGTTGTTACCAGAGGGTGTCTGTGGTCTCTCTTCTGGTCAGGCCACTCAGAACCCCTGGCCCAGTCACACACAAGATAGTCATGCATGCCAAGCTCCTTATCACGTGGCTGTGTGGAGTTGGGAGCGGGGATGGGGTGCAGCACCTGGAGGGCACATGCAGTCAGTGGAGAGCAGAGGGAAGGGGATTCTTCGTGTATTGAGACTCAGTACCTGCCCAGAGCCACAAGCCTCTGGGGCCCCTTTCAGAGAAGAGTGTAGAAGTATTAGGGAAGGCCTGACACAGGTTGGCATTCTGTTAGTTCAGATCCAATGCTGGGACCTTCATAAGTTATTCAACAGTTATCGAAAAGAGGCTTACATAGAGAGGCTTCCTCTCCATTTGGAAATGCATCTGGTCAACAGGACTGCAGTCTCTGGATATCATCCAAGGCCCAGGAGACATGACCCTATGTGACTGTAACCTTTTATGCCCTTAGGTGACCAGAAAGTCATGTTAATAAAGCCAGATGCTACCAGGAATCTGCATAAAGGAAGACTCAGGGGAGTACTTTAAGCCTTGTGCAGCAGCCATCCACCTCCCCCTCTAGCCAATCAAGTCCCATGGTCAACTTTGCTACCTTTTAGGGAAAAACTATCCTAACCCATAATTTTTTTTGTAGGGGTTAGGGGGAAGTGGGGAGGAGAGGAGAGTCTGGGAATACAGTGGTCCTATCAAAAAAAGGCATAGTGACTCTAACATGGGACTTGGAATCAGAAAGACCTGAGTCTGAATCCTACCATGAATACATTGTATGTGTGACACTGGGCAAATCAAAACCACTCTAGGCTTTCATTTCCTCACCTATAAAAACAGGGGATTTGGCTTGATGACTTTTACTGTTCTCCTCTATGAACAAAAAATCCATGATTCTTTATTCATATGGATGCTGAGGGTCCAGGGAAGACAGTACGGCAGAATGAAAAATAGCATCCTGGAAGTCCAGAGACCTGGGGACCTACAATCTCAGGGAGAATCTTGCCTTCAATATATCCTCTGATATGAATTTAGGCAAGCCATTTAATTTCCCTGACCCTCAGTTTGCTCATCTGTAAAACAGTGGTGGGACCATCCAATCCAACTATTACTTAGACTTTGTGCAAAGCACTGTACTAAGTGATGGGAATCCAAAGATAAAATGAAGGGGAAAAAGTCCCTGTCCTCAGGGATCTTCCATTCTAACTTTTAAATTCCCTTCCAGCTCAGACATTCTCTCTCCTTCCCTCCCTCCAACCAGATAAATACTCAGCAAGTAACCCCTAAAATGTTTGCTCAGAATCCCAGGCAGGTTTGGTTCTTCCCCTAGGTCATACGGCAGGAGAGATATGCCCTTGTACTGATGCCTGAGGGATATCCTCCTGTGGTGGCCATGTGGCACTGTGGAACCCTAGGGAATCTCATTCCCTTTCAGGAACATTCCAAGATTCTAAAGATATCAGGCCATATAGAGCCCCAAACCTGGGAATGGAGCAAGCTCTAGATCCAGAGGGAAGGAACAAGGAGATATATAAAGAAACTTCTCTGACTCATTGCTGCCAACTCACTTTCCAGGTATAGGGCCCTGGAAAAGAAGATGGAACTAAAGCATGAGTCATTAAGAGGATGTGGCAAGTGAAGGGACAGGGTAGAAGGGTGAAAAATGGGAAGTGGGACAGAGGAAAAGACAGAGGGGAAGCAGGGGGCAAAGGCAGACTAGACAATGTTTTGGGAGCTGAGCGGGTAAGACGACTGGCAAACCTCCCAATGGGAGACCACTGTCTCTGGGTCCCCCTTAGACAATATGGTAAATCATGGGGGATAGCACATAAGGGCCTATGTACCAGGCACTGCACACAAGGTTTATTGGCGCTTAGGTTCCACACTTCTAGGCCCCTTCTCTGGGTCAGAAAGGGGAGACCCATCATTGGCCCCTTTAGAATTCCAGACTCGCAATGAGAGAAGGAACCTTAGTGATAATTTAGCACAACTCCCTCAGGAATCTCTTTTGTTGGGATGTCTTGGAAACTGAGGCCTAAAACGGTTGAGTGTAATAAGCTCCATTGTTGTCAGACCATTAATTCATCTAGTTCTGTGTTCTGGTCCAGGTTAGTAATGATCCTATATCCTCTTCATTAGGATTGTATCATCTATAACCATAGCTAATCTTACATAAATTATTGTTCATAGATATAGAGCTTAGATCTATAGATTTCCTTAGAGATCACTGAGCTCAACTGTGTCGTTTTTGAGAGGAGGAAACAGACCTGGAGAAAGGAGGGGGCTTAGCCAAGGTCATTCATAGAACTAGTGAGTGAGTTGGGGCTAGAACAAAACTAATTCCCAGCCCAGAGAAGAAGCACTGGGTCAAGAAACACATGTTCATGGGCATTTTGACTGAAAAGGTTACCCTTAAGGACCTAAAAGGTCATATGTGGCCTTAAGGCTGCAGGGTCCCCACCTTTGCACTGATTAGAGGAAAGAGCATTGGCTCCAGAGTTGGAAGAAATGGGTTTAAATTTTGACCTTGTTTTTTGCTACCTGAGTCACTTGAGAAAGTTGCTTTACGTGTCTTCACCTGTCAGTTTCCTCATCTCTAAAATGAGGGGATCAGACTAGTTGTGCCTAAAATGCCTTTCAGTCCTAGAGAATCATGGACTGGATAGAGCTAGAAGACCTTAGAAACCCTTAGAAAGTCCCTCATTTTATAGATGAGAAAAATGAGGCACAGAGAGGTCAGCTGACTTACCCAGAGCAAGGTAGCTAGTTAGTGTCTCAAATGGGATTCCCGACTCCAAGTTCGGTGCTCTATCCACAACTCTACAATGCTTCTACCTGCATTCTTTCCATTATCTTCAGCATTTTCCAATCCCCCTGCTAATGATGGTGAAGAAGTTAATGTGAAAGTCTCTTACCTCCTTGGGGCTCAGTCACGAACTGAAGGAGAAGCAGAGAAAAGAGACTAGCTGTGCTGCTGGACAGGGCTGATGGTGAGGGAGTGATTGATGAACTTTGAACTTTGGATATTTCACATTTCTTGCCTCCCTTCACTCTCCAGATAACCCCTCCCTTGTCTGCTTCTCCACCAGGCTCCTCCACTGAGCCCTTTGTAGTTCTGGGAGCAGGCTTTCCCCCATTCCTCCCCTTTCCAGGGCTCCTTCTACCTTTTCTGAGTAACCTAAACTTTACTTCCCCCTGAGAACACAGTTTCCCTCCAAAGCTTCTCCACTGGTAGCCTCTCTTTCTACCATGGGGCCCACAGGGCAAAGAGGAGGGATTGTTAAATTCCTTACTGCCACTGCTTCTTCCACCCTTTAATTAAATAAGTGAATGAATGTATAAATGAAGGGAAAAATATTTATTAAGCACTTACAATTTATTAAGTGCCAGGCATTGAGCTAAGCACTGACAATACAAATTCCCTCGGGCCCAAAGAGCTTCCATTCTAATAGAGAAAGGCAACATATATTGGGAATGGTTACCAAGGGAGTTTTGGTCAAGAAAGTCATAAGGATGCTAAGATAATCCATAGGGTCATGTTGATTATTGGGACCAGAGAAAAGGAAAGGGGAAGTTGGGAAAGGTAGTCATATGCAAAGCAGCAGAAGCAGCAGAACAAATAGCAAGGTGGCCCTGGGTTGACAACTGGGTAGGAGGTGAAGTACTCTCTGGTCTGGGGCTGGCTGGATCTTGTGTTTACATTCATTTTTTCACCAGTCAAGACAGCTCAGCCCCATGGCAGAAGTTCTAAAGCTAGGTAGATTAATTTTCCCCAGGGACTGCATGGTTTCACAGGTTTGATGCAGAGGGTACAGCTTCAGGTTGGAGGACAAGATGGCCCATTTTTTCTTGGTCTTCCACTGTCTCTCAACAAGCCTTTCTTGTCTTTCAAAGACTACTCTACCTTTCAGTGATCCTTATTTGATGGTTTTTATCACTTGGGTAATTGTCCTCCTATCCACCCCACACTTGACCACCATTCTCTAGTAGTGGGGTGGGGGTGCCTTAAAAGAAATAGCTCAGAGGGTAGTCGAGAAACTACCATACTTTGGAGTCGTGAGAACCCGAACTCCAATCTTGACTCTGGCATCCGTCAGTTGTGTGACTTTGGGTAAATTACTCTACCTCTTTAATTTTCACTGTCTACTTTATAAGGTAGTTGAGTGAAAGTATTCTGCAAAACTTGAAGTACTCTAGAAAGTTGTGCACTTTAAAGAGATGCAAATGAGGAGCTATAGGTCAGAGAAGAGAAAGAGTACCTTCTGCTGGTACATTAATGATGATAGCTCTTTATTATATTTCTCTTGCTATTCAAATGGGTTTTCCATCTCATTGATGCCGCACTCCCTCCAAGGATCAATTGATCAATATTTATTAAATGCATCCCACGTACTAGGCACTGTGCAAGGCTGGGGAGGGCAAAGAGATAAAATTTACAAGCATTTATTGAGAACCAGTTAGGTACCAGATACTAGGTACACAAAGGAGAAGGAAATGGTGAATCATTTCTCCAGTATCTTTCCCAAGAAAACCCCATGGACAATATTTGTGTACTATGATCACTGGGATCATGAAGAGTGAGACAGCTGAAAGAACGAATGATAACAACGTGCAAAGGAAGGCAAGAAGGCGTGCCTTTAAGGAGCTCGCATTTTAATCAGGGAGATGACATGTAAATGATTATGTACAAACCAGCTATGTACAGGATAAATTGGAGAGAGTGACAGAGGGAAGGCACTGGAATTAAAAGCAACTGAAGAAAGGCTTCTTGTAAAAGGTGGGATTTTAGCTGAAACTCAGAGGAAGTCAAGGGAGGCAGAAATGAGGACAGAGAGCATTCCAGGCACAGGACAGCAACTACGCTGAGTTGGGAAACGGAATGCTTTGTGTGATGAAAAGGTAAAAAAGGTTATGAAGGGCTTTAAAATGAAGCTTTAGAGAGGGTTATATTTATATTTGGTCCTGATGAGTAATAAGGAGCCACTGGAGTTTTTTTGAGTGGAGGGGGTGAAGTATGCATCCTGATGAAACAAAGGAAATGCGAAGATGCATATTTGCATCCCATCTGTTCCTGTCCACCCTGAATGACTCTTGTTCATATCCTCCATAAATTTGCCACAACAAACTCATTTCTCTTGACATCTAGAGGCACACGTGGAACATCTGGTCAGTCAGATGGTTATCCCTGCTCTCTACCTTTGACAAGAATGCTCTTTTCTACTCATGACTTTTTTTTTAGAACATCCTAGACTCCAGTTCTCCTTAGTAATTAATTCCTTGTTTACAATATGATACAAACTGCTCATGTCAACCATGTGATTCTCCAGGCTCCTTCGAGTGATACTCATTTTCAAGCCTTCAGATGAGTTGTGTCAAACTCAAATAGAAACAAGGGCTACTAATCCATACATAAGAATCCCTACAGACCAATTATTGTCTTACTTTTAAGATATCATTTTTATTGTATTCTTATTTATTCTGTTAAGTATTTCTCAATTACATTTTTATTTAGTTCGGGTTGCACTTGGGAGTATTGTGGGTCAGATACTATCTTGTTACATTTCAGTCATTCAGGCATGTCTAACTCTTCATGATCCCTTTGGGGTTTTCTTGGTCAAGATGCTGGAGTGGTTTGCCATTTCCTACTCCAGTGGATTAAGGTAAACAGAGTTAAATGACTTATCCAGGGCGACACAGCTAGAGAGTGTCTGAGGTCAAATTTGAACTTAAGTCTACCTGACTCCATGCCCAGCAGTCTATCCACTGAGCCACTTAGCTTCTTCAGTTGTTGGCTATAGGGTCATATTTGACACCTCTGCTTTAAAGAACGGAGTACACTTTTATTTACAGCAGGATAATGCCACAACTGGAATTGGTGTTGAAAATATAGGCCTTTGTTTCTTGGGCAAAATTTGGATTCATTAAAGTAATTTATAGCATCTTAAGGTTTATACTTATGCCATTTGTTCCTTCATAGAGAGAGAAGCATCTCTGTTTAGCCTTGAAGACTAGGCAGGACTTCCACAGGAGGAAATGGAAAGGGGGAAGGGAAGGAGAATGTTCCATAGATAGAGACCAGCATGAATGTAGGGATGGGTAAGCATGGGACCATGTACAGGGATGAGTGAATATACTGTTTGCCAGAGCAAAGAGTACATGGGGGAGAGGGTTTGTGGGAGATATGGTAGGAAAAGTAGACTGGAATTTATCCTTTCAGCAAAGGGTAATGGGACTTAAAGGTTTCAAACCTGGGAATGGCACATTTATATAACAGTGTCATACAACCTCTTATCAGAGTCTCAGGATAGAGTCCTAGATCCAGAAAATAGGCATTATTTATCCTCATTTTACAATTGTGGAAGGTGAGGCATGGAGAGGCAAGGTAACTTGCTCATGATCTCCCAGCTAGGAAGAAACTTTTGGGGAGTTAGACTTCAAGTCCAACACTCTTTCATCTATTCTGGGGATTGCATATAACCAGTCCTGCATTCCAGAACGATTCTTCTGTCTGCAGTACAAAGAAGGACGAATTGAGAGGGGAGGGAGTGAAAGTGGAACAGCATGTCCTGAGGCTATTTCAAGAGCCCAGGCAGGTCGTAATGAGAACAAAGCTATTGCATTCTATTTTATTCTATACTATGAGAATGGTAGTGGGGAGGGAGACGAGGGAGGAGGGGGAAGGCAAGGGAAGGAGAGGCCAGGGGAGCGAAGGGAAGGGAAAGGAAGGCAAGGCAAGGGAAGGCAAGGGAAGCATTGATCAAGGGCTTAATCCATGCCCAGAACTGTGCTATGTACTTTACAAATACCTCTCATTTGGGAGTAGGGAAAAGGCTAAAGATATAAGATTATAAGGGTATAGTTTCATAGATCTAGACCCAGAGACAACACTAAGGATTCAACATCAGTAGATCTACCACCAATGGAAATAGTAGTGTCAGAAAGAAAAGGAGGTTTTGGTAGCATGTCCAGTTCATTCTGGGACGTGCTAGGTTTGAGGTGCTGTGGTCGCATCATGCAATAACCTTCATTTGAGGTAACTAGGTGGTTTGATAAATAAAGACTTGAGCCTGGAGTCAGGAAGACCTAAGTACGAATGTGGCTTTAGACATACAAGCTTTATGACTCTGGACCAGTCACTGAAGCTGTGCTTGTCTCTGTTCAGTAAACTATAAAATGAGAATAATAACCATACCTACCTCACAGGATCGTTGTGGGGATCACATGAGATAGTATTTGTAAAAAGCACTTAGCACAGTTCCTGGGACACAGTAGGTGCTATGTAAACACTTATTTCCTTCTCTCTCTCTCCCTGGGATTAGGGCTTTAAGGTCCTGAACAGAGCAAAGCCAGAGGCTTTGGGACTTGGGCAGGCTGGAACCCCTCCCTGCATGAATGAAGAGGAATTGTAGTAGCAGAGATTGCATAGACTATTGAAACAGCCAGTCACTGAGCCTGGTCAGATGACTTTTAGGCTTCCAAGTTTATCATTCCTTAACCCTTTAAAGCCCAGAGGAGACCAAAGCTCAGTGGTCCTGCCATCGATAGCCCTGGTTTGATGTACCCCTAGTTGCCTCTCCTCACACCCCTCACTATTCCTCTTTCCAGACTCCTTAGCTGCAATAAAGCCCTTTCCTCACTAAACTTAGATCACTTTAATTGTAAGGGAAGTATAAATTCAGAAATATTCCAAACGCATACAAGGAATATTATGCCTAAAAGTCATCTGACCAGGCTCAGTGACTGGCTGCTTCAATAGTCTATGGAACCATCTTCATTGATGCAGGGAGGGGTTCCAGCCTGCCCAAGTCCCAAAGCCTCTGGTTTTGCTCTGTTTAGGACCTTAAAGCCCTAATCCTAAACTCTTTCTTCCAAGCCACTTCCTCCCTATCAAAAATGGCCCTTTGTCCCCAAGTCTGGTTAGATTACTGGTACATTAAAAAAAAACAAAACTGTGAAATGCTCCCAGCCAATCAGAAAATCTCTAGTTTTCTGGTGGCCTTTGGTACTTCTCCTACATCCTTCCCTCCCATCCTGAAGCTGACTGCCTCCTTGGCATCACTGAATGGGATCTTTGACTGACATTGATAGGGTTTTCAAAGCCCCTTACAAGTATTATTTCATTTCATCTTCACAAAAACCTTGGGAAGTAGGTGCTATTATTATTCCCCACTTTACAGATGAGGAAACTGACTGAGAGAGGTTTAATATCTTGCCAAGGATCCTACAACTTGTGTCTAAAGCAGAATTCGAACTCAGATCTTTCTGCCTCCAAATCCAGCACTCTCTCCTTTACACCACCTGCCTACTACATCATTCAAAGATGAACATTAAGAATTCAACACAAATCATCACAAAGGGCATTTACAAATGCCCTTACCCTCCACAGTAGCTGTTCAATCTTACCATCTTTTAGGACCTAAAGCAAATGCTTCCTGCTCTGGGAAGCCTCCTCTAATCTTCCCACTCACCAAGTTAGACATGATCTCTTTCTTTCCTGAATGTCTCTCCTTGTAGGTACCATTGTTTGCCTTGAATTTTGGCTGAGAAGTTACAAAGCATAAGAAAGTTTAGGTCCTGGAGGCAGGAGCTCTGAGTTTGTATCATGCTGAAGACATTTAGCAACTGTGTGATCACATCACTCAAACCTCTGAACTCCAATTTCTTTATCAGTTAAATGTGATTAATAATACCCACATTAGACAGACAACATGGCCTCTAAGTCAGAAAGACCTGAGTTCACATCTGGATTCAAACACTTACTAGCTGTGTGAACCCTGGACTAGTCACTTAACCTCTGTTTGTCTTGATCTACTGGAGAAGAAAATGGCGGAGCACTCCAGTATCTTTGCCAAGGAAACTCCAGGCCAGTGTTGACACAATATGGTCCACAGGGTCACAAAGAGTCAGACACAACTGAATGAGTAATCCCTCACAACTAAGAGTTGCTGATGTGTGTTGGTGCAGAGAATTTCCTCACTGGCTGTTCTTCACACTGATGGAGTCACAGATTTGGCCTAAACAATGTGTACACTTTCAACTTCATAGGTTTCTAACTGGGTCACTTCAGGCTCACTACCCATGTAAGAAAAGAGATTTGCAAGCCTTCAAGTATTATTTTAAAAATTTAGGCACATATCATCTTGCCCACTAGATGCAAGCCCAATGAAGGAAGGAACCACAACTTATTCTATATACCCCTATTAGAGCCAAGTACAGAGAAAATACTTTACACACATTTGTTAAACTTAATTATCCTGCCATTGTCCATGAGAAAAGTCTGAAACTGGGGGAGAAATCATGGATTTTTGTACTGGGTCTGTCATTAGCATGTTACATGGCACATAGTAGGTATTCAATAGATGTTTATTGACTGGCTGCTGCCTTAGGTGAGTCGTTTTACCCCTTTGGGTCTCCATTTTCCGATGTAATGAACTGGTAGCTGGGGGCATAATGAGGGCCATCTCCAGTCATCCTGATGAATATCTGGTCACTGCACCCAGATGGCTCAGGAGAAGAAAGTGAGGTTGGTATCTTTGCACAGCCCTCCCTCACTTAAATTCAATTCACTTGCATGCCATGGCATCACCTCCCTGATGTCATGGTCCTCTTCAAGAACAAAGAACAAGCAACAACAGGTGGCATAGTGAAGAGAGTGCTAGACTGGGAGGCAGGAAGACCCGAGTTCATATCCTGTCTCAGACACTTACTAGCTGTATGGTCCCTGGCAAGTGATAGCCAAAGGAGGGAATTAATCCTTACAAAGCTGGTTTAGGAGCATGTGAGAAACTCAAGGTAGGAAGCTATGCCAAATTAAAGCCACTGCACACATGGTAAGGTTTTTGTTACTCACTAACCTCACTAGTGGAGTAGCATTGCTGGAAGCACTTGGCTTAGTCAGTATAATTGTTCCTGGAAAACAGGACAAAGAAAGGAAATTATGAGGCTTGTAAGAGGGCCCAGGTCAAGTAGGAAAAGGGAGAGAGGAAGCTCTTTCTACATTATACTACAAAAGCCAGTCTCCATTGGGTTTCCTTTTAGGATCTGAAATTCTTTCCACCATTGTGGTGGAGTGCTTTACTTGAAGACAGGAAAACCTAGACTCAAATCCTGAATCCTTACTATGTGACCATCACTTCACCTCTCTAGGCTTCAGTTTCCCTTTGGTAAATGAAGGATATATAGTTAGTTAATAAGTTTAAAATAGTTAATAGTTAAAAATAAATAAAAATTAAAAATATTAAAATAAAAAGTAAAAATAAAAATAGAACAAAAACTTAAAATAGTTAAGGTAGAAAATAAATCCTTCTGGAGGATTATTTGGGATGACCTTCCCACTTTCCACTCCCAACCCTCCCACCAGTCAGACATGATCTCTTCCTCCTCTGAAACTTTTATAGAATTATCAGTAAAATTGGAATATTGCTATCTGTAGTATCTACCTCTTAGTATTGTTGGAAAGGACAGATGAGATAAGTACATTAAAGTGCTTTACAACAGCTGTGACAATTATGAAATTGTAAACAGTCCACATTGACTTGTATCCTGCTTTTTTTAAACCTGTAGAAAGGTAGCATGTCACTGTATTAAATACGTAGTGAGAAAGTGTACAGTTACTCCCCAGCGGGTGCTCTACTTCAGTCCCTCTGGCACATTCATGGCATACCCTTCCTTAACAGCTGCAGTACTACATATTGACCACCAAAGAGAATTTAGCCTGCCTACAGCTTCAAGCTCTGGCTCCAAACAAAATTTAATCTAGAGGATGAAATGGAAAATTGAAATATGAATAATAAATACAAAGACTGCAATCTATACAAAGTTCTAGATTTCTCCATCCTGTTTCTGGACCCCTCTTAGATTATGACACTCCCCATAGCTACAGGAATCAGATACTTAATAGACAAGGATTACATAGTCTATTGGACATAATAAAGCAGAAAAGAAATAAGCAAGACACTCCTATACAGAATCATGCACCTCCAGCCATCTCATGAACCGCCTCCTGCTGGCCCTCCCAGCTCTTCAGGGGTGGCAGAAAGAATTGCCCAAACCATCCACATTGGCAGCTCTTGGAAAGGAGAAAGGGAAGAGAATGTGTGCTCATGCGGAACTCCCTGTGAGACTGCTAGACTAAAGCAGGGGAAAACAAGGAAGTAAGCAGCCCAATGGATTCATAATAGTTGTAAGTCTTGGCACTCAGCATCCCCTCTTTTCTCAGCTTCCCTCTCCAATCCTACTCTATGATCAGGATCTTTTCAGCAGTCTAGACTTGTATCTAGCCTCAGTGACTGGATGGCATACTGGGCTAGAGTCTTAGCCACTGTAGTCCACCTCATAGAAACCCAGTAGTCTCAGTACAGTGATAGCTACTATACTCCCATATTCACTCACATGTTGATCCGCAACACCACCTCCACCCAAAGCCAACGATGCCTACATGTTGATCAGGAAGTCCGAATCTCAAAGCCAGTAGAAGGCAGAAGGGGTAGTTGACTGTATATACCAACCTACACATCTCATCTCTTGAAACTTCCAGAAGGCTAAAAGGCCATCAACATCTCTGTCCATTACTCTTTTCTCAAACTCACATCTGGACTCTCATATTTAGACCCAGAGGAAGACAAAGATTCAGACAGATAAGAAGGCAAGGTATGGGCATGGGTTATACCTACTTTTAAGTGGTATATAAATGCCAATCATTCCTCTGGATTGAAAAATTGTTTGCAGAAAATAAACAAAATGCAGTATTTGGGCTTCCATTTTGGGGAGCAGCCCAGGTCAGCTGTGCTTCATTCCTCTCCTGGTTGACCTTCTGACTCTATAACTTGGCCATCATGTCCCTGTGTGGGTGACTTCTCTCACTCCTTCCCTTCTCCCCCATGCTCCCACACACCCCCATGCGCTTCACACTCACTTTTCAATTCCTTTTTATGTTTTGTATTCTCTCTTTCAAATATAAAATCCCTTGAAGGCTTGTATTTTATCCCCAGAGTTTATCACAGTGTCTGACTGGCACATGGTAATCACTTTAATGCTTCTGTCTTCCTTTCCTTCCTGCCTCAGGGATATGGCTTTTGCTATTTTTGTTTTCTGAGGCAATTAGGGTTGAGTGACTTGCCCAGCTAGTGTCTGAGGTCACATTTGAACTCAGGTCCTCCTGACTCCAGGGCCACTGTGCTGCCTAACTGCCTCCTATGTTTCTTAAATAGATCTCTTTTCCTCCATGGACATCAGTTTTTTCCTCTTTAAAAGAAAAGTGTTGGACTGACTAGTCTTTTCCATTCCCAAATCCTTTATATGTCCAAGAGATACCTTCCTTTGGAAGTTATCTATATTTCTTTTGGTGATCTCATCCACTCCCATGGTTTAAATTATCATCTATATGGAGATGATCCCCAAATTTTCATTTCTAACCATTCTCCTTAGAATACTAGTCCTACATTTTCAGCTACATGCTAGAAATTTCCACTTGGATGTCTTAATTCAATTAACAGACATATATTTAGCACCTGCTATGTATAAGACATTGGATTGTCTGTAGTAGAAGCATCAAAGATAGATATGATAAAGGCCCTGCTCTCCAAGAGTTTGGAATTGAATGGGAAAAGGACAAACATCTAAATAACTATGGTATGATGAAGGGTGAGAACAATGGAAAGAAGAGGTCCTGGCAGAATACTCTGTGAAATTGAAGCAGATGGATATTGCTTTTAGCTAGAGAATAGAATGTCAGGAAAACCTCCATGGAGAGGGTGATAACTGGATTGGGTCTTGAAATAAGAGGGGCTTTCAAAAGATGAAGGTGGTAGAGAGAGGGAGGGCAAGAGTTCATTCCTGCATGAGGGTGAACAAAGACATGGAGATCCAAGATGGCAGGACAAAAATCCCAATTCAGAAAAGACTCCGATTTGGTTGTAATGCAGGATACCCAAGGGGACAACTTATGATAAAGCTGGATGGGTAGATTGGGGCTAGCTTGAAAGAGCCTTGAATATGTTTTATTCAGTAGGCATTGGGAAGCAACTGAAGTTTTTGAAGTACAGGAGTGACATCTGAATGGTATGTTTGGAAGATAACTCTGAGATGGAGTGAAGGATCTGTTTGTAAGGGGACAAAATGAGGGCAGTGAAGCGATTATCAGAATGGATGCCCATCAGCTGGGGGATGGCTAAACAAACAGTAGTGCATGAATGCAATGGAGTATTTCTGTGCTATAAAATGGATTGTGTAATGAATACAGAGAAGCATGGAAAAGTGTATATGAACTGATGCAGAGAAGTAAGCAGAGCCAAGAAAGCAATATACACAATGAGTACAGCCATGCAAATGGAAAGAACAACTATATACCAAAAGATCAAAAGTAAAGATAACAAAACTATAAAGCTCAAGCAGGATTAGCATGAAGAAAGATAAAAAGACCCAAACTACCTCTTTGTGGAGGCAGGAGTTTACTACTGTTACACATTGCACATGTTTTCACAATTTTTCAATGTATCTATCAGTTGTGTTGAGTTTTTGCTCTTTAAAAAGAATAGTTTTTGTCATATGGGCTGGTTCTCTGAGAGGTAAAAGGAAAGGACAAACACTTGGGATAACTATGGTCATGTAAGAATCAGAAAATATAAATAAAAACTTTTAAAAGAAGCTATTATAATAGTACAGGTCAGAAGAGATAAGGGTTTGAAATAAGGAGGCAGCAGTAGAAGTGGAAAGGAAGAATTAATGTTGTAGAAATTGCCACAGGAGAGTTGGATGAATTAAGGGGAAAGAAGAGTAACATAATAGTAAAGCCCAGGTGAGAGCTGGATATGGTGGTGGTATCAGGAGAAAGAGGGAAGTTGAGAGGAAGGTCAGGTTTTGGGAGGGAGATGTTGGGCTCAGTTCTAAGTGCCAGGAGGACAACAAAGTGGAAATGGATGTCCAGTAGATAGTCAGAATCAGGAGACTGAGGGTCTAGCAGGAGGTGGAGAAATAGATTTATTCTGGAGTCATTAGTATGGAAGTGGTATTTGAAGAATTAGAGTGGGTGAGGTCAAAGAGGGAAGCAGTATAGAGGGAGAAAAAGAAATAAAGACAACTGCATCAACCAAAGAGAAAGCCAAGGACAAGACCTTGAGTGTGCTCACAAAGAGAGTGAGGACTCAGTTGTTGTTGTTTGTCCTTCATTCTTGAAGAGCACCATGACATCAAGATGATGACATGACTAGCAGTTGACCTTGACTTGAGTGAGGGAGGGCTGTGCAAGGTCACCAGTCTAACTTTCTCCTCCAGGGCCATCTGGATCCAGGGCTGATATTCATCAGGATAACTGGAAGTGTCCCAAGGTGCAAGAGAAGGGTAAAGAGTGGTCAGAGAGGTAAGTAGGGACATCAAGAGAGCTCCATGTCACCTAATACAAGGAAAGAGAGGGTTTCTAGAAAGAGAGTGTCCACTCTTCCAAATATTGCAGTGATAAGAACAACAAAGATTGAGCAGAAGCCATTGGATTTGTTGGCCGGAATGTCCTTAAGAAGCTTGAGGAGAGCTGTTTCAGGACAGCAGTGGGGATGAAGGCCAGAACGCAAGGGGGTGGAGAGCAGAGTGGGTGGTGAGGAAGTAGAGACAATGAGCTTAGATAACTTTTTCAAGAAGTTTGGCCTTAAACAGGAAGGGAGAGATGTGACTGAAGTTTGATGGAATTCAAGAGTTGAGAAAAGGCAGCTCATACACACAATAATATCACCAGTGCCCAATGATTACAGAATGAAGTAAGCGGAACCAGTCAAACAACAAATCGGAAGACTGCAACAATGGGAAGAGAATGATAGATCACTCACATGAAAACAGTGGTGGTAATATAAAAACAAAAGCTAATACTTTTTAGTCTATGAAAGAGTTGAGAGATGTGATTTTTGTTGGTTTGGGTTTAATTGTTGTGGCTGTGTTTTGTTTTGCATATTTAGTTTTCTTAAGGAAGGTTGAGCTTTGAATGCATCTGTAGGCAAATGAGAAGGAGCTGCTGAGAAAGTAAACTGAGGCGTCTTGAGAGCCAGGAGAGGAGTGGAATCAAGGGCTCCAGGTGAAGGTCAGAGAAAGAAGACTCTTTGGCAAGGGGTGAGAGCATTTGATCTTCACAGAGCAAAGGCAGTAAAGAATTGGGTAAGCCCCAAGTTCTTTGCAAAAATGGGAAGTTACTTCTTTATAAAAAGGGCTGTGTCAGGGATTCTAAAGCATTTTTTGTGTCTTGGACCCTTTGGAAACCTGGTAAAATGCATAGAACCCTTCTTAGAGTAATGATTTTAAATTTATAAAATTACATATGTATGTCTACATATAAATGTGCACACACACATACATACATATATACACATGCATGTATATATTATATAAATACAAGGGAATCAGTTATATTGAAACACAATTACAAGTACACATATTCCAGATTCCCTGCCCTATAGGCTTAGGAATGAATTCTTAATGCAATTTTTATGCATTAATAATAGTAATAATAACTGACTTCTATGTAGTGCTTTAAGATTTTCGAAGTACTTTATATCCATTATCTCATTTGATGCTCACAACAACCTTTGGACTATTATGATTCACATTTTATAAATGAGGATATTAAAACTAAGAGAGTTTAAATAATTTGTCCTGGGTCACATGACTAGTAAAGTATTTGAGGCAAGATTTGAACTCAAGTCTTCATGACTCCATATCCAATGCTCCATCCTCTCTACTACCCATCTTCTCAATGCTTAATGTTCTTGTTAGCCTGAGGGCTTGCACAGGACCTAAGGTCTCCTTTCTGGGGAGTAAAATAAATCAGTTACTGCCACTCCCATGGTATCGCTGACTGAGGAAATAAACCAGAGATTTGTAAGAGGCATTTCCAAAATTATACTTGTGTTCTTGTGTCAGGAAAAATATATTAGTATTACAAGAGAATTTCATTGAGAAGTTTTGTGGTATGAAAGTGAGGGAGTCTATTTTGGATGAAACACACTTCCTAGAACATTGTACATGCTTAGTAAAGGCTTGCTGAATGACTGACTTTGATTTTCACATAAAGGTGGAAGCAAGGTATTCTGTTTGAGGGGTGGGTTTGCAGTTTAGGGCTTGAGGAAAGAAGAAAATATTTTTGTGGATTTCGTATTTTGGGGGGTTACCCCCAGCTCCGTTATGTAAATACTCACAAAGTAGTAACATAGTGAAAAGGATATTAGGTGAGGATTCCAATCCTGAATCTGCCATTAAGTAGCTAAGAGATGTTAGGAAAGTTGCTTTTCCTCCCTGGGTCTCAATGTTTTCTTTTGCAAAACAAGAAAGTTAGACTAGATCGCGTCTAACCAGGGTCCTTTCCAGGTCTGACATTCTATGATTCCAAATGGTTTTTGGATGAGCTAAGATACTTCTTAGTTGTTTCAAAGGCTGACACACAGTAGGGTAAGACCCTATGTGCCTGACCCTCCAGAAAGGACTTTTTCATCTTATTGCCAATTTTTTCTGCAAAATAGGAAGCCAGGAGGGGAAAGGGGCAAAGATTCCTACAACGGAGAGATGCCTCTTCCTTTATGAGAGTTAGTCCCTAGTCTACAAATTACAAACCTGCAATTTTGTGTTCTTCCAAGATGGAACTTTCCCAGAGTTCCTCTGCAACCTACCTGAGCACCCTCTTCCTTTCTTCCTCCTGTCCTTTCTCCACATTCCAGGAAGCACCTGGGAAGAGCATGAATGCTCTGTATTCAGAAAGGCAAACACCAGTCTCCCATATTGCACTTTCCCATCTCTGCAGGGTACCTAAACTGAGCAGCCTTTTCACATCTGGATTCCGTCCTAGACTCACTCAACGGAAATGACCTTTGTCTTACTGCTAGTGGAAATTTTGTTATCATTGCTGTCTTGGTAAATTGTGGTATGTAAAACTGGAAGCTAGGGCTTTGGACAAATCAAGGCCCATCAACCAGTGACCAAAACCAAAAGTCAAGTTAGTAAACACTACACTTGGACCAGGCCCCGTGTGAAAGGTTCAGTGAGTGGATCCCATGGTGGCTAATCTTTGATTCTGCCAGTGAGCACAGAAATAATCCCCATCAGAAATTAGCACTTGGTTGTAGGTATCACAAAGGATCAAAGGATCACAAATCTAGAACTAGGAGGTACCTTAGAAGTCAATTAATTCAATATTCTCATTTTAAATGTAAGCTATGTAGGTCCACATAAGAGAGAGTAATCTAAATGTATAAGCACAAGTGGTATATATATATATAGACATCTCTGGAATCTGATTCACCCCTCTCCAAGGTGATTTCTATGTTGAGGGAAATAGGGCTGTGACTAGATGCATGCTTCTTCCCTAGCTCCAATATCAGGCTAGAATTATACCCTATTTGCACAAATATCTCTGGTTTAATTTAGGGGTATGTGCCAGGTTCAAAAGGAAATCTGCTTCCCTGATCCCTCTTAAAGGGTTAAGATGTTGAGTCATTTTTCAGTTATGCCTAACTCTTCATGACTCCATTCAGGGTTTTCTTGGCAAAGATACTGGAGTGGTTTACCATTTTCTTCTCCAGATCATTTTATAGATGAGGAACTGAGGCAAGCAGGGTTAAGTGACTTGCCCAGGATCATACAGCTAGTAAGTGTTTTACACTAGATTTGAACTCAGGAAGATGAGTCCTCCTGACTCCAGAACCAGCCCTCTATCCATGGTATCCACCTAACTGCCCTGTCAAATGATAAAATAGTCTTTATTTTATACTGTCTAGCTTAGTTTCTTCCCATCAAACATAGATTACACAAATAGTGAACAGTAAGTAAATACTCATCCAAACAAATACAAACAGAAATAAAAGTTATACAGATTAGAATATACCAAAAAAAATAGAAGAGTGAATCAGTTAGCTGGGACCAGCCTGGGTGGGGGCTCTGTGGGATGCAGAGGAGGAGATATCACCTCAAAGTCTTAAAGGAACCAATTTCACCCAAGGAAGTCTGCCCTGGGAGAGAATGCTCCCTCTCCTGGAAGTTCCATAAACCAATGAAATCACAGATCCAGTCCCTGTCCCTATGTGCCAACCTTTGTGCATCTCCCTAGTCAGATTGTGAGCTTGGCAGGCAGTCTCTTCCTTTCTAGTGAGGTTCCCTTTCTTCTCCCCTCCCCACCCCTACTTTTCTGAAACAGCTTGGATTCTGAGAAATCAGAAATATTGTCTGGGGAGAAACCATGGAAAATCATGGACAAGAATTTTACAGAATGAGAAGACATGGATGTATCATAATCTGTGCTTCTCTGGATGGCCTTTATCTATAAAATGAGGGAATTGGACTCCACAGCCTCTAATATCCATTCTAGCTCTAAATCTGTGATTCTATAACCTTTTCTTCACTTTTATAGAATTCACATACCAGAGACAGTATGTTTGCCAGGACAAGGAGGCTGAGAGACAAGGGTTGGGATGGAAAGAACACTGAACTAAGAATTAACACTGTTAGACTCTAGTTTTATAATCTATGTTTCTAACTTAAGTGATCTGAAATAAATTACTTTCCTCATCTGAGCCTCAGTTTTCTGAGCCAGGGATGGGCTCTGCTCTCTAGAATCCTTCCCAACTTTGACATTTCACATTCTATGTTCTAGCCTCTTCCAGCTCTGACGCTCCCTTCGATCTTGGTTTTCTCCAGCAAGCTATTACAGCTATAGACATGGCATATACTCTGCAGAGACCAGGCTGAGTAGGGGCTCTGTGGGATCCAGAGGAGGAGAGCTAATGAGGAAGGCAGTGTGGGGTGGTGCATATCAGAAGATCCAGGTTCTAGTCCCAGTTCTTTTACTAACTGGCCGTGGGACCTTGGTCAAATTGCTTTCTTTCTCTGAATTTCAGTTTCTGGTTCCTTTCCCCTTTGACAATCATTTGGCTTAACTTCTTACTGAAGATCCAGTGCCAGGGGATTAAGTTTGTGTCTTTGGCTGTTGGAGTTAGCCTCAAGGTGTTTGTTACAATTCTGTCCCTTGCAGCACCTAGGATGGTCTGAATGGCTATCCCCTTCCCGTCTTTCCAATGAGACCCTTAGGGCTGGTAGAGGTGGAGAGGAATCTATCACATCTAAGCCTCCCCCTAACCCAGGGGCAGCAAGGTCCTAAGCAGAGGAACAGAAGCCTGGCTCCACCCTAGAGGCAGCCCACTTCCCACTTGGGTCATGGGTAGTATTTCCAAGATTGTTTTTCTTCTAGACTCAATTTCCAAACCCTGTGGTCACGCAGCCCAGTGCAAAAAAGGAGAAGTTTCTCAGAGAAGGAGGAGGCCAGTATCAAAAAACTGATAGTGTGTCAAGACAAATCTTCGGTTCTCATCTCCACCAGCCCACCCCGGGCAGGAGGTGGCTTCGAGCATCTTCAGCCCTGGACCCAGTCCTCTCTTCTCTCCAGAGGCCATGGCTCCTGGAACCCTGATCCCCCTGATGGCAGTGGTCATCTGGCACAGTAAGTTACAGAAGAGCTGACACAGGAAGTATGGGCAAAGCAGGGAGATAGAGCCTCAAAAACTCTTTGGCAGGATCCTGGGGAGGGGGTGTCTCTGAAGACTCTAGCTCCCTGTTCCTGGGGTGAGGCTCTAAAAATCTAGTTTACAAAGTGGAATTCCCAGATCATGCACCCTTTTCTCTAGCAAGTCATGATAGCCTGGAGCATGGTAGATACTCTGCAGAGATCAGCTTGCATGTGGGCTCTGTGGGACCTATGGGAGGAGAGCAGAGATAGAATGAGGGGTGGTACATATTGAATGACCTGGGTTCTAGTCCCAATTCTTCTACTAACTGACTGTGGGACCTAGGGCAAGTCATTTTCCTTCTCTGAATCTCAGTTTCCCCCTCATAAAATGAGGAGCTTGGACTAAGTCAGAAAATGGATTTCAGGGAGTCTAAGAATTCAAATGAGAAAAAAATTACATCTTTGTTTTCACTAAGCTTTGGTTTACTTTGTAATCCTATGTATTTTATTTTACATATTTAAAACCATTATTGTGAGAAGGGGGTCCATAAACTTTTCTACACCGCTTTGACATAAACAAGATTAGGAACCCCTGGTATTAGGTGATGTCTAAGGACCTTCCATTTCTGACTATGTGACTATGAAAAGTAAGGGAGCAGAGGGGAAGGTATTTGCAGGGAAATGGGAAGACGGGACAATGGGAGAGCCTTGAGTAGAGAGATTTGGGTAAGAGGCAGCAGTGGAGAGAAAAGAACACAGTCTTGAATAAGTCAAGGATTCTGAGGCTTCAAATGTATGAGGGGCTTTGAGAGCAGATGGAGACCTGAGCATTGTCTTTGTGGACTGACATATACTTTCTAAAAGAGGCTTTTCTGCTAAGAGACTTGCATAAGGCTGAGGGCCCATGGGTAGGGCTATTTTCAGAACAACTGTAGTCTCCTCAGGCCCTAGAGGAACATGGGATGTATGTGAGGAACCTGAGGAGATGGAAGGAAACAAGCTTTTCCTGGGAGAGGGAGCTAGCTCCAAAATCCATGTCTTTTGTGGGAGATCAGTGTGCAAGACAGAACAGGGTGAATGAAAGAGATGCTGGGAGCTTTTTTTTAGCCCTTGGGGCTCTGTTCCAGAGGGACCCTAGGGAAGTGGGGTACTCATACATAGAGATAATTTCATTCCTTATATTTATATCTTTAGCACTTTGCACAGGACAAGGCACATGATAATAATTTAGAGCCAGAAAAGACCTTAGAAACCCTTGAGTTCAACTCATTTTTCAGGTGAGGAAAATGAGGCACAGAGATGTTAAGCGACTTGCCCAGAGCCACACAGCAGTAAATATCTGAGGTTGGATTTAAATACACATCTTCCTGTCTCTAAGTCAAGTACCCTATCATTACACCAGTCTAGGCAGCTAGGCATTTTGCCTAGCCCTGTGTCTGGTAGGCAGTCAATGAACATTCATGGAATGCATCGTAGGATTTAGAGTTGGAAGGATCCTTAGAGATCCAAGCTCTTGGGGTTTTTTTAGCCATGTTTTCAGAGAGTCCAATGATTCCAAGGATCCTCATTTTACGATATCAAAAGTCACTCAGGTTTTAAGTATCTGAGCTGGAATTTAAACCAAGGCTCACTGTTATAGGACCTGGTGCTACCCATTGCTCCATCTAGCTACTTCCTCTATAAAACCAGATAATCTCAAAGATTCCTTCTAGCTCTAAAATGCTTTGCTTCTAATAAGGGAGCGAATGAATGTGGGAATTAACTGGTACCTAGAGGAATGATCTTCTTTCACCCTCACCATAAATTTGAGTTCTTCAGTTCTGAGCCTAGAAAGATGCTGGAGTTGAGGGGTATGGTCAACATTAGGACCTCATACTCCTATGGAACTTTAAGGTTCACAATTTATTTTTCCCCTCACAACAACCCATCAGGTAGGTAGTAAAACTTTATTATCCCTATTTTACAGATGAGGAAACTGAGGTTCAGAGAAGTAATACAGCTTACTGAGGGTTATACAGCTAGTAAGTATGGGAGCTAGGATTTGCACTCAGGTCTTCTAACCAGAAGACTGGTGAAGAGACAACTTAAGTTGAAGAAAACTCTCTTCACTACAAGACAAGACTCTTCTTTTAACCCTACGCTCAGACCACCAATCAAGGAGCAGGTTGAAGGCCATCTGATGGTTCCTACATAAGTCGCTGGGGGATAGGGGAGAGATTCAGGAAGGAGGAGACAGGCAGCTTGAGGAAATGGGAAAGGATAAAGTTTGACATGATGAGGAGAGCAAGAATTAGGGAAAGAGATTGAATCTGGAGAGGTGCCCAGGGTTTCACAAATCCATGGCAGAGAGCAAGGGACTTGGCAACCTTTCCTTCCCTATACCAGGATAGAGGGGTAGGGGGGAAGGCAAAAGAAATTGAAGATGAAGCTTTGGATGACAAACCCAGCATGTCAGTCTCATTCTACATGAGTGTTCTTTCTGAGCTGTTCATGACTAGACTTCAGTGAGTATGACAGGAAGTCAGCCGAGCCCAGACAGCTTCCATATTTTGAAGACGAAAACAGGGAAAATAGAGGTAATGGAAGCCCAAAGAGGTCTGTGGCTCTTCCTTTCTTCTCCTCCAAATGACTCTAGATGAAAGGAAGTACCCAGGGGCCAGTCCTATATCAGAAGTGGTCCACAAGAATGTAATAAGTGCTTACTAGGTGCCAGGAACTGTGCTAAGTATTCGGGATATTAAAAAAAAATAGTAGACGAAAACAACCCATGACCTCAAGGAACTTGTAATCTGTGAGGTGGGGAGGGAGATTGGTGGTAGGGGGTAGGCAGGGAGAGATAACAAGCAAAAAACTACCCACAAACAGAATATATATGGTATAGGATAAACTGGAGGTAATCTCAGAGGGAAGGCATTCGCATTAAAAGGGACTAGGAAAGGCTTCTTGAAGAAAGCAGAATTTTAGGTGAGACTTGAAGGAAGTCAGGAAATAAAATTTCTAAAGCTTTTCCCAGAGGAGGGGAAGTGATTTGCCCAAGTCACAAAATGTCTAGTGGCGAGACTTAGTTGGTGGGTGACCTAATGCCTAGCCAAAGCTCTTTCCCAAGAGGCCCAGAAGTGTCTCTTTTCCCCAGGACAGCCCCAACTTTGCCATTTGGGTTGGCCTGGGTTATCAGTAGGACAAGACTCTGGGTCCTTGCCTGGGTCCCTCCTGTCTCATCCCACCTGCTCTTAAGTTCAGCTCCTTGGGGGCTCTCACTAGGCCCCCTGGCATCAGCCTCCGCCTATGCTAACTCAGAGGGGGGAGTCATGGGCAGCACAGAGAGTGGACTCAGGGCTGCATGGAGGGGGCGTGCTCAAAGCAGAAGTGAAAGAGTTTGTGTGGGAAGTGCTCGGGGGCTGAGTAGAAGCTCAGGCTCAGAGATCTAGAAGAAGGCCATGTGCTTCCGGCCCTAGAGCAGCTTTTGAAGACTCTGTGGGCCCTATCCAAGGCACTGATTCAGCTCTCACTTCCTCCCATCACCCTTTAATTTGAGGCAGTCTTTATCCCCCCTCCCGCACAACCCCTCAAAAAGTGCTGACTCGGAGCAAGGAAAAGTCCTTCTCTCTAATGGGCAGAACCAGAGGTTTCAGGTTCTCCTTTCTCCCTTCAAGAAAAGTTCCTTAAAAGAAAACAAAGAAAGAAGGTCCTTACCCTAACTGCTTTTTCCTCTCACACTCTCTAATTTTCTATCTCTTTCCCCTGGATTATCCCTGAGCTCAGGCTGTCAGGAGCAACCACACAGAAGAGTAAAAAATGAATGTTGTAAAGTTATAAAGAATAAATTTGACCCCCAAGAAGAGATGTGAGCAATGGTGTGCTGGTCAACGTTTAACAATCAGTTCTCTGAGGAAAACATGTGGCACCACACACTTCTTTAAGTTTGATCTGGATTATTGTTATTTTTTCCATATCTTTCTTAAGGTAAGGCAATCAATAAGGTAATAATTGATTAATGATTGAAAAATAATGATTTATAGTTTTTGCCAATTGATTGACAAAATGTAAATGCTCCCACTGAAATCTTAACAATTAGATCTCATAGTCAAGGTAAGCCAGCTCCAGCACACCTCAGGATATGAGAAAACATCTCCCTGAAATTCATTGCAGAGATGGAGAGTAGGTGGTCAAGCAATGTGCAGCATTGTATACATTATCAGAATTTTTTTAATGTATTGATCAATTTCGCTGACTTTTTTCTTCACTTTCTATTTTTTAAAAAATCCTTTATTGTTAGGGATTGCTCCCTTGATACAAGGAGAAAGGATTTCTTTTGGGGAAAACTTAGGTGACAAAAAACCAAGACATTAATAAAAATTCATTGGAAAAAAATCACTGGACTCCCTAGAAACTATGATTTAAACATTTTTTTAAAAAGAAATTAATGAAGTGTCCATTTGTTCTTGTGGTTCAGTCACATCCTAACCAGAGAGCAATGTGAAGAAAAAATCTGCCAATCACCCCTTGAAATAACCCTCTAAAGGAAAAGTCTTAGGAAATGTTGTAGCCAAAATCCAGAGCTCCCATGTAAATGGGGGAAAAAAGCACTGTGAGGATAAAATAAGACCTGGTAGCTGCTACTAGAAATTCATTCATTTAGTCGATCAACAAACATTTATTAAGTGTTTCCAGACACCGGATGAAGTACTGAAGATACAAAGAAAATCAGACATACCTACTCCTCAAGGAGGGAGACAATATGAAAACAGCTATGCACATTCATGTGGCAGCTAGGTCACACAGTGGATAGAGCACCAGGCCTGGAGTTGGGAAGGCTCATCTTCCTGACTTCCAGTCTAGCTGTGTTATCCTGGGCAAGTCACTTAACCCTGTCTGCCTCAGTTTCCTCATCTGTAAAATGAGCTAGAGAAGGAAACGGAAAACCACTTCATTATCTTTGCCAAGAAAACCCCAAAAAGAGTCATGGAGAGTGGGATGTGACAGAAGACAACTGGACAAATGTACATACATAGTTTGCATATATAATGTGCAAAGGGAGGCAATCTACAGGGGAAGATATGAGTGGTGGGACTGACTAGGAAAGCTCCTTTGCAAAAAGTGGAATTTGAGCTAAATCTTAGAGGAAGCTAGAACTAGAGGAGGCAAAGGTGAGGAGGGGGAGCATTACAGGCATGGAGCGCAGCCAGTGTAAATGCTTACTCTAGTGATGGAATGTCAGGGCAGGAAGAAGGGCAACGTTGTTGGGTCATAGAGTACAAGGAAGAGTAAAGATTGAAAAGGTAGATAGGGGCCAGGATGCAAAGAACTTTAAAAGTCAAATAGGATTTTATATTTGATCCTAGAAGTGATAAGGAGCTACTGAAGATTATGGAGTAGAAGAGTGACATGGTCAGATTTGTACTTTATTTTTTTTAATTCTATTTATTTTATTTTGAACTTGAGAAATAAAACAAGCATTTCCATAACATAATAGAATAAGTGAAAAAAAGATAATTGTACCTGAAACTGCAAATCTATTATATACAACTTGCTCTTCCTTTTAAATATATAATAAAGTTATGAAGTCACTTTTTCTTTTTTTTATTCCTCTTTCTCCCCTATCCTCAAGATGGCTACCATTAGATAGAAATATGTATGTGTATGTAAACACACACATTTTAACGTAAAATCATTCTATATATACCTCTATTTATCAGTTCTTTCTCTGGATACAGATAGTGTCTTCCTTCATAGGTCCTTTGTAGTGAATTGATGTATTTATAATATTCTAAATGATTTGGTCGCATTTGCTCTTAAAACAATATCACTATGCCTGTATACAACATTCTCTAGTTTTGTTCTGCATTATTTCATGCAAGCCTATCCATGTTTTTCTAAGATCACTGAGCTCATCATTTCTTATAGCACAGTCGTGATCCATCAATATCATATGCCACAACTTGTTCAGCCATTCCCCAATAGATGGGCATCCCCTCAATTTCCAGTTCTTTGATACCACAAAGAGAGCTGCTATAAATATTTTAGAACATATAGATCCTTTTCCTTTTCCCTAATCATCTTAGGAAACAGAGCTAGTAGTGGTATTGCTGAGTCAAAGGTATAGGCAGTTTAATAACCCTCTGAGTATTATTCCAGATTGCTCTCTAAAATGGTGGAATCAATTCACAGTTCAGCAAACAGTGAATTAATGTCTCAATTTTTCCACATATCCCCTAACATTTGTCACTTCTCCTTTCAATCATTTTAGTCAATTTTGTAGATGTAAAATGGTATCTCAAGGTCATTTTAATGTGCATTTCTCTAATCAATAATGATTTAGAATATTTTTATATGACTATAAATTGTTTTGATTGCTTTATCAGAAAACTACCTGTTCCCATCCTTTGACCATTTGTCAATTGGGGAATGAGTCATATTGTTATAGATTTGACAAAGTTCTTTATATATTTGAGATAAGAAATCTTTATCTGAGAAACTGTCTATAAATCTCCCCTCCTCATTTTATGCTTCACTTCTGATATTGGCTATATTTGCTTTATTTGTACAAAATATTTTTAATTTGATTCAATAGAAATTATCCATTTTAAAACCCACGCTTATCTTTTGCTTATTCACAAATTGTTCACCTATCATATGTCTCATGAGTAATATTTTCTATGTTCTTCAAATTTTCTTGTAATATCTCTCTTTATATCTAAATCATGTATCGATTTCGATCTTTTTTGGCAAATGGCATAAGATACTGGTCTATTCCCAGTTTCTGCCAGACTGCTTTTCAGCTTCCTCACAATTTTTACCCAATAATAAATTCTTATCCTCAAAACTCAAGTCTTTATGCTTGTCAAATCCAAGGTTACTATAGTAATTTTCTATTGTAAATTGTATATTTACTCTGTTCTCCTGATTTACCTTTCTATTTCTTATCCAGCATGAGATAGTTTTGACAATGACTGCCTTATAATATAGTTTAAGATCTGGTGCTACTAAACCTCCTTCCTTTACATTTTTTTCATTAGTTCCTTTGATATTCTTGACTTTTTACTCTTCCAAATGAATTTTGTCATTATTTTTTCTAACTCAGTAAAATAATTTTTGGTAATTTAATTGGGATGGCATTGAATATATAAATGAGTTTAGGTTAAATTGTTATCTTTATTATGTTAGCCCTGCCTACCCATGAACAATTAATATTTAGTGTATGCATATATATATGTCTCTGTATGTGTGTATATATAGTTATGTGTGTATACATATATATACATATGTTCCTATATATCTACACACACACACACACACACACACACATATATATATATATATAGGAACATATGTTCCTATATATCATAAACAAAACTCTTTAAGAAGAGATAGTAAGAGATACTTCATTTAAAATAACCCCAGATGGTATAAAATTCTTGGGAGTACACCTGCCAAAACAAACCCAGGAACTATCTGAACAAATACGCAAAAATGATTTGTGTAAGTTTAATAATAAATTAATGCATAATAAAAATATTATTATGCAAATAGAATCAGATTTAAATAATCACAGAATTGTGCTTTTAAAAAATCACTTTAGTTGCTAGACTGGAATAGGGAGAGACTTGAGACAAGCCAGCAGGCTATTGTGAGCATCTAGATATGAAGGCCTGCGACGGCAGTATGGTAGCTTTGTGATTGGAAAGAAGAGGGCTTATAGGAAAGAAATCAATTGAGAGGAAATCTTGGAATACATTGCATATTTCAAAAGACACCAAGAATAACACCCTGGAAGCCTGACTATAAATAGATCTTTAACAGACTAGAGGAATTTCATACTTTTCTGATAAAAAAAAACAAAACAAAACAGAAGCTAAGTAGGAACTTTGAAATGTAAACACGAATCAAGAGTAATGTAGTGCTAACATTCTAATTGAAGGAGAAGAAATGTGTGCCTTAGAGACTTGATTCTGAAGTGTTTTCAAATGCTCTTCTTGTTTTCAAAGGGTACTTAAGGGAGTTAAATAAGAAAAACAGAGGCCTTAGAGGTGGATTCATTTTGTTCAAAGGGTTTTAAGAAGGAAAGAAAAAGGGAGGGTAAAAAGAATACACTAGTATAGAAAGAAGAGAGAAGGTGGTGGGATTTATTACTGTTGGGGTTGGAGGTGCTGGGGACCCCAAAATACCAACACACTGTGTTCTGTTCAAATGAATTTGACCCAAGTCTTCTTTCAGCCAAAGTAAAACAAAGTTTATTAAAGATTCACTATATTGGGTTGACTCTTAAGAAGCCTAGCTATGTGTGATGCTCATATTAACAAACGGGCCAGACATAAACTGAGTTAGATTGAATCTGAGAGCCTTCATGGAGACAAGAAGGCTCTTATATACAGAAAGACTGAGGGAAGAATTCAAGTGTCGCCAAGTAGTCTGGGGCTCCAGGGATGGTCTTGATAGGGGAGGTCAGAGGGAAGATCTTTATGGGAGTGGCCGGTAACCCGGAAAATAGGATTTTGACAGGATCAGGGTTGAGGAGTATCTATATGCACCTCAAGAGAATGCCAGATCAAATAAGGGGAATCCAAGAAGCCTTCAAGGAGAGGTTTTCCAGGACCCCCCAGACAAATGGGACCAAAACTCTCCTGGGCCAAGAGACAAAGACTTTGGCTTGGGCTTGTATTCTGTCATTACCGCTGGCTGGCAAGAAGAATATACAATCATGGAAGAAGGGACAATGAGAATGGACATATGATGAACCTGACACTTATCTGAAATAGATAAAGGAGGGTTGATCTTACGCACATGCACACACACACAATTTGGTGCAGAAATATATCAAATTCAACAGGGAAATAAGTGGGACTGGGGAAAAAGGATCAAAGGGGCAGATAATACCAGGAAGGATGAGTAGTCTCAGGTAAAACAAACTTCTTGATCTTGAAGAAGAGGCTAAAAAAGAAAAAAAAGGAAAATAAAAGAACTAGAATTCAAGGGGGTGACTACCAACTGAGGGAAAATGCTTGGAAAATTATGTTATATGAATGGAGGATTACTGTGCTATAATAAATGATGAAGCAGATTATTTCGATGAATCTTGGGTAGTATAAATTGATACAGAGTGAGGTGAGCAGAACTAGGAGGAGTTCACACGAGGACAACAATATTTTAAACAAAAACAACTTTGAAAGACATGAAAATTCTGATCAATGCAGTGACCAACCAAGGTTAATGGTCATGGCCAACCATGACCAGTCCAGAGGACTGATAGTGAAACATGTTATTACTTTTCTGACAGAGAGATGATGAACTCATGATGTAGAAAAAGACATGCAAGGCCATTGTGTGGATTCATTTTGCTTGATTGTGCTTAATTGTTACAAGGGACTTTTTTCCTTTTCTATTTTTCTTTTTCATTTTTTTAATGGGAAAGAAAGGTAAGGTCAATAATAGTAATGCCAAGAAAAAAAGGGGGTCATTGAAATATCTTTTTAAAATGTGTATAAGAGAACTGAAGGACATCAAAAGGAAGCACAGAGAAGCAGGACAACTTTGAAAGTTTTGAAAGTAACATATTTGGTTAATTACACACTTTTTTAAAAATAGGCAAGTGGTATGAAATGGAAATTTGCTATTTCTTATATAATCCTCTTTTGCATTCTGATGTATATATGGAAATGCTATTTTGGGGTGCTTAAATTCAAAACATTAAAAAGAACTTTTGAAAGAAAATCACTTTGAAGAAGGATGGAAAATCACTTTGAAAAAAGTGTGGAGGATGGTTTGGAATCGGGAGAGACATGAAGCAAGAATGATTAGGAGGGCATTGCAATAATCCAGGGCTATTGGTGAGGGTCTGAACTTGAGGACTGACTGTGTGAGTGGAGAGAAGGGCTTAGATGCAAGAAATGATGTGGTGACACAAATAGCACAGTTTTCAAACTGATTGGATATAGAGAGGATATGGGGGTGGGTGGGTAAAGGAGAGTGAGGAGTCTAGGATAATACTGGGGCTATGAACATTAGAGAATGGAAGAATGGTGGTGCCCTCAAAAAAAATAAGAAAGTTCAATTGACAGGGTGTCAGGAGGGGAACATAAAGAGTTCTGTCATGGACGTGTGGAGTTTGAGATGTCTCTGAGGCATTCTGTTGAAGTATTCGATTGTTAGTTGGAGATAGAGTTCAGGAGATAGTCTGGTGCTGAATATACAGATTTATGAGTCTTCTGCAGAGAAATAATTAAACCTATGGGAATAGAGAGAGTGTAGAGAAGAGGACAAAGCTTTGGGGTGCACTCACCATTAGGGGGAGTGATATGAATAATGAGCCTGCAAAAACAACCAATAATAACTAAGGAGTGGTCAGGTGTGCAGGAGAAGAAACAGGAGAAAGCAATGTGTTGAAAACACAGAGACATGGTCTTAGCTAAGACACACTTGCCACCTCCATGGAGCTCACGGACCATAGGGTTAGAGGATCTGCCAGATACATCGAGTTCTTTAATCAGAAGGTCTGGATTTAATCCCTTGCTTTGCTCCCTTTTAGTTTGAGCAAGTTCCTCCTTGGAACTGATCTCAGTTTCCTTTTTCTATAAAATAAGCTGTTGTGCTGAATGATCTCTAAGGTCCCTTTCAGTTATGAAGATCACATAATTCTGTAATGCAGATAGATAATAGTAATACAGAATAAAACATGATAATTTTCTTAGAGAAGTATTTGTCTAACAGTTCAAAATGCTTCTCTTTCAAGGGGATCAGACATCTCCGGCACTTTGGGGGTCTCTTCCCCTGTCTTAAAGCCTAACAGCTTCTCTTCTTACCTCCAGGTCAGGCAGTTCCCATAATTGAACCTAGAAGTTCATATTTGGTGGTGGAACAAGGATCAACTGTAACACTTCATTGTGTGGGCAATACCAGTGTGACTTGGGTCAGTGATGTGAACTGCAACACCATTGACTGTATTCAGCAACCCATGGGTAACAACAACACCCTTAGTATCATCAACACTACAATTAGTCATACAGGCACCTACAAATGTTTGGAGAAAGGGACAGGAAACCTGGATGGAGATAACTCTGCTGCCTCTTTGCACCTCTATGTGAAAGGTATGGGGCTCAAGAGCCCAACATCCTTAACCTCACCTTCTCCCTTGGGTTTTTCCCAGAACTGGATTCTACCAGAGAGCTACTAAAGGGGTTGGCATTACTCAGGGGTAGACATGGGCCTGGCAAAAGGGATGTCTGGGGTTGGCCTTGAACCAATGGATTCATTTTTGTTTAGGAGGGTTAGGTCTCTACCCCATCCCATTACCCTCTTCCAACCCCCAAACCCTGACTGTTTTCTATTATCCCCAAATCTCTTCTCTAACCCACCACTCTCATGACTCTTGATTGTAATCAAGGGCTCTCTGTCCCATCAAGATTGGGACAAGAATCTCTTTTCTTCTCTGAGACCCCAAATTTCTGTAGGATTAAAAAGTTCAACCCACTGGTCAAAATTTTCATAGTGCCTCAGTTACCTATGGTGGAAAGAGATGTGGCCTAAGAAGAAGAAATTACCAAGTGCCATTGTCCTCCAGAGTAGACTTGACTGCTAGTCTAAAGCCATTCATCAGCTGACCACTTCTTATCACCCACTCTGCAGCCTCTGACCAGCACTTGGGCCAGGATGGGCTAATAGAAAACAAACAATAGATGTTATAGATAGAGAGAAAATGTAGCTTTAGCAATACGAAGTTGAGCAAAACATAATTAAGAATCCCAGGCTAGCTGGGAGAGAAAGAGATGCTTGGGTGGGTGGGAGAAATAATGACTTCAGCAAAAATTACATTGCAATAAACATATTAATCACCTGGGCACTAAGCCAGGCACTGGCAGAGAGAAAGTTTGACTAAAACACAGTCCTTGAATTTGATCAGCTTAAGATTTAATGGGGAGAAGCTGTGTGGTATAATGTATAGAGGAACATCCTTTAAGTTAGGAAGACCTGTCTTCAGGTCCTGCATCTGACACACTCTAGCTATGTGGCTGTGAGCATGTGAGTTAACCTCTCTGGGTCCCCCAGGCAGCTCTCTTGAGACTATAAATTGCAGAGTAGGGGCCAGCCACTATGCAGACCATCTGGGCAATCTCTCATATCTGAACCAGCTCAGGAGATTCTGGCTACATCTTTGGAGGCCCTAAGAGGAGTGAAGCTAGCAAGAAGTTAAGATCATAGGATAGAATGAAAAGCAACCTGAACGTGTTACAAGTATGCCTTTGTGGTTGTGAGCATCTGTACCCACAGAGGGCATTTCCATCCCCACAATTCCTAGGCTGATAAAGTCCCAGGTCTGGACCACCACTCCCCTGCCCATACCCACACCCACAAATGACATGAGCCCAGAGAGGGCTAACATACACTCTTACCTGCTGAGTGCCCAGCACAGTGAAATAAAATGCTTTGTGACATCTGAAGGGAACCAGCAGCTCAAGGTCCTTTTAAACCATATGAGCAGCCCCATAGTTCACCACTGCAGTAACACTTGGCTTTCATGGTTATTTTCCTGATGCATTTATTCTTCATCTTCTCTGCCCCTCTACTCTTTCATTGACCTGGTTCTTCCTCCGGACAGATCCAGAAAATCTTTGGAGTGTCCCTGTCAGTACAGTCACTGCCTTGGAGGGCAGTGATGTGCTGTTACCCTGTAGGATCACAGATCCCACAGCAGTGCCTTCAGTAGCTCTGGAGAGAAAATATAATAAGCCTTTCAAGACCAACATCACCTTTGACCCTTGGAAGGGCTTCACCATCCGCAAGGTCCAGTTCATTCACAGAGACAATTACTTCTGTAAGGCTGTGGTTGATGGGAAGACCAGAATCTCCTCAAAGATCCGGCTGATTGTGGAAAAAGGTAACTTGAGGAAGGGAGGACTCAGGAAGGGAGGATCTTGAACAAAGGTGGCAGGGTGAGGGGTGATTGGTGATGCTAATTGGAACCTGGTGACTCTTGGGGGAATGGAGAATATGCCAAAGGGGCCCAGGGAAGACTTTGTCCTATGGAATCTTATCTGAGGAAGAATCCAGAAGTAGCTCAGGGGTGGGTACATTGGATAATAGAATACTACGTCTGGAGTCAGGAAAACCTCAGTTTGTATCCAGCTAATTGTGTGTGATCCTGCCCAGTCATCTGTTACAGACAAAATCTATTACATATTACAAAATCTATACATATGTATGTTTATGTATGTATGCATGTATGTGTACATACATTCTAGCTATTGTTATCCTCCTCAGCTCCATGACTTTACCTCCTGGGACTGGTTCAGGTAGTACCAATGTTTGGGTCACATTCTGGTATATGTGCTAATGGCACTCCAAGCCAGTTCCTCCCCTCTGATTCTGAAGCTTTTCTTTAGCACTACACAGTGAACACTTAGAACACCGAACACTGTAGCTGAAATCAGAAGACTTAGGTTTCAATTTCAGTTCAGTTATTTACTTGTTATGTGACCTTGAACTTATGTGACTTCACTGCCCTCTTTGGACCTCAGTTTCCTCATTTGTAAAATGATGGTGGTAATGCTAAGATTGCTTTATGCTTTATCCCAAGATCTTAACTTTTCTGCTGGATTCAGTCCTCTTAGGGCCTCCAAAGTTGTGGCTAGAACCTTCTGAGCTGATTCGAATACAAGGGGAACCTGCCCAGATTATCTGCACAGCAACCAATCCAGATATAAGATTTGATTTTGTCCTCAAACACCAGGAGAAGGAGGTGAGTACCACATATCCTGAAGGATAGTTTTGGACCGAGTGCCAAATGGTTAGATACAACCAATTGTGTATATTTTCCATGTAACAGGTTTCAAAGTTATTTGTTGGGTTTTTTTTGTCTTATCATGCCTACTAGACTATGGGCTCTATAGAGACAAAAATTGTAGGGTATATAAAACTTTCCATCTTTCTTATTAGCTAACAGTTCATGTGTAGGTACTTAGGAGTAACTTCATACACAGTAGGTCCCTTAAGAAACTTTTAATGAATGCAAGTCTATTAAAGGTATAAAATTCCCTGGGGTCAGACCACGGATCCATCCAACCCCATGGTCTGACACTATGGAAGTATTTAGTATTTAAGCATCTCTAAGAGAGGGACATCCCCCCAAATTCTGGTTACCATTCAAGTTTCATCACCCTCAAATGTGCCTCATCTATCTGGAGATTTTTATTTAAGTTATTCTCTCTTGGAAATAATACAAAGGGCTAGAAGAGACCTTAGAACTTTAGAACAGAGTTTAGAGACCTTAGAACAGAGAAATATAGAATGTCAAAGGTTAGTGATAAAGTATCCCTGATTCCTAGGTTTGTGTTCTTTCCTCTCTTCTTTTTTCCAAGAAAAAAAAAGCAGTTAAATGGCCCAATGGATAGAACACTGGACCTGGAGTCAAGAAGATCTGAGTTCACATCTAGCCTCAGATAGCTACTAGATGTATGTGACCCTGGACAAATTCCTCCATCTAGGAAACATAGGTTTCCTTGGCTAGAAAAATAATAGCACCAACCTCCCAGAGTTTTTATGAGGATAAAATGAGATAGTCTTTGTAAAACTCTTTGCAAACCTTAAAGCATTATCTAAATATTAGCTATTTGTCACACAATATTTGGAGAATTGTGTGTGGAGGATAAGAACTTAGGGCAGCTAATGGATAGAGTAAGTAAAGATTTATTTTCCTGAGTTCAAATCTGACCTCAGACACTTAGTAGCTATGTGACTCTAGACAAGTCCTCTAACCCTGTTTGCCTCAGTTTCCTCATCTGTAAAATGAGCTGGAGAAGGAAAGGGCAAACTACTCTGCTATCTCTACCAAGAAAACCCCAAAAGGCATCACAAGGAGTCAGATGTGACTAAAAAATGATGGATGGAGCATAGAGGAAGAGGGAAACTCGAACCCCTGAAAACCTGATTCACTGTCTGGACATAAAATACATTTATGCTGCAATCTAGGGGAAAGGCATGTCAGTTGTTTTATTTCCTCTTCAAAATCTCAATTTCTTCATCTGTAAAACAAAGATAATAAAACTGGAGCTACTCTTGTCAGGGTTTTTCTAAGGAAAGTACTTTGTAAACCTTAAAGCACAATGTGAATTTGAGTTAATAGTATAATTAATTCTTGTTGAGGGAGGATGTAGTATTGATCTGCTATATCACTACATGGGGAAACCTGGTAAGTTTATAGATGAGTGACTCCTCTCCCAGGACACTTCAAATTTAGTGACATGCCCCAGATCATACAGTCAAGTCTGTGTCAAGAGGTGAGTCTTGATCCTGGATCTTTCTGAGTCCGGAGTGGGTCCTCTGTCTACTCTAATGAGTAATGATAATAAATGAACTAATTTAATCTGAAGAGAGCCGAGTTACAAAGAGGGTAGAGATCTCTACTCAAAATGTAGCATGTTGAATCAAACAGTTGAATCAAGAACCTGAACACTGCGGAAAGAGAGTTGCCAGTTTTCCTAACTTTATAAATTCAACAAATCCAAATTAATTCATCCCTCTGGATGTGCTTTTAGGGGCCCCCCAATGGCTGGGGTTCTCATAAGCTTTTCATTCTACTTGCAGAACACTTCCCTGGGAAAATACCAGCATGAGTTTATCAATGACAACTATCAAAGTTCCATCAACTTCACCATCACAGCTGTGCGCCCAGAAGATGGTGGCACCTATTTCTGTAAGGCTTTCAACCACTTGGGTTCCAGCATTTCTTTTGCAGTTCTAAAGGTGGTAGGTAAGGAAATCTGAATATAGTGTTCAACTGTGTGATGGTGTGGGGCCTTGGGATACTGTGCCTTTCACTAGGGAGCTCTGGGAGAAAAAAAAAATCACGTATTTTGGAAAATACTAAGGATGCTCATGAGGAAAGGCATCAGGAGGAACCAGGAGAGGGAATTGGTGATACCAGAAGGAATAGAGGAGGGGACAGGTAGGAACATGACAGGGGAGCAGAGGAAAACATTAGATTTTATTCAGTTCAAATCAATATAATTAAAAAGCATTGAGAATTACTTCAAATTACCAACTCACTCCTTCCCAATGGTGGGAAGTCCACAGTTGTTGCACGTTGCACATGTTTTCAGACTTTTTCACTGTTTTGATCAATTACACTGATTTTTTTCCTTTTCTTCTTTCTGTTTTTAAACAAATACTATTTGTTATATGAGATGGCTCCCTGGGAGAATAGAGGCCTAGTTTAATTCAATAAACATTTAGTAAGTGCCTACTATGTGCCAAGTACTGAACTAAGCTGTGGGGATACAGATAAGAAAAAGAAAGATAGTCTGTCTTTTCAAGGAGCTTACAATCCAATGGGGGAAGTTTACATTCAAAAAGAAGCTGAAAAGGGTAGAGATTTTGGGGGTACCTGTTGCAAAGTTTCCATGAGATTCCATGGAGTGAAAAACCAACCAGAGCTGTTGGTGGAAAATGGAGAGTTACCTGAAAAGTCCTGAGCCCTCTGAAAAGCAAGGCTTGGGAGGAGATTTCAATGAGCTACATTTTGAATTGGGATCTCTATTGCCTTTGTAATGTTGCTCTCTTTTAGATTAAATCAGCTTTCTTCTCCAGCCATAGGGATTCATAGCAACTGAGGGAGTTGAGAAGGTGTTGAGTGTCAGAAACTGAGTTGATGATGAGGTGATGAGATTTTAGGGGATCAGTTTATCCTGGGGCAGGCATGATATTCTATGCAGTGGAAAGCAAGCAGTCACTGATGGAAAACGGAAAGAAAATGTATACTACGGGAAACTATGACTATATAAAAACAATGGACATCAGTAAAAATTGATTTAAAAGAAACACTTTAGGTAGGAAGACAAGACTCACACAGTGAATATTGTTTAATAATAATGGGGTAAGTCACCAAATGAGTGGTGCTTAGGAAAAGTCAGAGAAGGGAGCTGTGTCTGTGGGCTGGAGTGGTCAGAAAGGCCTCACCATGGTGGTAGGCCCTGACCTGGGCCTCCAAGAATTTGGAGAGGTGTCAGTGAAAGAAATGAGGCAATAACATCAGCAAAGGCCTCTTCCAATCACAGACTAGAAAAGGGCATATCTCTGTGTAGAGGAGTAGAAAGAGATAAGGTAGGCTAAGACCAGATCGTGGGAGTCCATGAATGCCAGACTGAGGGTTAACTTAGTGAAGAGCCATGGAAGGTTTTTGACTAGAGGATGAAATGGTGAAAGAGGCATTTTAAGGAAAATAGGCAACCTGTGCTGACTGGTACCAGATCAAGGCTGGGCTCAAGGATAATGGAAGGATTCGGAATCCTCTCCTTGGTTCTGCTGTGCACATGACATGTTTATTTTACATATATTTATATATATATGTAAAATATATAATCATATATATCAGTTTATCACATATATAATATATAATAATATAATATATTATATAATAATAAATATATTTATTTTATATTTAAATTTATATAATATGTTTCTTTTTCTTTTCTTATTATTTATTTAAGCTTCAGTATTTGTCTAAAATAAAAAAAAGTTAGAAAAGGGTAATGGAAGAAAAGCAGGCAAGAGACAAGATTTAAGGGGTGGGAAAGAGTATTGCCAAGAAGAGGCAAGGCTTGCCTAATTACCTTGAAGGTAGCAGGAATTTAATAAATATTACAGTGTGAGGTTCATGAAGGTAGGAACCATGTCTTCTTTATCTCAGTGTCCCACCTGGACCCCCATCCAATCTTTCACATGCAGTAAGCATTTAATAAATGTTTATTAAAATAGACGAATGAAAGGAATATATGACTATCAGTTGAATGAATGAATTAAAAGATCTCTTCATCAATGTTATTCCTTGAAATATGCCCTCTTTCAGAGAAGGGGTACATGAACTTGTCCTCTGAGCAAAGCCTCCAACTAGCAAGGGCTGTTGGGGAGAATTTGGACTTGAAGGTCAATATTGAGACTTATCCTAAACTGCTTAACTGGAGTTGGACTTATGATGGCCCCTTTCTTGATTCCCACACCGGACTTCTGACCTCCATTTCTGGGGAAACCTACAGGTACTTGCTTCTTTTTCTATTTTTTCCTTCCTGCCCTTGCTGGCCTCAGGGAAAGGCCAGAAGAAATTGGAATAGATCTTTAAAGTGACTAACTACATAGGCTAGAACAAGGGGGGAGAACCTGTGACCTCAAGACCTCAGGTACAGCCCTTTGAGTCCAAACTTCACAGAACAAATCCCCTTAATGAAAGGAATTGTTCTGTAAAACTTGGGTTCAGTCAAAGGGCTGCACCCAAGGACCTAGAAGGCTGTATGCAGCCTCAACAACACAAGTTCCTCACCCCTGGGCTAGAGTTTCATCCAAACCTTCTCCTCCTCACTTCGTACTCAGGAAGCACAAGGAATAGGACCCTAGGGATCCCCTTAGAAAAAGAAGGAATCCAGTGATCTGCTTCTGTTACCTAGAATTATAGAATCTAAGACTTAGAAGTCAGGAGTCCTTAACTTTTGAGCCATGTTCTCCTTTGGTAGTCTGGGGAAGCCTATAGACCCTTTCTCATGCTAATGTTTTTAAATGCATAGGATTACAAAGGAAATCAATGGTATTAAAATCCCATTTCAAAAATACTTGAAAACATAAGTTGATGGACCCTGCTGTAGACCATACATTTTGTCCTCCGCACTGAAGTCTAAATTAATCAGTCCTCATTCTTAGGGGCCAATTGGTTACATAAAGAAAGCCTATTTACAAGTCAAGAAATACAAGTACATGGAGAGGTTCAAAATCCAGCTTTAGGAATAAGTCTTTCTAGACCTGTTCCCCTAAGTCTAGTCTTTTCTTGTTCTGGAAGTCATGCCTGGGTACCTGACAAGTCTGGACTCAGCATCAAGAAACCGTACTGCAATTAGGGCAAAGTGTCCAGGACTTTGCCCAAAGTGCCAACATCTGAGGGCATGTGCTTCCTTCCCATTGGGGTCCACAGACTGCCATTTCTAAGCTTTGTACCTTAAGAGTCCTCTAATGGGCCACACCCCACAGGGATTGGGAGTGGGGGGAAATGATGAAAGGATGGTAGCGTCTGGGAGAGGGCAAGGAAGTAGCGTCTGGGGTTAATTGGACAAGAAGGTATTTTACTCCTCTCTGCTATTTTACTTACAGTTAGATTATCTTTTCCTGGATCCAGATGCCTTCCCCACTAGTCTTCCTTAAGTCATGAGCCAGACTCTTTGGGGGATGTTCCACATTACCACAACACTCCCTAGAAAATTGAATTTGCCCTGTGTACCAGGATTCCTGGTTATGACTCCACTAAGAAGTCCATGTCCCTACTCCAGGTCACTAACTTCTGCCTTCTTAAAATATCTTCTTGCTTCCTTTCTTCTGTTACCCAACTGAAAACATTTGGTTCCCTGAGTGTCAGCTTTTTCTATCTTCCTCCAGGCAGTGAAATCATCCAGTACTAATGTCTGCTAATGTCTTAAAGCATTTTAAAGTCCTTTAAAATTTAGCATCAAATGGACATCCAGGCCTCCATTAATTATTTCTGTGAAGAGCTGTAGTATAGTAGAAAGAAGAGCGAAATTGGAGTCAGAGAATCAAGGCTTAAAATTCGACATCTTTAAAGGCATGTACCTCATTCTTTTCCCAGAGGGATATAATTTCTTCCCATGGGGCAGCTAGTATAGAGTGCCAGTTGAACCTGAAGTCAGGAAGACTCATCTTCCTGAGTTCACATCCAGCCTCAGACATTACTAGCTGTGTGACTCTGGGCAAGTCACTTAACCCTGTTTGCTTTAGTTTCCTCATCTGTAAAATGAGTTGAAGAAGGAAATGGCAAACTACTCCAGTATCTCTGCCAAGAAAACACCAAATAAGGTCATAAAGAGTCAGACAGGACTGAAAAACAACTGAACAAAAAACCAGTCTCTATATTTTGAAGTTTTTTTATTCCATGTAACTTAGAGATTATGATTATTCCATATGGTGACATCTATAAAAAGAGTCTTAAATATTAATATTATTCAGTCAAAAAGAATTTATTAAGTACATACTATATGCAAGGCACTGTGCTGAGTGATAAGGATACAAAGAAAGGCAAAAGACAGTCCCAGTCCTGGAGGAGCTCATAATTTAATGAGGGAGAGATGGTACAAGCAAACAACTATGGCTGAACCAGCTACATATAAGATAAATAGGAAGTAATTAACAGAGGGAAGGCACTGAAATGAAAAGAGATAAGGAAAACCTTCCTATAAAAGGTGGAATTTTCCTTGAGATTTGAAGGAAGCCAGGGAAGCCCAGGAGGCAGAGATGAAAGATAAGAAAAGAACAAGGAGTTCACTAAAGAGAAACTCTTTACCAAGGGTTGATATACCAAGTCACAGTTTGTGATCTTTTTCAGCAAAGTTGCCTTTTTTCAGGGACTCACAGACAACCCAAATCATGGTTCCCCTATAAACAGGGCTTCCTACCTTTGTGATGGCTTAGGTTAAATAGCAAAGAATCCTGTGGTAGTGTGCTTTTTTGAAGCCTCAGCAGATGGTGGTCATTATCACCAGCTGGTATTTCATGTTTGTCCGTTGTGTACCAAACTCATTGTCTATCTGGGGTGTGCAATTCAGAATTGGTCAGAACTTTATCCCAGTGGCTGAGAGATAATCACATCTGCAGAAGAAGGGGCACATAGCCATGTGCCTAGCTGTGCTACTCAGCATTGGGGGAAAGTCTTAGGTACTACAGGGAAGAGGGAATGTTCCAGGACCGTGGTCTTGCTGAAATTAGATTGTCTTCATTTCCCCCATTAGGTACAACACAAGTCTCACTCTGTCTCGGCTGAAAGATTCAGAAGCTGGCTACTACACTTTCCATGCTGAGAACTCAGATGCTAAAGCTTCTTTCACCTTTGAAGTCATCGTATTCTGTGAGTGTCTCTAGGTGATGAAGGGAAAGCTTGCAGGAGGGCTTCTAGTGGGTCTGGATCTAGAGCTAGAGCTGGGAATCAGGAGCCTGGCATTCCCATACTGTGAAACCTCTCTTGAAAACCTGGGAATGGGAAGTTCTAGATGGACTCAGGACAGTTGGAGAAACTGCCTAGATACCAAGTAGATATTTCTGCATGTGTATCTGCCCCTGATGGACTGAAAAGCAGACCCTACCTGAGGTGATGAGAGAATATAAGCGACATAGACCCAAGGATTGGTTTCTTCCCCCAAAGGACCAAAAATGAAAGGCCTCAGGCCCCTTCCTGGGTGATAGGTCATTTTAACTACTTGTCCTCACCTTTTATGCCTTCCTCCCTTTTACCCTACCTAGACAGGAAGTATTCTCTCAGTTCCTTGCACTATGCACTACCCAGTTAGCTCTACTGGGGTGTCAACTAACTGATGAGGGGCAGAGGTGCTGAAAGGACTGGTCCAGAAGATCACTGTAAGGATTTGAGAACTCAGTGAAGGATTGGGGTAGAGGGTGGGCAATAGGAGCTCAGTGAAGGTATGAGACACCTTTGAGGAGATGAGGTGTCAATGAAGATGTTAGAGGCTCAGTGGGGGGATGGGGGAGTTCAGTGAGGGTATTGTCAATTAGTGAAGAGCCCAAGGATTTGGTGCAGGGTATAGGGGCTAAGGGAAGAGGATGAGAATTATCAAGAAAATGGGGGAGCATTTAAGAGGATGGGGGCTGAGTGAGGGAAATAGAATTCAGTGAAGGGGATGAACACTCAGTAAAGAAGAGAGCTTAGTGAGGGGACTGGAGGGCTGAGTAAGGAATGGACAGGTTAAATGTGAGGGTTTACCCCACGTCTAGGCAGGCTTCCTTTTCACACATTCATAGCAGATATATTTCCTGGTAATATGGTACAAGGGAGGAGAGGTTTAGGTATACAAAGTCCAAGTCCCTCACTCCATTTTATTCTGTCTCACTCCATTTTCCCTATTCAGATCCCCCAGAAGTACAAGTCCAGCAGGCATACCTCAATGTCTCTAATGTCCTTCGCTGCATTGCTCTGGGATATCCAGCCCCTGAGATTACATGGTACCGCTGCTCAAGCAATAAAGAAAGGTACATCATTCACTTACTGACTCAGATTTTGGCACTGACAGTCCAGAACCGAAAATGCTTTCATTTCTCTAAACCCTGTTTTTCTGCCTAAGCTTAGATGGTCCTGAGATGACGGTATTCCATTGGTGTAGCTCATATAGTACCTTCAACACAATGATTCTCATTCCAGAGGCTCAGAGAAGCCCTCATCCCCCTCACTGAAGTCTAATTCCTTTGAATCACATCTGCTTCCTCTCACCTTCCCAGCTGCAACCAGGACAGAGTGCTGCTGTGGCATGATACCAATAGCTCAGTCCTGAGCCAGGAGCCCTTTAAAAAAGTGATTGTCGAGAGTATCTTCCATATCCAAACCCTGATGGAAAACACCACCTACATGTGCATGGCCAGCAACAAGATTGGAAACAGCTCATATATCTTCTGGCCCATCCGGACAGGTGAGAATACTGTAGACTTTCCTGTGAGGGAATGGTGAGCATCCCTATGATCCCCCACAAGAAGCCCTTGTCCTTTCCCAGACATGCTTTTCCCATTGTCTTTCCATCTAAAATCTATGAGTCAGACAACAATAGAATAACCGGTACCTTCTGGGAGTAAGGCACTATTTTCAGAAGCAAAAGCACAAAGTCCCTGTGCCCACAGGCTCAGGGTAGCTTGAAAGACAAGACCTACATGTACAACAAGGAGCAAATAATTCAATAATTCAACAAACGTTCATTAAATCCCTTCTGTGCTCAAGACACAGTGCTAGATGCTACAGATACAAAGAGAAAAGCAAAAAAAGTCCCTGCCCTCTACGCGTTCACATTCTATTGAAGATGCAACTCGTATCTACATAAGTAAATACAAAATCATACAAAGTAATTTCAAGAGGGAAAGAACATGAATTCATTCAACAAATATTTATTCTTTATGTAGGGCCCAAAGGTTGGCATCATGGCAGATACAAAGGTGAATGAGGCCCAGTCTCAACCCTCAAGGGCTCATAGTCTTTAATGTTAAAATGTGCTTAATAAGAATATATGTGTAGAACCCATATAAGATTGCATGCCATCTTGGGGAGGGAAGGGGAGAAAATTTAAGACTAATGGAAATTATTGTAGAAAACTGGAAACAAATTAATTTTTTACAAAAAGAGCTCATAGTCTATCAGGGATGAGTGTCATATGAAAATGCCATGATATGAGTTACTTAAGCTAAGGATCAAAGGGGTTAGTTCAATTCTGGCTGAGACCAAGCCCTCAGGGAGGTATCCCATATTGCAGAATGCCTGTAGTAAACTGCTACTGCAGTCTGTCCTTCATTCTCAAAGATGACCATAATGTCAGGAAGGTGATGCCATGACATGCAAGTGAATTAGATTTAAGTGAGGCAGGGCTATCTATGCAAGGTCACCAGCCTCACTTTCTCCTCCAGAGCCATCTGGGTCCAGTGGCCAGATATGGATCAGGACAACTGCAGATGGGCCTGGATGCAGTGGGAGACTTTGGCCTTTTCAAGCTAAAGTCTTTAACAGGTTTCAGTTTGATTGAGACAAAGTCTACTCAGCTGCAGGGACAATGTAGGAAGAGGTCTGGCTAAAAGGGAGATGGCATCCTCTCCTCCTAGAGATGGATTTGGGCAATGAGAAAATTGGCCACCTTTTGAGTTCTCTTCTTTGCTTCTCTGGGTTATAAGCACCATTTCTTGTTCCATGAACAGCTATCTGGTCCCAAGAATTTGGCTTGGCTTCCTCAGAGTTCCAAGCTCTTGGGCTCAGTCTACATTGCCCTGGGCTCTTCCAGGCACTGTTTGTCTACCTCTGGTGCTATGGATCAGTGCCTCAGCCTTGACAGTCTTCTTTTAGCCTTGAGGCTCTGGGCAGGGAAGAGGAATGGCTTACTCATAGTAATTTGTGTTCATATCTTTCTCCCTATCTTGTTGAGAGCAGGGTCTGTGCCACATCCATTTTCCCATCATAGTCATGTCTTTCACTGTCTAGCACAGCACCTGGTACACGTTGACTAATTGAATGGGCACAGCTGGGTGGCTTGTCTGGTTTCAGTGAAATGGAACTCAGGCAGGCAGCAAGCAGGGGCTGCCTCTCCTGTCATCTAGTTATGGTGGCAGAGAAAGCAAGTTCAGAGTAATCCCAGGCTCCTCACTTTCCCTTGTCCCACATGGCCAATCACTTACCAAATATCAATGATTCTACCTCCATGGCATCTCCAAGATCCTTTCTGCTTCTCTTTAGTCCTGTGGCCACCACCTCAGTTCAGACCCTCATCGTCCTTCCCTTGGACTATTGCAATAGCTTCTTAACTGACCTCTCTGCCTCAAGTCATCCCCTTCCCAATCTGTTCTTCACTCGGTGTCCAAAACAATCCATAGAGCCTAACCTCTTCCCATGTTACTCTGGGAACTCAGGTTGGAAAGGAAGGTTGGGTATAGATTATGAAGGGCTTCTGATGCTAGCTAAAGAAGTTTGAACTTTATCCCCAAAGTTAGGGAGTCATTGAAGGTTTTTGAGCAGAAGGACATGGTTAGAAGGTCTTTGGCTTACAGGATACTAGGTATCGCTGCTAGATTTTCACTGAAACTTTCTCCCTGGCTCCCTTTCGCTGGCATCATCCTTGGATAAAGGCTACCTGTTGTGTTGGGGAGGACCTGAATGTAAATGTTTTCTTTTTTTTTCTTCCTATCATCTCCAGAACCTGTCGTCCGACCTGGCAAAGATAGTCTCTTTATCCCTGTTGTCACAGCCTGTGTTGCCACCACCACCCTGCTTGCTCTTCTACTCCTTCTTCTCCTGTACAAATACAAACAGGTTAGTACTGGATGTGGGACTGGTGGAAGGGCAGAGTGGATTTCAATTGTAAAATGGGGAGGGGGGGGTGCTGGCTAATAGAGGAATTCTACCTACCTGCCTCCCCCATCCCCTGTCCAGCTGGGGTATCCCTGAATATACAGGCAAATGGACCAACCAAAATTCCCTCTTTCTCTTCCTCATTTTCTTATCCCTCATCTCCTCAGGAAGAAAATAAGACAATTCTTTATGATTTAGTCACACCCTCAGTCAATAAACATTTTATAGGATGTGCTGTAGAAGGGACTTTTTTCCAGGTATAGTATTGTGCTAGATGGTAGCTGAGAGTCTTTTCCAACCCTGGAATTTGGGGATACATGTAGTGTTCTAGGCTGTAGAAGAGACAGAGGAAGGGGAACAAAGAAAAAGACAACTCCCGTGTGTGTGTGACCTTGGACAAATCTCTTCTCTTGGGGTCTCAGTTTCCTCATCTGTAAATTGAAGTGATGGAAGTAGATGATCTCTAAGGGAATTTCCAGCTCTAAATCCTAGGAATTTATGAATAGATGTGGTCCCTGCCCTCAGTATATGAGAGACAGGTAAAGGTCTAATAATAATAACTGCTCCTATTTCTATGCCACTTAAAAATTTTCAAAGTTCTTTCCTCAGGACAATACAGTAAGGAAGATACTACTTGCATTATTACCCCAATTTTACAGATGAGGAAACAGAGAGAGGTCATCCAATACTAAGATTTTCCATTAAAAGAGCTGCCTTTCACTGAGTGTTCTTTTCCCTCAAGCAAGATGTGATGAATGTGAGAAGGTAGCAAAGAAAGAGGCACGACTACGTAAGGCATTCCCTTTGATTAGAATGGGAAAAGGAATCCTAAGAGATAAGGTTAGAAAGGCAATAATGTAACAACTGACTTTCATATAGTGCTTTAAAGATTTCTCCACACAACCCATATAAGGTTAGTAGTGGAAAGATTCTTGTTATTATCATCATTTTTTTAATAGATGAAGAAATTAAGGATAAGAAAATTGCTCAGTCCAGGCCTCTTCACCTCCACCCCCCACCCCAGCTCTCTTTCCAGTCAGTCTTTAGGGCCTTAAATATACCAACTAACCTTAGAAGTTTACATGTTCAGAACCCTAAAGTTTCCTGAGGAAAGTGTGATTCAGGGACTTCTCTTCCCTTGTGTCCTGCCCTGTGACAACTGCTTGCTCCTTAGTGCAAAGAAAAGAGATTGCTGGTTAAGGCAAAACTTCAGATCTCTGACTTTCTCTGCTTCTACCTCAAAGGATCCAAAGCCTCCATGATCAGCTTACCTATGGGGAGGGCAGGCCTTGGGAAACTTGGCTTATACTCACCCAGACTGAACTGTACTAGAAAGATAATTCAGTAATTTTACTCTCTTTCATTTCCTCATTGATTTATTTAGTCAGGGTTCCCAGTGACAAGAGAGGTGCCAATAATATATTGGGAAGGGTCTTAGATTGGAGGGAGCTGGAGGACACTGGGGTCCTTGTACTGACAGGTTCTACACTGCTGTGCTCTTAGGTATTAATACTAACTCCCCTTTCCACAAGGCTTCCCAGCCCATAGAGCACTTCTCTCACAACAATCCAGTAGTTTTCATGAGTATTATCACAATTTTACAGATAAGGAAACTGGGACTTAGAGAAGTGAACATGCTCACATAGCCAATAACTGCTAGAGTCAGGATTCCAAACTCCACCTAATTTTACTACTATCCCTCCCTGTCTTCCCAATCAGTTTGATTTTCTGGGCCTCTGTTTCCTCATCTGTAAAATCAGGAGGTTGAACTAAATGGTCTCAAAAATCCCTTCCAGTCCTGATATCCTGTGAGTCTGCAACATAATTGCCATATAAAGTAATTTTCCTATAGAACAACCAATCAGTGCATTCTTTTTTAAAAAAAAAAAACATAGTATTTTCCCAATAACATGTAAAGACACTTTTTAAATATTCATTTAAAAAATTTTTGAGTTCCAAATTTTCTCTTTCCTTCCCTCATCACCCTCTCTCTAAGATGGTAAATAATTTGACATAGGTTATATATGTGCAATCATGTAAAACATTTCCATATTAGCCATGTTTGAAAGAAGAAACAAGCCAAAAGAAAAGAACCACAAAAATAAGGCGAAAATAGTATGCTTTTATCTATATTTAGACTCCATCAGTTCTTTATCTGAATGTGAATAGTATTTTCCATCATGAGTGAGTTGTCTTAGATCATTGTGTTTCTGAGTGAAGTTGTTCATAGTTGATCATTGATGATAAAAGGTTGCTGATACTGTGTACAATATTCTCCTGGTTCTGTTCTTTTCACTTTGCATCAGATCATGTAAACCTTTTCAGATTTTCCTAAAATCTGCCTGCTCATCATTTTTACAGCATAATAATATTCCATTACATTCATGTAACACAAATTGTTTAGCCATTCCCAATTGATGGGCATCCCTTTGATTTCTAATCAATTCCTAATCAATTCATTCTTTTAAAAAATCAGTTCATTTTTTGAAAAATAAGTGACTCTAGGCAAGTCACTTTTCTAATGTAGTTGACACAACAGACTCTCACACAGAACTACCTAAAAATGTGTACCTTGAGAAAACAATTAGATTGTTAATTATCGACAGAAAAAGTGTACTAGAACCATATCTAACTGGATCATGTGAGCTGATTGTTAAATTTTAGTGTGAGAATTTATATCTAGGAAATCAGCAGACACTACACATCAGGACTTGATTATTTGTTGTTCTTTTACTCTCCAAACTTAAGTGCTAGAGAAAAATATAAATAATGCAGAATAAATTTTTGTGTCCACCATTTTTTTTGAGATAGTTTTTAAACTTTTATCAGCAAACATCTTAGTGTTTCTGGTTTTGTTCTTTGTACATATATGTAACATTTAATATTGTAATCAACCAGAGTCTCATCTTTGTTTGCAGTCATTGTGTATATATTGTTTTCCTGGTTCCGCTTTCTTTACTCTTCATCATCCCATGCAAGTCTTACCATGCTTCTCTGACATCTTCACATTCACCTTTCTTTGCGATCCACAAGTATGCCATATCCCATGTTTATTCAGCTGCTTCCTATTCCCTGGGTGCCTGTTTACTATCCCAAGTAATGCTACAACAGATATTTTTGTACATATAGTTCTAATCTTTCTGTCAGAAGCCTCCTTGGGGCATAGTTCCAGCAGTCATAGAATTATAGAATCATAAATATTGGTCCCTGGAAGGAGCCTCAGAGGTCATTCACCCAACATCCTTGGTCTACAAGTGATAAGACTGAAGCCCAAGGGGGTTAATAAAAATACGAAGATAGCCAGAAACTCTTGACTACAGAAAGAGCACATAAATGGTGCAATGGATAGCGTGCCAGGAGTTCCTGGAGTCAGGAAGACTCAACTTCTTGAGTTCACGTATGACCTCACACATTAGTTGTGTGACTCTGTGTGCCTCAGTTTCCTCATCTGTAAAATGAACTGGAGAAATAAATGGCAAACCACTCTAATATCTTTACCAAGAAAAAATCCTGAATGGTGTCATGAAGAGTTAGAGACAACTGAACAACAGTGTCACAAAATATAATGTGAAAGATTGCTTTGCTATATCATCAAGGTCCATAAATTCAACACCTCCAGCTCTCTTTGCACTAAGGATGAAGCTTTTACAAAGGGATATGTACACACAAGGTATAGCCAAGATTGGGAAGTAGAAATTCTCCCCACCTCCAACTGGGAGGAACACTTTCCCCTCCACATACCCTCATTCATTCCCTGGAGAGTGAATTCAAACTTAGTCTCTCTCTCTCTCTCTCTCTCTCTCTCTCTCTCTCTCTCTCTCTCTCTCTCTCTCTCTCTCTCTGACACACACACACACACACACACACACACACACACACACACACTCACCATAAGGCACACTCTTCTTCCTGTATAACCACAAGGTTTTTGGGTAAAGAGAGCTTAAGACTAAAATATAAAGATACTGAAACACACAGATAAGGAACATATATAATGAGGGGTACCTCCTAGCGCTGGAAGTATTTTTTCCCTTTGTGAAGTTCTCACAAATTTCACTTCTTCATGTGGCATAAACATTGGATAATTTTCTCCCTTGTTTGCAGGACACAATGTCTCAGTTACCAGGTCAATACACTTCTATGCTTGGTCATCAGGCCATTTCTCAGAATTAGTTCCTCAGTGTATTTAGCAGTTGCTGCTTCTGGGAAACTTGGCTAGAGACTTTGCTGGACCTTGGATGGTTCTTCCAATCTTTCAAAGTTTATAACGTCATAACCTGGTCTGTCTCATCTCCAAATATGTATTCACCTTTTTGTGTTTCCCTTTACCTGTAGGTTTTAAAGTTTCTATTCAGCTCTGGTCTTTTCAGTAAGAATGCTTGGAAATTTATTTTATTAATGGTCAATTCCCCTCTCCCTTGGAGGATTATATTCCATCTTTTCTGGACAAATTATTCTTGATTGCATGTCTAATCCTTTGATTTTTGGAATATTACATTTATGATGGTAGTTTCTAAATCCTGTATGATCCTGCTGTAATACTTCAACTCTCTTTCTGGCTACTTGCAGTATTTGTTTCATACAAGATACTTTATTTTTCCTTCTATTTCTTTAACCTTTTGACTTTGTTTTAATATTTCTTGCTGTTTAGTGGAGTTATTTACTTCTGTGCAGACCATTATAATTTTTGAGGAGTCTGTTATTTGAGCAAGCTTTTTCCCTTCTTGCCGAGCAGTTAATTCTCCTTCCAAGTCTCTCGTTCAAGTCTCTTTCATTTCTTTTCCTGCTTTTTTCTTCTACTGCTCTCATTTCATTTATGATGTCATTTTAAAACTCAAATCATTTCATCTAGGAATTCTAATTGACGTTGCTGACAAATTATGTTTTCCTTTTAGGCTTGACTTGTAGGAGTTTTGGAGGAATTTGAAGTTATTCTCCTCTTTTAGTTAAGTGTCTTAGGTACCTGTCACCCTTTGTCTTTTTGTTTGTTTGTTTGCTCTTTTCTCCAGTGATCTGCATTGAATTATCTGGGAATTCTAGGAATTGAGTCCATTTTGTTGTGCCTACCCCCGTTCTCCCCGCCCCAGCCCAGGATACTCTATGCTGTTGGTTTAGGCTAGGGGAGGAGTCCATGAACAGCTCTGGGTTTCTGAACTGCTAGGCTGCCTTAGAGCTCTGGACACACAATGGATGGTGGAGAAATTCCAATAAGTACTCCTCCAGGTTCCTTTTATCAGGAAAATAGATGTGAAATGGATGTGTGTGGGAAAGTCATCAAGTAACTGTGCAAAAATCTTCAGCTATAATTCATGCCTTATTATTCCTCAGATAAGTCATACTAAAGTGAATCCTCTGAAATAGAAAACTCTATAAGCTAAAGGGCCCAGCTTCCTCTACATCAAAAAATTCAAACGAGAGAAACATAACCCTAATTCCAAGTATAAGAAAGCTTTTGGCAAAAGACTAAATATAAGAATTCATACTTAAATACTTTAAGTAAATTTGTGATTTCATTGATTTAAGTACTCTTTTCAATAGGGCAGATTGAACATAGGTAAACATCATCATGGGCCACTCCTGTCCATGTCTACCTGGAAACATTCCGAGGGACTCCAAGTAATACCTTTCTCTAGATCTCTTGACACTACATGAACATCAATTCAATACCCAGGCTATCTGTCACCTCTCACTTCTGCTATGTGACCTGCCCACAGCCTCTTTCAGTCATAAATCTCTTGAATATCTTTTAGACCACCTTTTGCATTCAATATGTTCTGGATAATATGCTGTGCTTTATTACATCACTGCAATTTTAATTCTCAGTCAGTGTGGAATTCTAAGACTTAAACCTACTATATACAGTATTACCAGAATAATACTGATGTTAAAAAGATGTAGCTTTATTTTCTGAAAAAGCTTGGGGTCATTGAAAATCCATTTTTCAAATGCAGTCCAACCTACTTTCTTTCTTCTATTCCATTCTGGGTTCTTTGTCTCTCTGCAATGTCTGTCCCAGATATATATACTGATGGACCAACTCTGTGGGCTATCCATCCAAAGTAATATGATTTGGACAATTCTACAGTCACTTGATTTTTCCTATGTAGATAGTTATACTAAACTCTGTTGAATGAATGTGGGTGTCATTTAGGAGCTTGTGGGGCTTTAGGACTTGATACAATAAACATGATATCACTCATAATCAGAAACATCTGGATGACTTCACCACCTATAGGCAATCCTTTCATTTTTAATCTACACTGGGCATCTTTTATGAGAGTGGCAAAAATCCTTGGCATGCATATGTCTCCCTGGTTTGTGCCTTGCAGAGTTATTCATATCTGTTATATCTCTCAGAGTATCTTTTATGATCTTTACATATGCATAGGTGATATCTTGTAATAAAACTCTGTCGAGTCAAATGCTTTTTTACTTATTGTCAACAGACAATTAAGCAAGCAAAGTGAGCTCTTGGACTGTATATCTTGAAGTCAGTGGTGTGACTGCTAAGATAGAGTCTGCTCTTTGTCATTTGTGAAGGCCTTCCTACTTTCATCAAGGGGGCTCTTGATACTTGTATATAGGCATATGCAACATGTAAAGCAGATACAAGGCAGCCTTGTAGGGAAACGCATGAGTTGCTTCTGCATCAGGAAAAGTCTTGTGAAGAAGGTAGAGTTTGTATTGAGTCTTAAAGGAAATTGGAGATTTCAAAAGAAAGAATTGATAAGGGAGAGTATTCTAGGCTTGGGGATCATTCATTCTAAAGACACATTAATGGGAGAAGTAATGTGTTGTGTGAGGAATAAAAAAGGATGAGAGTAATGTGTCAAGAAGGCTGGAAAGGTAAGATGGGGCCAGGTTGTGAAGTATTTTAAATCATATTTAATCTTGGTGGTAATAGGGAGCCTACTGGACTTTATTGACATATTCAGATCTGCACTTTGCTAGAAATATGTGGATTCCCCTGGTAGAATATAAACTCTTTGAGGACAGGTATCATTTCTCCTGTCTGTATATTTTTAGCATCTAGAAAAGAACTTACTATCCATGACCAATAATCCCTTATTTTTCATTCCTGACAAGTTTTCATCTTGTTTTTTTGCCTGAAGACATCTAGTGATGGAAAATTTACTACCTCCCAATGCAGCCAATTCTGCTTCTGGATATCTCCGATTGTTAGGAAGCTTGTCCTAATTTTTGCATCCCTGACTTTTATCCATTGCTCCTAGTTTTGCCCTTGTGGGAACCTAACAGACCAAGTCCAACTATTCCTTATGATAAAACCCAAGCCTTCTCTTTGCTAGGCTAAACATATCCATTTCCTTCAGCTGGTCTTTATACGACATTTCCATGAGGCCTTTAATTATCCTCACCTCACTTTCTAGCTTATTAAGGTCCTTCCTAAAATGTAATGCCTAGACATAGCACTCTAAGTGTGGTTTAACCGAGGTGATCCAGCAGTATCAGTTAATTCCCTAGACTTGGATTCTAGGCTTCATTTAAGGAGATCAAGATTGAATGAGCTATTTTGCATACTAAATCTTGCTGTTGACTTATATTGAGCTTGCAATGCACTATCCATCCCAGATATGTTTCAAATAAACTGCTGTCTAACCTTGACCCTCCCCCATTTTGTAAAGTTAATTTTTTTAACTCAAGTATGACTATACATATACATATATATATATAACATACATATACATATGTATGTATATGTATATATGTATGTGAATATAAATATGTATATATGTGTGTATGCACACATCTTTTTGAATTTTGAGTCTGTCATCCAGTGTATTAGCTGGCCCACTTAGCATTGTGCCATCTGAAATGTTGACAAGTATGCCTTGTTCTATATATGTGTGTGTGTGTGTGTGTGTGTGTGTGTGTAATCCTTAATGACTACTCTTCTAGTCTGTTCTCTCACAGAACCATAGAATCTCAAAATTGAAAGGAACCTCATTGACCATCTATTCTAATCCATATCAAAACAAGGCTCTGTTCCATGACATCTTGAAGAAATGGTAATGCAGCATTTCCTGCTTCCTCAAGCAGCCATTGCTCATCCGCTTGGCTTTTGCTATGTGGCTAGTTAGGAAAAATTCTTTTTTTAAAAATTTAATTTATTTGTTTTTAACATTTTTTTTAAATGTTGAGTTCCAAATGCTCGCCCTCTCTCCTGCCCCTCCCCCAGGCATTGGAAAGGCAAGCAATATGCAAAATCATGCAAAACATATTTCATCTTAGTCATGTTGCAAAAAAAACACCCCACAACAACAAAAAGAATGAAAATAAAAAAGTGCACTTCAATCTGTACTTCTCTGTCTAGAAGTACAGTCATCCCTTCCACATCATGGGGGCTGTGGCACAGCAGCTCTGTGATCTGGAAAATAGCAGTAAAATTTTTTGGTCCTCTCTATGTAACAGAAATAAGTCTGATTTTTTTCTTTTTCTCTTATGGGGTATTTTCAGTACTTTATTGTAAAATTTGGGTTAAATATTTGATCACAGGCTCTGTGTCATCTGCTGGCCTTCACATGTTATCTGTAGCTTCTGCAAAACTCCCCTGAAATTCCCATTTAACTTTCTTTTTTTCCAACCTGCAATATGTTGAAATTGCTATGAGGAAAGTCATGAAGTGGAAGGGATAACTTTATCTAAGATTTTTCATCATGAGTCCTTTAGAATTGTCTTGAATCACTGTATTGATCAGAGAAGCTAAATCTTTCACGATTGATTATCATTATAATATTGCTGTAATACTTTGTAAAATGTTCTGGTTCTGCTCACTTCACTTTGCATTAGTTCATGTAGGTCTTCCCAGGTTTTTCTGAAACCATCCTGCTTGTCATTTCTTTTAGCACAATAGTGTTCCATCACAATCATATACCACAGTTTGTATATTCAGTCCCCAATTGATGGGCATCCCTCAATTTCCAATTCTTTGCCACCACAAAAAAAGAGCTGCTACAAATACTTTGTTCATATAGGTCCTCTTCCTTTTTCTTTGATTTCTTTGGTATACAGACCTAGTAGTGGTATTGCTAGGTCAAACTCTTTCAAGTAATCTCTTATAGCATGACCATGAGCATTTAACCTTTTTCTGAGCCTCAGTTCCTCCGCTACAAAATGAGATCGACCCAGATTGCTCTCCAAGTCTCCCTCCAGCTACAAATCCTATGATTCAGTTAGCATTTCCACACAAGATTCCTTCCTTCATGGGACAGTGGACCATTTGAAATGTCTGCAATTCCTTGTGCTACCCTTGCCTTGAGTTTACTGTGTACTTTATTGGGAGGGAGTGGCTTAGTCACAGGATTCCCCATTCTTCGCGGATACCAGGTAGGAAGTGCTCATCCCTCTCCAAGAGGTTCCACTCTGGTCTGGGAAGTCAGGAACCCTCAAAGGCAGACAGCCCATATGTAGGGAAAGGCCCTGTTTCAAGGACAGCCTTACCCAACAAGCTGAGTCATCAGACTACTAACCACTGGTGTGACCAGGGGACAAGCAGAGAAGGAAGAGAGAAGAGCAGAAGTCAGCAAGCAGGGAGAGAGAGAGGGTGGAGAGGAGATTGAGAAGACAGCTGAACAGCTCAATGCCTCAGCCACACTCAGCCACGGTAGCGGGAGGCAGTCATAGGGAGAGAAAGCAGTTCTAAAAAGTAGAGATTGGAAGTCAGAATACAGATGAATTCACAGGATCCCAGAATCTTAGGGTGGGAAAGGAACTTTAATAATCTAATGAGAATGTTTTCCATTGGTCCTACTGCTCCCCATACTCCTGTCTGGAGAGCCTTACTTCCTACATATGCCAAGCCAGCTGTCATTCATCCTTCATTCTCAGAGGATCAATGACATCATGAGGATAATGTTTTGGCTTGTGCATAAATTGGTTATGAGTGGAGCAGAGCTGCAGAAAGGAATAGCAAAGTAGGTTGGCAGGTGAGGGGATTGGAGCAGGGCAGAAATCGTCTTATTTTATACCTTGAACATATGTGGTCACATGGTTGTTTAATCATTTTCCGTCATGACCTCTTGGGTTTTCTTGGCAAAGTACTGAAGTAGTTTGCCATTCTCTCCTCCAGATCACTTTACTGTTGAGGAAACTGAGGCAGAAAGAGGTTAAGTGATGTCTAGAGTGAAAGAGCTAGTAAGTATCTGGGGCCAGATTTGAACTTACTTTGATTCTGACTCCCCTGTGCCACCTAACTGCTCCACAACACATGGTTATTGCAATCTAAAGAGTTGGCAGTTAAAGGGCCTGGATTCAAATCCTGACTCTTTCCCTAACTACCTGCGTGACCTTGGACAAATCAGTCAGCCTCTCTGAGCCCCATTTTCTTTTAAATGAGAAGACTGGACAGCTAGATGATCTGGAAGATTTCCCTCCACCACTACGTCTACAATTTTAAAATCATGTTGGAAGTAGTCTATATGGTTTCTAACCCTCAGTCATGCTGGTTCTACCTTACCTCCCAAGTCCAGCTTCTCCCATTTGCAGAGCAGCTATAGTCTTACCTAAATTTCTTCACTTGTAAAGTCAAGTTCATGATCCTCTAAGAGGCTAAGGTATTGCCCTGTCAGCTCTGAGTGCTGCCTCAGATGCTTTTCCATCATTGTTCCCCTTGGCCCAGCTAGATTTCTCCTCCCTGGGTGTGTTTTGCTTTCCTCCAATGCCCCCAAGTGGTGTGGGAGACAACCAAGTACCGATCATACAAATGTCACGTTTGAAGACAAGTTAGTGAGACCCCTGCCACACAGAAAGATGAAAAATTACGTTTATGAATAAACACTGGATTTGGACTCAGAAGACCTTGCTCTGAATCCTCACTGTCATTTGCTATCTGTCTTACCTTAGGCAAGTCATTTCACTGTTCCTCCTCTTTAAAATGAGAGGATTAGACTAGCTGGTCCCTGCCAGCTCTCTATGAACCTACAGCTGGGAAAAAAGTTCTTAGAGATCAGTGGTATCTTCTGAGTGAATATTTCCCCAGAGGAAGGTTCCTGTTCCATATAATAATAATAATAATGACTAGCACTTATATAGCACTTTATGCCTGTTATCTCATCTGATTCTCGCAACGACCTATTAGAAGCTACTCATTAATCCCCATTTTACAGATGTGGAAACTAAGACTGAGATAAGATTAATTACCTAGGGCTATACAGATAGGATTTGAACTCAGATCATCCTGAATGCAGCCCGTTGCTCTGCTTTAGGTGCCCCAGAAAATAGAAGGAAGAAATGTATACCCATTAGAGCTGACAACAATGAAACAGGCTGCCTCTGAAGAAATCTTTGGATGAGTGGAGATCTTTAAGCAGAGTCTAGGTGGCCACTTGGAAATGCTGTTGAAAGTTGGACTAGATACCCTTGGAGGCCCCTTCTAGCTCTAAGGTTCCCTAGTTCCCCGAAGATGCTTTCTTCCTCTCTATACGCATGTACACACAAACACATACCAATCCTAGCTCCCCACCACAGGGAGCTGACTCAGGCCCAGCTGCAGGGAACACAGAGAAAGGAGAAGTAGAGAGAATAAGCTGTCAAAAGCCAGCTTCCAGAGAGGTCACTGAGTTTCAGCCACTACCAGATAAACAACTAGCCCATCCAGAATATCTTCAGTTTTCTTGCTCAGTGTCAATGGCCTATAAATCTATTGTTAAAACTATATGCTTTCCTCTTAAGTCTGTTCAACCTGGATCCCTCTATTCCTATAAAGGTATCAGAAAGGAGAAATGTTCGTTCCTTCTCCTCTCTCCTCCTCACCTCTCTTCTCCTTTCCTTTCTACTCACCTCTGCTTCTCTTCTTTTTCTCTCCTTTCTTTTCTTTCTAAAATGAAAAGTTGCAGACAAGGACTGCCACTCTGCATCAGTAGAGGGACTTTCTTCATCTGGGAGTTCTCTATACCAGTAAATCACAGATCCAGTCCCTATTTCTATAATTTCTCATGGTATGAGAACAGTCACTGCAGCTGTTTAACAATGCTGTCATCTCACTCTCCTGTGCTCATCTCTATGTTCCACAACACATCTATCTGCTCTCCCTCTTTTTGATTTTGCCATCCCAGAAACCCAAGTACCAAGTGCACTGGAAGATCATCGAGGCCTGCGAAGGGAACAACTACATCTTCATTGATCCCACACAGCTGCCCTATAATGAGAAATGGGAGTTCCCCCGAAATAACCTACAGTTTGGTGAGATGGCTGATGCTCATCTGGGTCATAGAGTCAGGAAGGTGGTTAGACCCCACGAGATAGTAAAGGAGAAAGTCTAGTTGTCCTGACCTTCAGTCCAGGACATTCTCCTGGGTACATACAGACTGACTTGGGGAGAGGTGAGGGAAGAGGGACCGAGGGACTCCTACCTCCCATTGCTGGAAAAAAATTGTGTGCGTGTGTGCGTGTGTGTGTGTGTGTGTGTGATCCCAGCTGCTGTCACCTCTTGATATCCCTAAGTGTGCTCCAACTAATCCCAACAGGTTCCTACTGTCCAAAGAGGGCATACACAGTAAGGATAGTCTGGCAGAGTCACAAAATAAGATTGTGGAATACATTATAATTGTGTCCACTTTAAAGTAGGTTTTGTTCTTTGCCATACAGTGTATATGCTGAAAGTATTATTAAATAATAAAAGTGACTCACCCAGTCTAAGACTGAACAGAGCACTGGCCAAGGAAAGAGTCAGTAGAGCTGGGGTCATATCCCATGTTTGGTACCAACTCCTTGTGTGGCCTTGGGCAAATCACTTGCCTTCTCTGGGCCTCAATTTCCTCCTCTGTAAAACTGTGGGAATTGGATTTTATGCTCTCTGAGGGCATTCTACTGCTATTTTAAAGAACCATTTCTCTTCTGTACTCACTGCCTCCAATCCCAGACATCTCTCCCCCCTTTTCCCTTCCTCATCCTTTATAGGATTGACTTCCTAGCTTACATCTCTGCTTGACATCCAGTTGAGCTTGCCTCCACAGAGCAGAGTTGGTTTGAGTTCCTTGACTATGAAACTTGCTGTCCTCTGTTCATCTCACCCTTGGTACCACCCCCGCCTGTGTATTCTGCCCTCCCACACCCTTTCCCCACCAGAGCACTGAACTCTTTATTTGGTGGCAGGTAAGACACTGGGAGCTGGAGCCTTTGGGAAGGTAGTAGAAGCCACAGCCTTTGGCCTGGGGAAGGAAGATGCCGTCCTCAAAGTGGCCGTGAAGATGCTGAAGTGTAAGTAGGATCTCAGGGTGAGGGTAAAATACAAGGCCTGGAGGAATTCAGGGTAAGGGGCAGGGTAGCTAGGGAAGCCCAGAGTGAAAGATGGGGTCAGGAAAACTGAAAGTGAAAAGGAGGGGTAGGGGGAACCCAGGGTGAAGGGCAGAGGTTGGGGGAGTCCAGAGTGAAGAATGGGCTCTCAGATATCCATCCTGACAGAGGTTGGGTCTTCCAAAGTCATCTCAAGAGTTAGGACTCCCCCTTCTCTCCCTAGTGACGAGATGGTAGGAAGGTAGCTCTGGCCTCTGTCTCCCCTGAGCTTGGTATATCCAAAGGTCAGCTTGCTAGGAACTGGAGATCAGGATACTTGGATTCTCCTATATGCTAGCTTTTGGTCTCTTGTCTAGCTCCTCAGGGGTCTCTGCCCTGGCTTTAGGAGAAGAGTCTGAATTGTGTCTTCAGACTGGAAGAGGCAGGTGTGACAAAGAGTCACAGACCCAGCCTTAATGGCTCCTGAGATCCTTGCTGTGAGCACAGTGGCACTTTCTCCACCTCATATTGCCATCTCAGTCCTTCTCCGTGGCTCTCTTTGTCTCTCTCTATCCCTCTCTATCTCGCTGTGTCTGTCTCAGTCCATTGGTGTCTCTCTCTTGAGTGTCTGGCTATTTCTTCCCGTGCGTGGCTCTCTTCTTGTATCTGTCTCTGTGTCTTTTCCTCTCTCCCCTTCTCTTGCTCTGCTTTGATTCCTCTTCTGTTTTCCAGCCACTGCCCATGCAGATGAGAAGGAGGCCCTCATGTCTGAACTGAAGATCATGAGTCACCTGGGGCAGCATGAGAACATTGTCAACCTGCTGGGGGCATGTACCCATGGAGGTGAGACTCATGGCACAGAGGGATCAAGCAATCTCAGAGGCCAACCAGGGGTTCCTTGGGAAAGGGTTCAGCAGAGAGAACAAAGAGCTCTGGACTATGCCCCAAAAGAGAATCTTAGAATTAAAGGATGGTGCAATATCACAACGGTAAAGAGAAAAATCACCGCACCAAGTTAGAAGCACAGCAGACTTAAATTAATCTTTCCTGGCTTCCACTCTAGCAGTATTTTTTCCTTCTATTCACCATGAGATCTTTAGTGTGTTACCTGGAGAGTTTTGAACATGAGACCGTTCCCCCTCATCCCCCAGGGCTAAGTTGTGCCTACTGGTCCCTCCTCATCTAGGCCCAGTGCTGGTCATCACAGAGTACTGTCACCATGGTGACTTGCTCAACTTTCTACGCCGTAAGGCAGAGGACATGTTGGTGCCAACCCTAAGTTCTGAGTCTGATGGAGGTCCAGGGTACAGAAACATTCATCTGGAGAAGAAATACACCCATGGGTAAGGGCACAAGACAGCCTGGGATGGGACACAGGCTGGGGGAAGGCATGATGTTGGGGTACTTAGGTGAGGCATGAGAAACGGAGAGAAATGCAAGGCTACACTGACCTGCCACGAGGACAGTTATTCTAATTCACAGAGCTCACTCTGAACTTTCTATGCCAGTGAAGAAGCTCAGCCAATGACTCAATCAGCAAGCATTTAATCGCCCTCCATGTGCCAGGCATTGATGAGGGTGGGGGTGAAAGAGGACAAAGCCAAAAAGATGGAAGTCCCTGCCCTAAAAATGTTTACGGTCTAACAAATGGCTAATCCAAAAGGCTTTTCTCGTTGACTTTAGAATATAGCCTGCTCTTTGGGGAACAGGCCTGAAGGGGGAGTGGAAATGCTTAGAGCAAGTTTTAGGCTGACTGGGTATGAAATTCCTATTGCTCTCCAACACTATTTCTCTCCCCTCGTTCGGCCTAAATCTTTTACCCGAATCCAAGGTGGGCTGAGTGTAGAACATTTCCCTAGATGGCCATTTCCTTTAAAACCCTGGGAACCCAGGACCACTTGAATGGTGCAAGGTCTGTTTGGGAGGACTAAAGGACAATGGAAAGATGTGGGTGGGGGACACTCCGGGATGGCCTGAACTGGCCCTGTCTCAGTCCTCATGGCCCCTGCCTGCCTGAGGCAGTGACAACACCTTCTCTAGCCAGGGCCTGGACACCTACGTGGAGATGAGACCCGTCTCCTCCTCCTCTTCTAGCTCCTTCTCTGAGCAGGGTAAGGAGAGGGCTGGGTTTGGAGTAGGGGGAAACCCTGTGTGAAAGGGAGGGGGAGAGCTGAGACTTTGATTCAAGGGGCACAGGGATGAGGAAAGCAAGTGGAGAGTAGGGGATACGGAGGGACAAGATAGGGAAGCAGGGAGCAGGATTTCAGCAAGCTACTCTGTGTCTAGATCTAGACCAGGAGGATGGGCGGCCTCTGGAGCTCTGTGACCTGCTGCGCTTCTCTAGCCAAGTGGCCCAGGGCATGGCTTTCCTTGCTTCCAAGAACGTGAGTGTCTGAGATTTGATCCTCGCTGCTTGGCCCAGCCCCACAGGAGAGGGAACCAAAGCCAGGCTGACTCAGGCCTACCAGGGCCTACTAGGGATCAGGGACTCACCTTCCCTCAAGGGCTGGGAATCAGGGAGATTGTGGGAGAGGGAAAGAGGGAGGGTTATGAAGGATGTGTATGTGTGGAACATTTTAAGTAGGTAGGAACTGTTTCATTCTTTATAATTGTATTTCCAGCACCTAACAGAGTGTTTGGCACTAATGTTTCTCGAGATAAATGTATTTGCCTGTGCATGTATATGTAGACATGTGTTCAAATAAAGTGAGTGAATTTGAGTGCTGAAGTGAGCAGGAAAATAGTTCATGAGTGACTGGGGCAGGAATAGGGCCTGAAGTCTCCTCTCCCTCTCCTGTGGTAATTCGGAGACCTCAACTCTTGCAGTGTATTCACCGGGATGTAGCTGCCAGAAATGTGCTGGTGACCAGCAGGCGTGTAGCCAAGATTGGGGACTTTGGGCTGGCGAGGGACATCATGAATGACACCAACTACGTGGTCAAAGGCAACGTGAGTAACGTGAAGGGGGGGCGGGACCTTCTTTGGGCCTAGACCAAAGAGCTGGGAGAGCTGGCAGTAAGAAGGATCCATGTGGGACCTCCCCACCCCCGGATTCTGTTGCCCCCTTGGTGACAGACTAGGGGCTCCCTGTGTCTAGGCACGCCTGCCTGTCAAGTGGATGGCCCCAGAAAGCATCTTTGACTGCATCTACACAGTGCAGAGTGACGTCTGGTCGTATGGGATTTTGCTGTGGGAAATCTTCTCAATGGGTAATGTATGGTGGTAGTAATGCTCAGGACCCCATCTGACAGGTTGGGGAAGCTTCTCTGGGTCTGTCCTTTGAATATTCCCTTCTAGGGGCTAAACGGCCCTCAGGGGCAATAAGCCATCACTCATTCAGCATTTGTTTGCTGAATTCTAGGGTGGGTTTTGGGAAGGACAGAATATAAAATCCAATACCTCTCCAACTGCAGGTATCTCTCCCCCAGTGCTCAAAAAAGCAGCAGCATGTGTATATATGGAGAGGGCGAGGGTGACTGAGAAAGGCATGGGCTAAAACTGCTGCCACTATTAGAGTCTTGACTTTTGCAGGTTTGAGTCCTTACCCCGGTATCCTGGTGAACAGCAAGTTCTATAAGTTGGTGAAGGAGGGGTATCAAATGGCCCAGCCCGACTTCTCTCCCCCAAACATGTGAGTTCAGATGCTAGGAAGGGCTCAAATGCGTTGTTCTCTCAGGGTAACTGCTCAACAATGACCCAACAGGCCTTGCACCTTCTTCCTTTTGGTATTTACTCAAACCAACCTCCTGGTGTCCCTGTCCTTCAAGACCAAGTTTAAAATGGCAGCTCCTCAGGGAGCTTTCTTTAATGTCTTTTTCCTCCATGCTCTCACAATAGGCAGGCAGTTGTGAGGAAAGCACTTTGCAAACCTTAATGTAGTACAGGGATTTGACTCTTCTTCTCTTAAATATGGCATTAAAGGAATCTGATTTGGGTCTTGAAGGATGAGGAAGACTTGAGAGGGGCAGGAAAATCGCATTCCTGGTGGGGAAATCAAGAACAGGCATTGAAGATGGGGGAAAAGATGAAAGATGTTCTTGGGCTTCTCCTGTCCACCAGATATAGCGTTATGCAGGCATGCTGGGACCTGGAGCCCACTCGGAGACCCACCTTTCAGCAGATCTGCTCCTTTCTTCAGGAGGAGATGGATGCCATTGGTAGAAAGCAGGTAAGCTGGGGCCAGGGGAGAGAGGTTTGGCCAAGGAGGTACCATGGTGGACCTGAACAGGACTAACCCGCTCTCCTCCATCTTCCTTTTCAGGACTATGCCAACCTACCCAGCAGTAGCAGCAGTGAAGAGGAAGACAGTGTCAGTGAGCCCCTGGACTGCTGTGACCAAGTGGACAGCAGCCAACCCCTACTGCAGGCCAACAACTACCAGTTCTGTTAAGTCAGAGAATCAGTTTCTCTATGGAAGGGTCAACTTGGAAGAGACACTCAATGATTTAGTTATTTCACTGAAGGGCTGGGCCCAGCTGTGAAGCTCAGGAATATAAACAGGCTAGCTATTTCCCTGGGAATCCAGTTATTTTTGCATGTCAGGGTCAGAGTGGCATATGGTGTCCGTGGTCCTTCTCAACCCATTGCTGTTGTAACAGCCTATTTACCATCTATTGAGAAATGTCATCTCAGCTCAGTAACTTTATCCTTTCCCCCTCCTCCTCCCAAAGGTAATTAATTTCTGCCTTTATGGCTATGAATTCCTCTCTCCCCATTCCCTATGGAAGACTGAACTAGACCTCAGGAACTGAAAAACTGCTTAATCGGGTGTGAGGTCCAAAGCCCAAACAGTACTGGAGAGGCAACATCGAATGAAGGATGGGATGCAGAGTCTGAAAGACTTGGCTTCGAATTACACCTTAGACAGTTACTAGCTATGTGGCCCAAAGCAAAGGGCCTGCTTCCTCCTCTACAAAATGATGGTGTTGGATTCTGTTGTCTTTAAGGTCCCTCCCAGTTTTAAATCTATAAGCCTATAGGAACAGTGACAAACCTGGAGAGGCAGAGTGATAGGGCTGAGAAAGAAGTCATTGTGTCCAGAAAGTGTCAGCCATCCCTAGTAGCAAAGGCCAGCTCTCAGATGGGCTATACCTCCTATCACCCCCCCACTCAGCTCAAAGCTTACATGTAGCATTTCTCCACAGATAACTCCAGGGATGCATTTCCTTGGAGGGGCAACACAGCAAATTAATTTTGTGAAAGTTTGTTTTTGTGGACATTTTTGGTTAGAGTTTAAGTGACTGAACTCCTAAGTCTTCCTTCCCTGATATGCCCTATTTTGGGTTATTATGGCATTAAAAGTCCAACGTCTAATAACATGAGGACTTACCTTCTTTGGCCCTTTAAGTTATGAGTCACTGCTCTGAAGACTGGCTAACCTTGGCATTTGGCTGGGCAGGCCTGAAACGTACTTAGGAGCAATAAGCTAAGCTGCCTACTTTTAACTAACAGTCACTTCACAGGACGTCAAAGTCAGGATTAAACTAACAATATTAACTTGGTCCAGCCTCTTGACTTTTTTCAAATTAAAAACAAACAAACAAAAATCCAGAACAACAAAGCAACCCTTACGGTCCGCTCCCTTCCCAAAGCTGAACCCTCTCCCCACGGTGCCGGCCACTTTCCCCTTGATTTACGTTAACAGTTTCTTTCTCTAATCTTGACCTTTACACTGATGTGATGTCCTCTAAGAAATCAAAACTGCTGCCACAGCTCCAAAGGGTGAACAACAGCGCTAGGTCTGGCGTGCCCACTGGCATAGGTAACACTGGAAAGGGGACGAGGGCGCAGATCTAGAGATGCCAACCAGACGCAGTCCCAGTCTTCACATGGGCATTAACTTCACTGTCCCTTTGGGAATGGCTTAGTGGAACCCACTTCTATGGCTGCTGCAGGGCCACCCTCACCAACATGTCCCCATTCACATCTTCCCCAAACAAAGATCACACATCCGACTTCTGCTTCACCTCAAAATGGATAATTTATTAAATGTTATCATTTGGGGGAAAAAAATCACTAACTCCTCAAATAAATTAATCCCAAAATGGCAGACTCTCATACCAAAATGGCCTTGGGTGTGTGGATCAGTTCTGCCATTCTTACAAGTCAGTCTGCTTCCCCTTCATGGAAGGGATGTTCACCAACACAACACGTGTGCCACAGCTCTTCTGCCCTTGCCTGTATCCTTCCCCACCCTCCGTTCCCATGTCAACCCTGGACAATCAATGGCTAAGTCCCCATCAGCAGTGATATGGGAATGTAGAGGAGGACACAGCTGGAAAGAAAAGGAAGGGGCACTGCCTTCCTCAAAGCTACAGTTGGGAATGATGTGGGCAAACCCAAGAAAGAGAAATTGGGTGCTCCTAGGCCAGCTGGTCCCTGACTAATGATCTTTCAGTGGAGGACTCTCTGGCTTCCACTGCTGCTCCCTAAAGCTGCTTCCAGATTTGGTGTTTATTGTAAGAAAAGACTTAGGCCATGAATAAGACATAGCACCAGAAAGAATAAAGTGCCCAAAGAAGTGGAAGCTGGGAATCATAGCACTAACAAGCCTGACTGAACCATGCAAAAGCCCTGCAGGGTCTCCAGATGTCCTCTCTCAGAGTTAGAAATGAAAGAGACAGTGAGAGCTTCCTAAAAACAGGGTTATGACATGGCCGCCCCGCAGGAAGGGCCCCCTCAGCAAGAGTCTGTTTCTTGGCCTCCTGTTCTGATCCACTGCATCCCCCATAAGTCCCACCACACATACTCTTGGAAAACTGTATTCCTGGGGTAGGAGGCGGGGATTGGAGGGGAGCAGCAGCAGTCACAGACCGGCTTTGACATCATAAGTGCTATTCCATAGCTGGAAGAGGATTCTGGAGTAGCCACCACCATCAAACAAAGGTGGGACACAGCTCTGAAAGGAGCTGTCTTTACAGGGGCTTCTTGCCTGCCCCACATGGCTCTTTGGTCATCACAAGCAGTCAGAGGCAAATGGCCTCTCTCTCACTGGAAGGAGGAGGGAGTCACTGCCAGCCCACTGGATGGATCTGCCTGGGGGCACCCCTGCCCCCCGACTATGGCTTGAGACAGAAGGAGCAGTGCCTTCAGGGACGAGCCTGGCTTACTCAGAAACCTCCCTCTCCTCCCCCTGAGGATCCACATCTTCTTCCTCAATCTCAGTCTTGATCTGTGCCACCCCCAAGCGATAGAGAGTATCTCGGATGACCACCTCTCCTGGCTGGCAGCTCTGTACAATGTCCTGAATCTGCCGATTGACAATCTCTCGGCTGGTGAGAAAGTCTATGAGGCGGTTGTAGAGGTAATAATGAGTGGCATTGTCAAAGGTGACAGGTCGCTGGCGAATGTTGCTTGTCTTGCTATCTGCAATGGCAGTGAGGACAGCTTCATAGGGTTCCAGCTCTCGGCATAGGGAGAGCAAGTGGTGCCTGGAGCTAGGGTCACTGGGGTTGTTTGGGTCTGTTCCAGTGTGAACAATGCGCCGGGTGGTGGTTTTGGTGACTGGGTGCTGGACTGAGGGCTCAGCTACTGTCATATCCACAGTGTAGTGTCGGTCCAAAAGTTCTGGGCAGGACATGTACTGCAAGACATATTCACAATAGAAATGATTAGTAAATTCAGGCCAGGGACCACACCGGAAGAGGGGAAGATGTTATCTGGAGAGGTAGATAATCTTCCTTCAAGTGGCATATTCTGGACTATGTATTTAGTAAGGGCCCAAATCCTGAGGAGGAATAGATTAGTGAGAAAATACCTGGTGGGGGGAGGGGGGAAGGTTGTCTCAATCTGCTTTATTGTGTCTTTAATACTTCAAGGTACTGATTAAGTTGTTTTGTCCTCCAATGCTGATCTTAATTTCCCCATACCTTTGAAAATAGTCTGCATGAACTGCTGTATCCAAAGCAAATTTTGTCAGCTATCCGCCTATATCCATAAACTTTTCTGCCAGAGTTATTCTTTTGGCAGAACTATTGAGAGGCCAGCGTGCCAGACACACAATGATGATGTATCATTGTGTCTTACTAGTGAAATAAGGAAAGGCCAAAAGGGAACTAGCAGGAAGTTTAGCATGAAATTGAGGGACCCAACTTCTTCTTCCACCTGAGATCCTTAGCAAACATTTGGCATAAACATCAGTTATGGAATGACTATCACATCACATTCCCAATATCTCACAAAGCAAGTGACAGGTTCTGTTTTTAGAAATTTACTGTCTTAAAGATTCATATAAAATCAATAGACTTGGGTTCTCTTGATATTCATGCTCTGCTGTTAACTGGCTGTGTCATTTTTGGCTAAGTCACTTTACTAACCCAAAAGGAACCAGGAGAAATGTGACAAGGTTAAAGATTGGTAAGTAAGTTCGACATGAACCAAGTCCCAGGCAAATCTCTTCTTTGTGGCCCAGGGGTATATATCAAGGACCCTTCAATGACTCACTGCTGGAGGCTCTGTGGGGCTGGAGAAGCAGCCCTGGTTCCTCCCCCACATCTGGCTAGTCAGTTCTGGGTAGCACAAGTCAGCGCACAAGGACACTGGTGTGGCCAGATCCACTACATAGACTGGAGGCCAATGGCGTGAGGAGGTGAGCAGGTCCACATGGTCACGAGCACTTTCCCCTCGAACCAGGTATTTGGAGCCACATATCACCTGAGACCAGAGGACACAAGACACAGATGAAGGAACACTTGACCACAACCAGTTTAAAGAATAATGCAATAACTAAGAATATCCTAAAGCACTTGCTACTTTCCAAGATTAAAAAAAAATTCCGATCTGAAGAGAGAGGGTTCAAATCAGTACAAACTCCACATCTACCTCCCTTCCACTCTTCCCTCCCAACCATTTTCCTCTCCAGGTGAAGCTACTAGATCTGAATGTCCTATGGGTCATCCGGTGGCACCAGAGAGCAAACCCTGTTCTCAGTTGTTACACAGTGCTGCCTTGCCCCGATTCTGTGCTATTCTAGAAAAGAGTTGGTTTAATATATCTGCAGAAAGACCAGAAGGTGAATGTCAAAGCTGTCTCTGCTACTCCTGCTTACTCAGAGCAGCCAATAAGAATTCCATGATCAAGGAACCAAGTCCCTTCCCTCTATTAGCAACTCTAATGTTTCCTTACCTGGTGAGGACACACCTTGTAGATTTTGCCCCCAGTAAGGTGGGATGGAGGTTGTCTAGCTCCTCCCCCATTCTGTATAGATTCATAGAGAGCCAACAAGGCGTAACAGAGCTGATCCTGTAGAACAACAAAAGGAAAGACAACAGAAATTGCTATTTCAGAATCTGGATCCAGGACCTGTCTAGTGATGCTCCTTTCTGGAGATCTGATCTGAACTTCTCTGGCTCTGGGTGCTGGTGTACAGGGCTGCCCACACTGCTCTGATTGTTATACACACCATAAAACTCTCAACAACACTCTGTGCTATGCAGCACAAGAAAAAAGGAGACTTAGACCCAGGGATATATATATAAAAGAATCTTGTAGTTTAAAAAAAAATCATTAAAAATGAAATATTCATGTGTTGAGTATTTTATTTCTGCAAAAACTAGCAAGCTATATCATAACCAATTGTTTGACTGACTTCAGTGCCACCACCCAAATCCTTGCTAAGTCTCCTTGGGGCAACAGTTTTGCAGACAAAGCCCTCAGTGTCACTGACGTTACTCACCAGAATTCTTTTCAACTAGTAGGTCATCAGCAAGAACATTCTGAGGCTAGTTTTGAATGTAATGTACTTTATAAATACAAAGTTCTAAAGTTGACAGAAAAGATAAGATTCACTCTGTGTTTAGGTTTTAAGCTCAAAAGAGTGAAGCTCATTTCTTTCCCTGCCCACCTCAGAAAGCAATGTCCCAAAGTCCTGGTGCTGAAGGAGAGAGACCTCTGGCAATCTCCAGGAAGGCTCTCTGGAAGAGAACTCATCAGGCTGAGATCACATCACCTGGCCATTTCAAGCAGGTCTGTCAGACACACTGGTGGGCATTTTAAAAATCTGTGCCTGTGGTCTGGTCTGTAGCTACCTCTATATTGCACTGTAGTCTCCAAGAGTTCCTCTGTGATGGCTGAGTCATATAAATCTAACTGACCTGGGCTGGAACTTCAGACAATTTTGCTATTCTAAGAATGCTAGTAAAACCTTAGGGATGATAATCTGACATGATGAAAGAGAGGGAGAGGAGAGGAAAAGAAAAGAATTTGCCAAACTTTCAAGCCAGTGATAAATACCTTTCCCCTTCCTCTTAATATTGGAGACCTGACACAGGACCACTGGTTCTTATTGGCATGAAGGAATTTAATCACTCTCAGCTCCTCTATGAATTCCAAGAACCCTAGAGCTGTATGTCAAGGGTCCTAACCAGCACATTAGCAGCAAATCTGGTACATTGCTATCCAATGTTGCTGGTCTGTGTGTTGTTTAATGTATATGAATTTTTTGGAATTCATACAAAGTTAGGCAATGGGTATATATTTTGTCTAGATGAGACAGCTGGTAGAGAATGATGATTCTAAACACAAGTTTTATTCGGGCTACAAAAAATGAGATTTGTGCAATGTGAAACATGCACAAGAGAATGAATTTAGATGGCAGTGAGGAAGTAGAAATAGAGAAATTTCACAGATTAGGGAGCAGAGAATCTGACTGAACAAGCATTTATTAAATGCTTACTACATGCCAGGCAGTGTGCTAAGCACTGATGATACAAAGAAAAGTAAATATAAAGTGCTCGCCCCCTCAAGAAACTCGCACGCTAATGGAAGCTACAACATAAAAGTTATTATGCACATATAAGACATACACCCAGTAGACAGAAGGTGATCTCAGATAGCTGTTACCTGGGAAAAGTCTCTGGAAGAAGATGGGTTCTTAGCCGAGCCTTGAAGGAAGCCAGAAGGCAAGGGTGAGGAGGGAGAACATGGGGGTCAGGGAGTGAAAAGACATGGAGTCATGAGTGTTACATGGAAGTGTTATGGAAGACAGTAAGAAGGCCAGTGCTGCTGAATCATAAACTGTGTGGAGAGGAGCTAAAGTATAAGAAGACTGTAAGAGATACCACGCAGAAGACTAGTGAAACTGTCCAGGGATGATATGATGAGAGCCTGTCCCAGAGCTGTGGCTGTGTGCAAAGAGAGAAAAGGGAACACATAGGGAAAATGCTTTCAAGGTAGAAATGACAAGGCTGGCCAATAGACTGTATGCACAGAGTGAGGGCAAGAGAAAACCGAAAGATGATATTGAGGTTGTGAGCCTGAGTGACTGAGGGGATGATGCACAGAACAGAACATGCACGCTTCAAAGAAGGAAGACGATTCCTGATACCCATCCAAGAGGTCACTCTCTTTGTCCTTAGAGCGCCAACACCCTCTCCGTCTGTCAGGCTCAGTCTTACCCTCACAATTATATATGCCAGGGGTGGAGCCAAGATGGCAAAGTAGAAAGACTCAAGACTCATAGAAAGACGTATGCTAGCTCCGAACCCACAGCCCATATATTTCCTACAAGAAGAACGCCCCACAAATTCGGGATCACTGCAAGGCGCGCAGAAACACAGTGGAAAAGATTTCCGTTTCAGAGAGCCCTGGAGGCTGTCCCCAGGGTCTGTCGCGCCCCGGAAAGCGGAGCCCACCCCTGCCCTGCCCTCGCCGGGCAGCCCCAGAGGAGCGGATCCGAGCAGGCTTCAGGGACGGAACCTCCGGCGGCCACGAAGGTCCCTCCGCCCACAGACGCTCCAGGTCAGTGAGAGAGATATCTGGGCTAGCCGAGAGGGGAGCGGGGGTCTCCGTGGCTCGGGGCCCCTCAAGAGGCAGAGGCAGCGGCAGGGGCAGCGGCAGAGGTAGAGACAGCGGCAGCAGCCTCCGGGACTCCCCGAGCAGGCAGGATCTTCATTACTGAAGGTCTCTGCATAAACCACCTGAAGGAGCTGAGACTGGGAGGTGGCCCTGCCCCCACCTGCTCCATTACTGAAGGTCTCTGCATAAAGCCCCTGAGGGAACTGAGCCTGGGAGGTGGCCTTGCCCCCACCCGCTCCATTACTGAAGTTCTCTACATAAAGCCCCTGAGGGAACTAAGCCTGGGAGGTGGCCCTGCCCCCACCCGCTCCATTACTGAAGGTCTCTGCATAAAGCCCCTGAGGGAACTGAGCCTGGGAGGTGGCCTTGCCCCCACCCGCTCCATTACTGAAGTTCTCTACATAAAGCCCCTGAGGGAACTAAGCCTGGGAGGTGGCCCTGCCCCCACCTGCTCCATTACTGAAGGTCTCTGCATAAAGCCCCTGAGGGAACTGAGCCTGGGAGGTGGCCTTGCCCCCACCCGCTCCATTACTGAAGTTCTCTACATAAAGCCCCTGAGGGAACTAAGCCTGGGAGGTGGCCCTGCCCCCACCCAAGCACCAGAACTTAAGCTCACATTGAATAGAAGCCGCTCCCGCTGCGGATAGCCCTGAGACTGGGAAGCAGCATTTGAATCTCAGACCCCAAGCACTAGCTGGGCGGATCTAGGTGGGGGTGGACAGGAATCTCAGAAGTCAAGTAACTGGCTGGGAAAATGCCCAGAAAAAGGAAGCAAAACAAGACCATAGAGAGCTATTTTGATGGGGTGCAGATGTTCCCACCTTTCAATTCTGATGACGAGGAAATATTCTTACCATCAGGGAAAGACGTGGAGGGCGGGGCCTCTGTATCCCAGACACCCCAGGTGGATGTCTGGTGGACTCAGGCCATGGAAGAGCTCAAAAAGGATTTTGAAAATCAAGTTAGACAGGTGAAGGAAAAACTGGGAAGAGAAATGAGAGAGATGCAAGAAAAGAATGAAAAACGGGTCAATACCTTGGTAAAGGAGACCCAAAAAAATGCTGAAGAAAATAACACCTTGAAAAATAGGCTCACTCAATTGGCAAAAGAGGTTCAAAAAGCCAATGAGGAGAAGAATGCTTTCAAAAGCAGAATTAGCCAAATGGAAAAAGAGGTTCAAAAGCTCACTGAAGAGAATAGTTCTCTCAAAATTAGAATGGAACAGATGGAGGCTAATGACTTTCTGAGAAACCAAGAAATCACAAAACAAAACCAAAAGAATGAAAAAATGGAAGAGAATGTGAAATATCTCATGGGAAAAACAACTGACCTGGAAAATAGATCCAGGAGAGACAATTTAAAAATTATGGGACTACCTGAAAGCCATGACCAAAAAAAGAGCCTAGACATCATCTTCCATGAAATTACCAAGGAAAACTGCCCTGATATTCTACAACCAGAAGGTAAAATAAGTATTGAAAGAATCCATAGATCACCGCCTGAAAGAGATCCAAAAAGAGAAACTCCTAGGAACATTGTGGCCAAATTCCAGAATTCCCAGGTCAAGGAGAAAATATTGCTAGCAGCTAGAAAGAAACAATTCCAGTACTGTGGAAATAAAATCAGGATAACTCAAGATCTAGCAGCTTCTACATTAAGGGATCGAAGGGCGTGGAATAGGATATTCCAGAAGTCAAAGGAACTAGGACTCAAACCAAGAATCACCTACCCAGCAAAACTGAGTATAATACTTCAGGGGAAAATATGGTCTTTCAATGCAACAGAGGACTTTCAAGCATTCTTGATGAAAAGACCAGAGCTGAAAAGAAAATTTGACTTTCAAACACAAGAATGAGAAGAAGCATGAAAAAGTAAACAGCAAGGAGAAGTCATAAGGGACTTACCAAAAGTGAACTGTTAACATTCCTACATGGAAAGACAATATTTGTAACTCTTAAAATTTTTCAGTATCTGGGTAGTTGGTGGGATTATACACACACACATGTATACGCGTGCACGCACACACACATACACACATGCACACACATACAGAGACAGAGAGCACAGAGTGAATTGAATAGGATGGGACCACATCTTAAAAGAAATTAAGGTAAATGGTGAGAGAGAAATGTAGGAGGAGGAAAGAGGGTGAAATGGAATGGGGTAAATTATGTCTCATTCAAGAGGCAAGCAGGAGACTTTTTAGTGGAGGGAAAAAGAGGAGAACTGAGAAAAAAACATTAAGTTTACCCTCATCACATTCGACTAAAGGAAGGAATAAAATGCACACTCATTTTGGTATGAAAACCAATCTTACAATACAGGAAAGTGGGGGAGAAGGAGATAAGCAAGTGGGGGGGATGATGGAAGGGAGGGCAAAGGGAGGAGGGAGCAATTTGAAGTCAACACTTGGGGAGGGACAGGATCAAAAGACAAAAGAGAAACAATGAGGGGCAGGGTAGGATGGAGGGTAATTCAGTTAGTCTTACACAACACGACTATCAGGGAAGTCATTTGCAAAACTACACAGAAATGGCCTATACGGAATTGCCTGCCTTCCCAAAGGGAATGGGTAGGGAGGGAAGGATGGGGAGAATTTGGAATTCAAAGTTTTAGGAACAACTGTTGAGTATTGTTCTTGCTACTAGGAAATAAGAAATACAGTTAATGGGGAATAGAAAGTCATCTGGCCCTACAGGACAAAAGAGAAGATGGGGACAAGAGAAGGGAGGGATGATAGAAGAGAGGGCAGATTGGTGATAGGGAAAATTAGAATGCTTGGTTTACTGGCGTGGGGGGAGGGGATAAAAGGGGAGAAAATTTGGAACCTAAAATTTTGTGAAAATGAATGTAAAAAGTTAAATAAAAAAAAAAGAAGGAAGGGCTTAGGGGAAGATCATACGGTTTCTTGTTGCATTTGAGCTGCCTAGGGGACATCAAGTATAAGATGTTCAAAAGGCATGTGATGATGCAAAAGAGCTTAGGAGAGAGGTGAAGGCTGGATGTAAAGGTGTAGGAACCCTCTGTACAGAAATGATCATTGAACACATGGAAGCTGAGGAGATCATCAAAACAGTGAATATAGAGGGCAAAGAGAACTCAGGTTAGATTCTTGGGGGGCACCCATGGTTAGCGAACATAACTAGAAACCAGGAGAGAGCAGTGTCATTAAAATCTAGAGAGTGTCTCCAGGAGAAGAGGGTAATGTACAGTGTCAAAGGCTACACTGAAGCAACTGTATAGTTTCTCTTCTGCTGAGGAAAGCTAACTTAGGATTATTTTCTTTTTATCATTTTTCTTTATCTTAGGAATTTCTTTTTTAATTCCTTAGAAAATAGTTCTGGGTGAAAAGAATCCTAGAAAAAGGCAAGATTCATTCACTGAGGAAAGTATGCTTTACTTTTCTAAACAATTAAATTCAATTAAAATCATTCATTCTGATTGGTGCAAGCACCCAAGTTCCCAATGCCACCTCTTACCCTGCTCACCTTCGTTTCCTCTGCCCCCCAGGGGATACCACACAACCCCAGAAGGTGCTGCAGCTGCTCTTTGCTATAAGAGCCAATCTCCTCCAGCTTCAAAGTGCCTTCCTGAAGTAGTCTCACCAGGGAGCTGCCGTTACCTATAAAGAGACAGGGGCAGTGGGCAGGGGAGGACAGAAGGATGTCTGTCAACTACAGACAAAATAATGAGGCTGGGAACAGGAAGTATTCTAGGTTCATACAGCAATTATAGGAAATGAAGACTCAGAGCTTCCTTACACTGTAGGGACAGTAGGAACCAATGGTGAATCGTTAAGCTGTTCTTCTAGAGTTTTATTCCTATTTTAAGTTCTTCAAAACGTAGTTACATGACTATATTCCCAATGAGACAGGAGCTACTCCAGACTGGCAGACCAAGCCAGAAACCCAAATTTATTGTACCATTGCTGATCTACCACATTTCCCATTTCCAGGTTCTGAAAAACACCAGAAAGTCCCAAAGTAAAAAGGACCATCCAAGTGACTGAATTCTCACTCTATTCAATTTTCCTGACTATTAGCTAGAAAACCAGATTCTATCACAATACTTAGCTAGCCAAATAAGTCATATACCTTTGACTTATAATACCTCTGAATCAGAAAGTACCTGCAAAGTTGACATAAAAGACTTCAATGCTTCTACTTCAGAAGCTCCTGATGTGCCATTTAGAAGTCTCTTCCATATGTATTTTTGTTCTCCAACCTCTGTTTTTAAAGTCAAAGAAGTTGGGGAATGTTTGCAGAGACCCCATCAGTAGTAACTGCCTTTCTAGAAATACTTTGCTATGCTACAGATACAATCTATTTGTGGAACAAAAGCACTTGCTGGGCATTATCACTAGGTTGTCCTAAAGAGATATACCTACAATCTCAACTTGGTTTTCCAAAGAATCACAATCTCCCCATCTCTTTAAATTCTTGGTTCTGAGATAGTCTTACCAGGAACTGACTGGACTTCCAGGTTCTTGTCCTTCTCAGTGTTCACAACCACAGGTCCTCTCATCAATGGTGGGAAGAAGGGGGCGATGACAGAAGCATCGAATTTGGTGATAGGGATGCTGGCAGGAAAGGCCATCTGTTCAATCACCTCAGTCTCCATTGTGGACCAGAAATCCTCTACATTCACCTCACTGGAGCCCAGGAACTCTGGCCAAGTGAACTAAAAGGTAAATTTGAAAATAGTCACTCAATCAGTAGGTACCTAGTCTCCATCAGCCACAAAATCATCTGAATTTCAAAACTTAATAATTATAAGGGCCTAAGATTTAAAGCAAGGAAGTACCAACTAATTTACTTTACAGAAGGATAAAAATGATTTTTAAACAGTGGTATGGAGGGGATAAATACAGTTCCTATTAAAGCAGTAGCTGGTATTAACAAAAAGGAGAAGGCATAGTGAATAAAGAAGAAGGATCTCTCCATTTATTGAGAAAGTGATTAAAGAGGCAGTATTAGAATTTCTGAACCTAGCAGATCTCTGTCTAAGGAAATCAAAAGCAATTTCTCTGTGCTGGGGATGGCTGATTAGATCAATGAATACTCAAGAGTAATGAGAAATTTTAGTAAGCATAATTAACGTATTTATTGACAGGAAGTCAAAAGGAGGCCGGAAGCCAAGAGAAGAGATAGGTCTAAGTTGTAATAAGACCTTATGAGGACTATTTTATAAGATTAAAAAAGTAAAAAGCATAAGCACAGCTTTCAGTTTATCTCTGCAATAATATTTAAATCATACTTTTGTTTATACCTTAAATATGGGACAAATAATTTTAGATAAAAGTTGTTCCACAAGTATCCCTTTACAAGTTAAATGTCTTCAAAGGGCATTGAGGGTGTTAAATGAGGAAAAAAAAAGACAAAAACCTAAAACCACACAGAGATCCTGGGGGCAAGGAGGGGTCTAGAATGACTTTGTTCTTAGGGTTTGAAGAAGTAAAAGAGAAGGGAGGGTAAATGAAGGAATACACTAGAGTAAGAAGGAGGAAGAAGGGGATAGAACTTGCTATTTCTCTTAATTTCAATGTGTGAGAAGACTATTGCTGTTGCTTGTCCTTTGTTCTGGAAGAGGACTGGGACATCAGGAAAGTGATGCCATCACTTCCAACTACATTGGATTTAAGTGAGGCAGGACTGTGCAAAGTCAGCAACCTCACTCTCTCCCTCCAGAGTCATCTGGGTCTGGTGGCAAGATCTAGATCAGGAGGCCTGGGGATGACCCTGGGAGCACTATACAAACTAAGAGAAAGAGGCTGGGGCAGTTTAGCACTAGAGAAATCTCTCTTTTATCTGAAATAAACAAAGGAGAGTTGGACATGCTCATGTACACACGGTTGGTTTGAAATACATTAAATTCAACAGGATATTAAGTGGAGATCAGAAGGGGTAAGTTGAGAGAGAGAATAATCACGGATAGAGAACAATCTCAAGTAAAACAAACTTGCTGATCCTGAAGGAGCGGAGTAAAAGAGGAGAGAGAAGAAAAAAACGACAGGATCCAAGGAGAAACCTCAGATTGCATCTCAGACAACTGGGGAATAGTCGAACACAGTGTGGTACTAGGAAGTAAGAGAATATTGCTGAACTGCAAAAAATGAAAGAAACAATTTCAGAGAATTCTTGGTAGAGTAGAAAAGTAGTAACAGGAATAGTAATAATAAATGAACAGCTACTACCAGAATTCACATAGCGCCTACTGTGCGCCACGCGTTGTGCTAAGTGCTTTACAAATATTATCTCATTTGATCTTTCCAATCACCCTGTGAGGTAGGTGCTATTATTGCCCCTCATTCGGCAGCTGAGCAGACTGAGGTAAATAAGTCCCCTTGACTCCAGGTCCAGTGCCAATATTCACTGTGCCACATAACTGCCCATAATTGATAATACAGATTAACAAAGAGCGAAACAAACAGAACCAGAACACTTTATACAAGGACATAACATTGCAATAAAAAGCAGAAAACAATAAACCCCCTCAGCTCTGGAGACGTAAGAGCTAGATCCTTAAGGCAATGACCAATGTCAGAGGATCTACAATAAAGAATTTCACTCACCTCTAGACAGAGAGGTTATCAACACAAAGAGCAGAAAGAGACACATAGTTTTGGACACGGCTACCGTGTGGATTTGCTTTGACTATACTTACTTGTTCCAAGGGTTTTCACTTTTTCTTTTTCCCATTTAATTAGGCAGTGGGGAGGAGGGAGGGAAGTTGAATTACCAAAGCCAAAAAAAGAGGGCCACTGAAACACTTTTCAAATGCATATAGCAGAAGAAAGTTCAGAAATGTAGGACAATTCTGAAAGTGACATATAGAACATTTTACACAATTTGTATACTATATATTTCTAGAAAGTAAGCACTGTGAAAAAGAGCTACACAACTTCATACAGAATCTTCTGTTTTCTTCTGTATTTATGGAAATCCTCCCTTTTTTAGTGTTTAGTTCAGAAAGAATAAATTCAAAAAATAGGAATTCTGTTCTTGGATATGTTTAGTTGAAGATGCCTACTGGTCATCCAATACACAATGACTTCTCAAAAAATACTACCCTCTCCAGATCAGAACCTTACAAAGAGTTATTAATTTGACTCCATTTCTATCGGTTCTTCCCTAAAAATCAGTGCTGTTACAAGAGCAGGTTTAGGAACAGGCCCCTTTAGGCAAATTCTCTAACTTGTCTTGAAGCAGCCAAGCCAGGGCATGCTTTCCTTTTCTGAGCGGCACAAAGGCCCCACTGGAGCACTGCAGTGAAGGACACCAAGAGCTCCAGTCAAACCCTGAGAGTATCTCACAAAGAACATATTACCTCCACATTTTTCAAAGCCAAAACATTCTCTTCATTCCTCTGGGCCATCTCTACTTTGGGAGCTACTCCACAAACACCACAGATCATGTCATTGTAGTCTCGGACAGTGAGGCACTCAAATGCCCAGTAGCCACTGCACAGCAACTCCTGGAGCTGGCTCAGTTCTTCAGAACCCAGTGTTTTCTCTGGAACAAGAACAAGATTACAATGAATTTCATGCAGTCATTAGATGTCTTCCAAGGCAGTAAGTGCGAATCAGCTCTGACTTTTAGGAACAAGAATTATTTTTTGAGAAGTAGGCATAATGACCTGAAAATAAAATCAGGCCTGAAGGGCATCTTCTTCCCATCAAACCATAATGGAAATTAGCATTTTAAGATTCAGGAAACCTGAGCTTCACTTTGACATCAAGGGCTAACTCTAATCCAGTAAGGAAAGCCAAAACAAGGATGGGTAGAGATGTAGACCAATTCTAGTTTCTTTAGAAGACACAAAAGGGGCACATAAAGGTACACAAGAATAGTTCCCAAATGCTCAGGAGTACAGCTTTTAGACCATTAATCCCTTGACCCAAAGCTCCAAGAGATTTGAGGTAAGAAGTCTCAGCAAACACTGCATTTTAGATGACTCCAACACAACACACAATGACTCAGATTACTCAGGTAACCCTAAAGGATGATGAAAGTTCTTCAAAGTTAGGGGTGTCAACACTGTGCAACAGAAAGAATGCTACTCCGGGGTTCTGGCCTCAGCTCAGCAGCTAACTTGTGGTATAACCAAGGACCAGTCATTTGTTCCTTCTAAAATTGTGTTATGTCACAAAAATATGGAGATTTTCAAAATTGTCCAATCTACACGAAAAAAACCCCACTGAGGCAGAGCTCTGAATCAATGGCATTTTATTAAAGGGTCTCCAGCCCCCTCTAATGAAGTGGATCTTAGATTTTCCTCATGATCTGAGATGCCTCCTTCCTCCAAGGCCTTAATTTTATAGTGCTTGTACCTGGACAATGCAAGTGGAGCAGAACAGAAATACAAAGTCTTTTTGGTGGGTAGAGCTTGCCCTTGACCTTCTAGGAGGGTTTGCACAAAGTAGAGAATCACATTGGTTGACAAATGGACTAGTACGCAGACCATACCAGAACTATCTTGACCTTTCAGCCAAGCCAATGAGCACAATTATGGGCTGGTAGAAAGGCCAGCAACCAGGTAACTCACTGGCTATGTGTTCATGGTCATCTCCCCATGTTGGGCAACAGAGGGATGAAAAGGGATGGAGGGGCAACAAAAATTGTTGGGGGGCTTTCCATGTAATCGAGTCACCTCTGCCATGATGGGCCTGGGCACCATAACAAGGAAAAGCAAGGGTGAAGGTCCTCTAGTTAGCTTCCTATGATTAAACAAATGAACTTAAAATCTGCAGTTTACAGCTCTGAGACCTATTATTGGACCTTATAATCATTACCCCTATCAAACTGATTAATACTGACTGGAATAAAATAGGGGTCCAATAAAGCATCTATCACAAAAGAACCCTCTTAGCTCTCCTCTGGTTTTAGGCTGTAGGATTTAAGGGAGTTTCAGACTGCTTTTTCTTTTCAGATAAATCAGTAGTTTCAAAGCGATTTTCCTAATCAGCTTCCACAGCCTAAAACTTTGTTGCTGCTTAAGGCCTGAACTCAGATCTCAGGCCTCACCTGTATGTTCTTGGACTGATTCCAGGACACTGCTGATGGCCACCTTAGGGTCCTCTCCCAGTTTGATGTGATTTCTGATTGCAAAGAGCAGATCCAAACTCACCAACAGTTTGCTCCCCACATTAAAGAGACCTAATAGTTAAAAGGAAAAAAGGAGTCAGTCTTTTGGACTGGATGCTGGAGTGCCAAACAACCTAAATGCCAACCTATCCTAAGGCTAATCAAGGTCCAGGAGGCAGCGCATGCTAGGAATCCCCTTCCCTCACCTCTCAACCCCCAAATCACTGATTAGTATTAAAGACAAGTCTAGCTAACTGAACTTGTGTGACATTTACATAAGAATGGACCAAGAAGATTCATTTTGCATTTCTTCTTTAACTTCTCTGTGGCGAGGGACAAGGTCAAAAGAGAGAATAGGATAAATGTGGGGCAGGATGGGATGGAGAGAAATATAGTTAGTCTTCCACAACATGAATATTCTGGAAGTCTTTAGCAAAACTACACATATATAGCCTATACTGAATTGCTTGCTTTCTCAGTGGGGAAGAGTGGGGAGGGAGGAAGGGAAAGAAGTTGGAATTCAAAGTTTTAGGAACGAAGGTTGAGAATTGCTTTTGCATGCAATCTGGAAATAAGAAATACAGGTAATGGAGTACAGAAATCAATCTTGCCCTACAAGAAAAGAGAGAAAATGAGGATAAGGGAAGGGAGGGGTGTGATAGAATGGAGGACAGATTGGGGGAAGAGATAATCAGAATGCATGGTGTTTTGGCGTAGGGGGAAGGGAGAGATGGGGAGAAAATTTGAAATTCACAATCTTGTGGAAATGAACGCTGAAAACTAAAAATAAATAAACAAACAAGAAAAAAACTTCTCTGGCTTCATTCCTTCTCTTCAGATACACTCATTTTGCATTTCTTTGATCTCTCCCCCCACCTTCTTTATAGCTCTGTTTTGTGTGCCATCTTACTCCCGTAAGACTGTAAGCTTCTTGAGGACAGGAATCATCTTTCTTATTTGTATTGCCAGCACTTAGCACAAGTGCCTGGCACAAAGTAGATACTTTGTAAATGAATGCTGAGTAATAGTAAATTCAAACCCTTCAATTTGGAGAGATTAAAGTTAAAAGAAGACATGATTGAAAGCTTTAAAATCAAGAATATTATTCTAAAAGGCAACTGAGCTTTGTTCACTAAGTTTTGGGGCATATCTCTAGGGAAGCTTGAAAGTTACAATTTAGGGCTATAAAAGTAGTCCTACTTTATATGGTAGGAAGGTAAAAGTGGGTTCCCATAATCCCTTAAATGATGATTCAGGGTGAAACTATAAAATACATTCAAGATGAGTTTAGATGGGTTCAAAAATAATGAGTTAGGAAGAGAAAAAAGATATTTTAGGACATGCACAATTTCCCACTTTTACTTGATGTATCCGCAACAGTACCTGCCACAAAATCCCAAAGTTGAAAGGACTTCAGTCATCTATCTAGTTCAACCAATGTATAAAAGAAATTCCTTAATACAACCTCAGCCTCTGCCTGAAGACCTCCGAGGAAGGGAACGCTAACGCCTCTAGGAGCAGGCCAATCCCCTCTGGACAGCAATAAGTGTGAGGAAATGCTTCTGGACAGTGATGCTAAATTTGTCTCTGCAACTTCCACACACAGCTCCTAGAGTCTTGTGTTTTAGAATCAAATAGAGCAGGTCCTTCCTCTACACAATAGCCCAGCAACCTCTTGAAGAGAATGCTCACCCCCTGCTCTCCCTAACATATCCAGTTCTTTCAATTAACTCTCATGTCATGGACTGAAGGCCCATCGCCATCCTGGAGAAAAGCACTGATCCAGTGACTGGAATGGATCACAGGGCTGACCGAACCTCAATGGTTTGGGACATTAGACTTCAGAACTCATCATATGGGCTCAGCTGGAGTGGAAGTGATCTGCCTACCTGTGTAGATGTCTGTGAAGCTGTGCAAGGCCAGACACTGTGGATTCAAACACATCTTCACCTGAGCAGTAACCAGCTGTAATCGGTTTGCTGTCAGCAACCAGCACTCCTGTGGTCCAGCCAAGGAGCTAAAGCAAAAAAAAAAAAAGAAAAGAAAAGGGGGGAAAAAGGCAGAATAGACACCAACTCCTAATGGATCTACAAGGTTACATGAACCAGGGTGATATTTTCAAGAACTGATAGAAAAAATAGGAAATGGTTTTGAAAGCTTCAGCTCTAAAAGGTTTTCCAGACCATATAAATGCTGCTTAGTTACAAGTTCTTTCTTTCTCATCACCACTAAATTTAAGTTCACTGTTCCTCCCCATCATACACTCACCTAAGCCCAAGAGGTGTTTCTGAAACTATGCTTCCATCTGCGTGTTTCGGTCTTGGTAAATTCCAAATTGGGCAAAATGTTGCTTAGGGTGTAGGGATGTTGGAATAAATATTCAATACTGAATTAATATCTAATTCTAAGAAAATAAGTTCTGTGGAGAGAGCCTCAGGAAAGGCAGAGTATATATAATAAAATGTCTCAAAATTAAGGGGCTTGAAAAAGGCCTCTGAAAGGTAGGGCTCAGTGTAACTAGAATGGAGTAAGCAGGGGCCAGGATAAGGCTAAAAGGGGCTCTTACTTTTGTCCCCCTTTGAATAATGGGCTGCTACAGAGGAGGCACTGCGTGGATGGAGATTCGTAATAATTCGACCAAGAGGTCTGCTCGATGGTGACCGTCTCCTCACTCACGTTGGACAGGATGAGTCGGGAGCTGTTGAGTTCGTGGATCAGGGTGAAGACCTCGGCCAGCTCCGACTCATTCTCTGGGATCTGCAGGACCTTGCGCAAAAGCTGCAGTGTGGACTGGCGTTGGATCTCCTTCTGGGCCTGGCTCAAGGGCTCAGTTGTATTCAGCACATCGGGGGATGGCGAGCTCACCTCCTGGGATGAGATGGAACTGTTCACCAGGTCATCAGGGCAGAATGTGACAACCTTGGGGTGCACACCCAGTTATGGAGGCCCAGGACCTTGGGTCTTTGCTGCCCTCTGGAATAGATTCAAGGGCCAGTCCCCAAGTAAACATCAGCACTGCCTTTCCCTGGCCCACCAACTCTAAAAGTATAAAAAGCTAACTCTTTCCAGCATTTGTGGCAGAATAAAGCACTATAAACTCATGAAGTTATTGCTGACTTGGAATTTACAGCTGAAAGGTAGGGAATAGAAGTTTCCATGTTCAAAACTTTATTTTCTTCAACTGCTATTTCCCTCTTGAATCTCAACAAAATCAGTCATTCAGCCAAGGCAAGGCTTCTTAGTGGGTACTTAGTAAATTGCCTGATTTGTGGTACTGAATATAACAATATAATCCCCTCGCCTATTTTTCAAAAGGATTAATTTCTCATCTCCAGGGTCTGTTTTAATTTATATTTTACAAGATCCCAAGTGTGGTTTTTAAAAAAAACTACTTGATCTTAACAACAGCTAACAATAACATGTATTAGAGTTTAATGAGAGTTACAAAACTGGAGTTTTAATTAGGTGCCTCTAAAAGGTTCCTAAGGACAGAGAGGATGAATCCAGGCACAAAATCCCTAGACAAGTCTATTTTTGTTATAAAAATAAACTCCAAAATCATGAGATATAGGATGAGGGAGTGAGTTGAATCCAAGGGGCAGTGGGGAGTGAAGCAGCCCCACATACTGCACCTCTACAAGTATTGCAATTATCTAGAGATGGACCCCACAACTAAACATAATAGATGTCTCCTGTAGTTTCTACTTGACCTTAGAAAAGAAATCACCAATTTAAGGGCAGGGATCAATTCATGTGCTGCAACCTGTAAAGGGGAAGGCAGCAGCAACCTTAAGTGAAAAGAGAAGGGTGTTTCAAGGCCTAGACCCTGATGAGAGGTGTTGGAGAAGGATTTAGAACTATCTACTTATCCTACATAGCAGGAACACTGACCAGTTACATTCTTTGAAAATGGGAGCTGGAGTCAGAGAACTGTGTTCAAAAAGTGGTTCTATTATTTATAACTTAAATAACTCTCCTCTGGGCCACAGTTACATCTGTGAATTTAAGGAATTGGATTAAATGATCTCTAAGATCCTTTCCAGTTCCAAATTCGATGATCCAGTGTTTAAATTCCTCCCTTTTGCCTACTCTGTCTTGAGCGGTCCTAAATTCAACAAGCTCTAAGCCTGCTTTACCTAGCAACAAGTATGCTAACCATAGGAACCAATAGCTCAGAAAGAGAATTTCCCATTCTTGCATCTAAATGGGACACCAAAATTCTGCCTAATGAATAAAAGTCAAACTCCTTTTGCTTGTCATTCTAATCCCACCACAATCATGCTTCTGGCTACTTTTTTAGCCTTATTTCATACCATCCTGCTATAAATATTCTGTGATTCAAATAAATTGGACTCTTTTCTAGCTCCTGAACAAGACCTGGGCTCTCAGAGCTCCACTCACTGTTCCATATGCTTGGAATGCCATCCAACTCCCTGCCTCAGACCTCACATAGCATTTTGTTTATGTACCAAATACACAATATTATAGAAGTGCTTTATAATTAACTATATTTACATCTCATTTACCCCTCCCAAGACTCTGAGTTCCATGAAGGCAAAGGTTATTTAAATTTTGTATCCTCAGTATCTACCACAATGCCCTCCTCACAGCCAGTAACTAATAAATGCTTGATGAACAAATGAGACAAACCCTTGTGAGAGTGTGAGAACTTGCCATACTCAAAGCTGGTGATATAGGTAAAGTGTTTTTCTGTAGGCCAAAACACAGTTACATTTTGAAGAATTTCCATGCAGAAAATAAAATGAGATGTTGCTTTATATAATAAAAACCAATGTGGAAGTCTCAATGAAATACAACATGTTTTAATTCAAAAGGACTCTACAGCACCAGACTGAAATCCTCCAGAATCAGATCTCTAAACATTTTCACCATCACCTCTCAGAAAATACAAAAACTAACCCTTTGTTTCCCCCAGGGTTCCATATCAGGGCTCAGTCTACTACTCATTGCTTTGGTTTGTCCTTCATACTAATTAGGGGCCTGTAGATGGACAAAGTGTGAACCACCATGTTAGCCTAATAGCTTTGCACTCTTACTACTAAAACACACTTATAGTGATCTAGCAGAACACTTGAAGTCTGATAGAACTGTGATTTTCTACAATAAATCTCAACCCAAAATCAGCATATTTACCCAAAGGAGGTGGGAAGAAGAAAGAACTCACAACAGACTTGGGTGTTTTCTCAATTCGGTCTTTGGCAAGGTTGTAGCCGCAGCTGGGACAAATTCGTGGCTTGTGCCTGTTGGTGTAGACATAGCTACAGGAGGGATTCTTACACTTTCCTCGGCCTCTTGATGTTGCCAGGCCTAAGTCCTGAGGAAAATATAACATTCAAACTTACTGACCTCTATGCCAGAATGACATATCAACAAGTCATGCAAGAGCAATTAAGATAATTTGATTTAATCTCATTCCCAAAAAGCTCAGTCACATAGAGCCTTCCTTCAACTCTAATCAAACACCCCAGTTTGACTCTGTCACCAACTTGCAGTGTAATCTTGGGCACATCTCTGGGTCTCAGCATACCAATCTGTAAAATGGAGTTGGTCTAGATCAAGGTTTCTTAACCTGGAGACCACAAACTTGGGGGTTTTTTTGGTATGTATTTAGTATTTAATTTTTCCCCAGTTACATGCAAAAACAATTTTTAACATTTGTTTTTTTAAATTTCAAATTCCAAATTCTCTCCCTTCCTCCCTTCCCTACTCTCCTTCACTGAGAAGGCAAGCAACTCCATATAGGCTATATATGTATAGTCATGCAAAACACATCCATAATAGTCATGCTGTGAAAGAAAACAGACCAAAAAACCCAAGAAAAATAAAGTGAAAAGAAAAAAATCCAAAGTTGTTTCAATCTATATTCAGACATCATCAGTTCTTTCTCTGGGAATTGATAGCACTTTTCATCTTAAGTCCTTCAGAGTTGTCATGGATCATTCAAGAACAGCTAAATCAATCATAGCTGATCATCTTATAATAATATTGCTGTTACTTTGTAGCCCACAAATTTCACTTTGCATCCACAAACTTGTTTTTAAAAAATGTTGCAACTGTATTTCTATGTAATTGGTTTCCTCTGTAATCCTACATTTTATTTTATGCATTAAGAAACATTATTCTGAAAAGGGATCCATAGGTTTCATCAGACTGCTAACAGAGTCCATGACACAAAAAAGGTTACGAGATCCCTGGTTTAGATGTTATCTAGCATCTTATGTTACACAACAGGTCTCTGTAGCTCTGACAGTCAAGAATTCTATTACAAAAAGTTACGAAGAGCTCCACTGGGCAGACACCCCTACAAGGAACAGCTACCTCCTGTGGGCCCACAGCCCAGGTCCCTGAAACAGTCACTCCCCACTTTGCTAGCACTTACTTGACATTCAGTGTGACAGTTTTTACGTTAAATGATCAACTAGGTCGGTTGAAACAGATGACCTGAGTAAAATCACTGACTGGGAACACTGCCTCCTTAGAGAACTAGGTCTTATTCATTTCTGAAATTCTGAAATGTCTTTACTTTCCAGAAGTATAGTCTAATAATCCAGATGATCTAGCAATATCAGGATTGGCTGAATAATTATCAAACCATCAGTCAATCTGCCCAAAGCCACTATTATAAGGGAGTTGTTTGGCTAGGTTAGTGCTTTGGAGAGATTTAAGAGAAAAGTAATCTTAGAGGACCAAGAACTACTCATTGGTGGAGTGGAATATTAATAGTTGATGACTCTTAGTAAAGGACTTCGACTGATCTGCATCTTATCAGCTTCTCCCAGTCAGAAAATTTAGTAGCATGTTCTAAATAGAATGCTTCAGGTCACAGACATTTAAAATTAAAGCTTCTCCTGAAGAAATTCGGATAGCCCTGTGAATCCCTTGGGATTCCAGCATCAGTAATCAACTCTCCCCAATTCTGTCCCAAACCAACCTCTATATCAAACTTCATGCATAAAAGTGGCACTCACCAGTGTGACAGTACAGCTGTATTTATAAGAAGGGAATATATTCGGTTTGACCTCCACAACCTTCACCTGAGATGTCCCATTAGGACTGTTTTGCAGCTGTGGATCAGAACAGATAAAACTGGTTTCAATGACTTGATTTTTCAGTTAGCAGGTTAACTGCTATTTTAATTAATATTTTCAGATGACATGCAGTGTTTTGCTGGGATTACAAGTCCTGAAAGCACCCAGTAAATAATTTCTAGTGATTCCAATGGAAAAAAAAAATCTTCATTATGAATTGTGATGAATTATGGGCTGTTAAATCACTCATGCCGCTAAAAGAAAACTCATCCCAAATCCAGGGGCTGCCATGATTTCACAAAATGTGCAACTGTTTCACTTTCCGGTTTAAATGTAAATCAGAAACATTTGCCAGTTCTGAGCAGGTGAGGCCAGTGAAAGATTTTCTTTAAAGGAATTTGACTCACCTTTTGCTCACTGATGCCAGACAGCTGTTGGACAGAGTGGCCCAACTGCTTCATTGTACTTGGCTTCAAGCCAGGAGTCCTCACTAAGGAAGACTTTTCTGTGGGAAGAGGGGTGGAGATGGTGAATGAGAAGCATTTTGTAATACTTTGCCTGACTTAGCTAAGTAATGATAATTAAATCCCCTACCTCCCTCCCACATTCCCACCTATTCCCCATAGACAGGATCTAACTAGCCTCACTACCATTCAAGGGTGCCCCACATATAGGAAGACTTGGAACCTTTACCATTTAAAGAAAAGTACTCTTTGATCCTTGGCAAATCAGTGCTGCTCTCTCTCCCCACATTCGCTGGGGCTGGAAGAATTGCTCGCATGGGTCTTGCTGCAGCCAGTAAGGAAGGTTTTCCTCGAACTCTACTCTTTAGTTCCTGAGCTCTGTGGCTAATGGTGGGCAAATCAACTCTGTGAGACAAGAAGGGCAATTTTCAACTTGGTCTGGAATCTTTGGGGGCATGAAGAGGACCACAGGAAATTTACAGCAAAGCTAACAACTCCTAGATTTCTGCTCTGGAGAAAAGACAACACCATAACTATTCAACTTGTTTCCTTAGAACAAAGCTTCTCTAAAGTAGAGATTCAGCTAAGAAATCAAGTCTATCCAAAATCAACAGAAACAGCAACCACATCTTGAGGAGCCACCCTGAAGGCATCATCTGCTAAGGCCTCTCCTCCCATTCCCAGGGTCTAATCCTGGAAACTTGTGGCTCATTAAGCAGCCTGCTGGATCAATATAACTTAGGCTGAAGCCCTTAAGTTACAGGTCACAGCAGTACTTTAGCAGGAGGATGAGTAAGATTTGCAAGAGAAGAGACAAGAAGCCCAATGAAGGAAGTGGTCAAGGAGTGCAGCCATCTCACATCATTCTTCACACAGGACAGGAACAAGAGGGAATTTTATCATCAGAGGATGAATGCTGAGCACAAAGGACCAATCATTTTCTCACTGAATGTGAAGTGAGGCTTGCCACCCAAGGTCTGAAGGAAAATTCACTGGAAATCTCAGCAACATATGGGGAATGGAGCAACAATACATTGGAACAAGCAAAAGGCTTGGAGACTAGAAAGGTGAGTTGTATCCTCACTCTTCATCTGTCACTGTGTAACCATAGGCAAAATGCAGAAACTTTTATTTTTTGTCCCTAGTACCTAGTCACTATGGTGACTCTGCATATAGTAGGTATTTAAGTACTTGTTAGATTTCTCAAGGCCTCAATTTCCTCATTTGTAAAATGGGGACTGTCCCCTTTCCTTCCTGCTCTCCTGGGAAAAATACATATGAAGGTATTTTCAGCTCTTTGGACGAGTACTTCTTTATAAAAATATACACTCATTGCAATAATTCAAAAGACCCACTATTTTATCGCACCTCCTCTACACATTAGGAGAGGGTTTCCTGGGTTTCTGTGGCCAAAAGACACAAAACAAAACAAAAAACTTCACTTTTCTGTTGACTTGTCTCTTTATACTTAGCTTAGGCTGGTCCTCTGATGATAAATACAACTCTCAGCTATACCTGTCAGAGCATTTACTCCAGTGGCAAAAGCCTTTGGAAACCCAGTCATTTCTTTGTCAAAATGACCTATGTTTACATAACCTTATACAGACATAGAGCAACTCACCCTGAGGGTTTTTTTGCTGTGGATGATGGAACACTGGAGGTCCTGGTTCCCTCCATCAGTGGTGGCACATGGGGTTGTGAGCTCTCTCTCTCATCTGACCCAGAGGTAGCTTCATGTTCCATACCATGCTTGCTTGACAATGTCACTACTGCTGAATTCCCACTCTCGCCTGGTGTCCCTGGGTTAGTGAGGATGTGAGCCTCAGAGATGATGATCTCCTCCCATTCTCCTTCCTGGACTGATTCACCCACAGGTACCACACTCAGGAGCTGGCTAACAGCTTCTGAGTTTTCCAGGGTCACTTTGGAGGGATTTTCCTTCACAGTCCCCTGATCCAAGGTGATCGGCTGCTGACTTCGTTTAGTGACAGGGGCTTTGGGGGAGATACTGGAGCCCAATTCCACTTTGATTTTGGCTGGCTTTTCCTAGAAGGAAGAAATATCTTCATTTCACAGAATTAAGAATTCAGAATTAAGAGGAAAAATTTCTACCAAAATGCTTCGTGAGGTGATGACATGTTTACCAGCCTTTTCATATAACTCAGAATGACATGTCTTAGCTGATTCTTTCACATTGTGTCTAGGATAGGTCACTAAGCCTATGAGTAACCTATCTTGGGTTTACTTAACACAAGAGGGGAAGAGGTCAACAAAAACCAAGTGAATTCCAATATTTAACAAGGTATAGCAGAAATTACACTGGATTTCAAGTCGGAAGGCTTTGCCCTAAAACTAACCCTACCCCTGCAACTTATGTGTGAAACACTGCAAGATACAGAATCTTGGACCCCACAAGGCTGTTATGAGAATCAGCTGCGATAATGTATGTAAATTGGTTTGCAAAGCTTAAAGAGTCGTTATAGAAGTGCAAGCAATATTTTACATTAGAAGTAGGCACCTTGAAGGCAGGCATTGGTTTTCCTTTTGCAATTGTATTCTGACCTCTTAGCACAATGTGTGACAAACAGTAAGGTCTTAGTAAGTACTTTTTCATCCAATCATTTTTTGCAAAATTTCTCCACTTAGTATTCTACAGCAGACACTGAGGAACAGACCACAAATTATCTTCTTTGTGGTCCTTTTTGGCACATCTTGAGAACAAAGCAATAACCAAGTTCTATTAAATTATTTTTCTTAATGTCTTTGGGAGCACTATGAAAAAAACTTCAATACTTTTTTTTTTTTTGCCTTTTCAAGGAGAACCTGTAAGTCATTCTATGATTTAACTGTCACTTCTTTAATGTTTTACATTCCTATAAAGGAGTAATGTTAGGCCCGCTAGAGTTCATTTTGTTTACTAGCTAGGTACTGATTTACTACTGATTGCTGGGTAAAGATGTGAGAGTACAAAAGCTCAGTTGTTATTTACAAATTATTATAAATCTACAAGTCTTAGCTACCTCTGAACATTTTCCACAACTCTACAGCCTCTCTAGAACTGGAAAGAGACTTTGTAGGACCCAAGTCCATTTTGTATTTTTTCTAATAAGCTGCCATAGACAAAGAATTCATCACCTGCATACTGGTGAGAAGCTCTACATAGCTAGTACCCAGGTAGCAGACCTGTGACTAGGACCATAGTGCAGTTTAGCAGGACCAGCCAGAGCTTGTATTACCCCTGGAAAAGTCTTTGAGAAACTAGAGTCACCTATATACCACCAAGAAACGTAAATGATTTGTCCAGGACCATGGAGTCAATATGTATCAGAATCAGGACTTGAACCCAGATTTTTTCTGTCTCAAGGCTGGCATTCTACCTACTTATTCATGTAACCTTTTATTTATAGGTCTTTTTATATCTAGATCACACATTCATTTGGAGTTCGTGGTATATGGTGTGTGATTTCTGCTTGACTAATTTCCAGTGTTCATTGAACTTTTGTGCAATATGGAGTTCTTAACCAAGCAATTCAATTTCTCAAACACAACAGTACTATTTAATTACTTCTCAGTACTGCGCACCTAATCTGTTCTACTGATAAGCTTTTTTTTTTTTAAATCAACAAAGAAATTTTGATGATTACTGCTCCGTGGTATAACTTGAAATCTGGTACCACTAAGTGTCTCCCTACCTTTTTTATTATTTCCCTTTGACATTCTTGACTTTTTGTTCCTCCAGATAAATTGTGTTATAATATTTCCTAGGTCTATTAAAAAAACTCAGGCAGTCTGATACTGTATTGAATTTGTAAATAAATTTAGTTGTAGGGGGCGGAGTCAAGATGGCGGAGTAGAAAGACGAACGTTTACGAGCTCCGAACCCACAGTCCATGGAATTAATGTAAAAAGAGATCCCCATAAGTTCTGGATCACTGTAAGGTGTGCAGAAACAGAGTGGAAGAGATTTCTGTTCCAGAGAGCCCTGGAGAGCCGTCCCCAGGGTCCGTCACGCCCCGAAAAGCGGATCCCACCCCAGTGCTGCCCTGGCCACGGCCCCATAGAAGCTGATCCGAGCAGGCTGCAGGGACGGAGGCTCTGGCGGCCGGGAAGGTCCCTCCACCCATAGAAGCTACAGGTCAGTGAGAGAGACGGCTGGGCTGGCCGAGACAGGGAGTGGAGTGTCTCCGTGACTCAGGCCCCCTCAGGAGGAAGCAGCGGAGGCAGAAGCAGGGAAGGGGGTGGCGGTGGCAGAGGCAGCAGCTGCGGTGGCGGCCCGGGACTCCCCCAGCAGCAGGCAGGATCTTCATTACTGAGAGTCTCTGCATAAACCCCCTGAGGGAGCTGAGCCTGGGAGGCGGCCCTGCCCCACTCCGCTCCATTACTGAAGGTCTCTGCATAAAGTCCCTGAGGGAACTGAGCCTGGGAGGCGGCCCCCGCCCCCACCCCAGCACCAGAACTAAAGCTCACATTGATTAGCAGCCGTGCGCAGTGCGGAAAGCCCATTTGAATCTCAGACCCAAAGCACTAGCTAGGCGGATCTAGGCAGGGGTGGACAGGAATCTCAGAAGTCAAGTAACTGGCTGGGAAAAGGCCTAGAAAAGGGAAGAAAAATAAGACTATAGAGAGTTTTTTCGAACAGATGCAAATGATCCCGACTTTTGGATCTGACGAGGACGAGGACATATTCTTGCCATCAGGGAAAGACATGGAGGGCGGGGCCTCTGTATCCCAGACATCCCAGGGGGATGTCAGGTGGGCTCAGGCCTTGGAAGAGCTCAAAAAGGATTTTAAAAAGCAAGTTAGACAGGTGGAGGAAAAACTGGGAAGAGAAATGAGAGAGATGCAAGAAAAGAATGAAAAACGGGTCAATACCTTGGTAAAGGAGACCCAAAAAAATGCTGAAGAAAATAACACCTTGAAAAATAGGCTCACTCAATTGGCAAAAGAGGTTCAAAAAGCCAATGAGGAGAAGAATGCTTTCAAAAGCAGAATTAGCCAAATGGAAAAAGAGGTTCAAAAGCTCACTGAAGAGAATAGTTCTCTCAAAATTAGAATGGAACAGATGGAGGCTAATGACTTTCTGAGAAACCAAGAAATCACAAAACAAAACCAAAAGAATGAAAAAATGGAAGAGAATGTGAAATATCTCATGGGAAAAACAACTGACCTGGAAAATAGATCCAGGAGAGACAATTTAAAAATTATGGGACTACCCGAAAGCCATGATCAAAAAAAGAGCCTAGACATCATCTTCCATGAAATTACCAAGGAAAACTGCCCTGATATTCTACAACCAGAAGGTAAAATAAGTATTGAAAGAATCCATAGATCACCGCCTGAAAGAGATCCAAAAAGAGAAACTCCTAGGAACATTGTGGCCAAATTCCAGAATTCCCAGGTCAAGGAGAAAATATTGCTAGCAGCTAGAAAGAAACAATTCCAGTACTGTGGAAATAAAATCAGGATAACTCAAGATCTAGCAGCTTCTACATTAAGGGATCGAAGGGCGTGGAATAGGATATTCCAGAAGTCAAAGGAACTAGGACTCAAACCAAGAATCACCTACCCAGCAAAACTGAGTATAATACTTCAGGGGAAAATATGGTCTTTCAATGCAACAGAGGACTTTCAAGCATTCTTGATGAAAAGACCAGAGCTGAAAAGATAATCTGACTTTCAAACACAAGAATGAGAAGAAGCATGAAAAAGTAAACAGCAAGGAGAAGTCATAAGGGACTTACCAAAAGTGAACTGTTAACATTCCTACATGGAAAGACAATATTTGTAACTCTTAAAATTTTTCAGTATCTGGGTAGTTGGTGGGATTATACACACACACATGTATACGCGTGCACGCACACACACATACACACATGCACACACATACAGAGACAGAGAGCACAGAGTGAATTGAATAGGATGGGACCACATCTTAAAAGAAATTAAGGTAAATGGTGAGAGAGAAATGTAGGAGGAGGAAAGAGGTGAAATGGAATGGGGTAAATTATGTCTCATTCAAGAGGCAAGCAGGAGACTTTTTAGTGGAGGGAAAAAGAGGAGAACTGAGAAAAAAACATTAAGTTTACCCTCATCACATTTGACTAAAGGAAGGAATAAAATGCACACTCATTTTGGTATGAAAACCAATCTTACAATACAGGAAAGTGGGGGAGAAGGAGATAAGCAAGGGTGGGGATGATGGAAGGGAGGGCAAAGGGAGGAGGGAGCAATTTGAAGTCAACACTTGGGGAGGGACAGGATCAAAAGACAAAAGAGAAACAATGAGGGGCAGGGTAGGATGGAGGGTAATTCAGTTAGTCTTACACAACACGACTATCAGGGAAGTCATTTGCAAAACTACACAGAAATGGCCTATACGGAATTGCCTGCCTTCCCAAAGGGAATGGGTAGGGAGGGAAGGATGGGGAGAATTTGGAATTCAAAGTTTTAGGAACAACTGTTGAGTATTGTTCTTGCTACTAGGAAATAAGAAATACAGTTAATGGGGAATAGAAAGTCATCTGGCCCTACAGGACAAAAGAGAAGATGGGGACAAGAGAAGGGAGGGATGATAGAAGAGAGGGCAGATTGGTGATAGGGAAAATTAGAATGCTCGGTTTACTGGCGTGGGGGGAGGGGATAAAAGGGGAGAAAATTTGGAACCTAAAATTTTGTGAAAATGAATGTAAAAAGTTAAATAAAAAAAAAGAGTATAGTCAAAAAGAATGACTTAAGTGAATCAGAAAGTGAGGAAAAATAAATAAATAAATTTAGTTCTACTGGCATTTTTATTTTATTGACATGAATCTACCACGAGTAATTAATAGCCCTCCAAACAGTTAAGCCTGCCATTAATTCAGTAAAGTGTGTTTTGCAGCTGTATACACGTAAGTCCTACGTATATCTTGGAAGGTAGACTCCCACTTTTATCACTGCTTTATCTGTCCCTGCTTTAGGACATTTTTTTGCTTCATATGAGTTTAGCTGGTTCTTTTCTTTCCCTATTTTTACAAATAATTTGAGTAATAATGGAAATAGTTATTCTCTGAATTCACCTATGAAACTAGGGTTTGTTTTTTCCCTAAGTTCCTTGGAACCAAAAAACTTGGATTACTGATGGTAGAAGTCATTCTTTAACAAAAACATCTGAAAAATCGACAGCAGTCTGACAGAAATTAGGTTTAGATCAATGCTTCACACCATATACCAAGGTGCGGCCAAATGGATAAATGACTTAGACATAAAAGGTCACATCATAAAAAATTAGAGGTGCGAGGAAAAAAAAATTATATTTCAGATCTATGAGGATAGAGGAAGAATTTATAAATAAACAAGTGATAAAGAGGATGACAAAATAAAATGGACAATTTTTATTATATAAAATTTAAAACTGTTTAAACAAACAAATCTAATACAGTAAAAAATAGAAGGAAATAGGGTGACTGGGGGAAATCATTACAACTAGTCTCTCTGACAAAGGTCTCATTTTCAAGATGAGAAACTGATTCAAATTTATAAGACTAAGAGCCATTCTCCCATAGTCAAAAACTTGAAAAGGTAGTTTTCAAAGGAGAAAAGTCCAAGTTATCAAAAATAATTAGAGAAATGCAAATAAAAGCAATTTTGAGGATTCATCTCACAACTATCAGACTGGCAAACAGGATTAAAAAAAAGAAAAGGATAAATATTAGAAGAGCTACGTAAAAACAGTTATAGCAATACATTGCTGGAAGAGCTGTAAATTTACATTTCATAGCCCTTTATAACATGTTCCTCTCTAAACTTCTGTTCTTTTAACACCTAACAACCCATCCTTATCCACTTACAGTTTGAGTCAGTGACACTGACTTCCTTGCTGTTTACAACAAGACATGCCATCTCCAGACTCCAAGTATTTCCTCTAGCTGGAATCTCACGCATGGAATGCTCTCCTTCTTTGTCTTTGCCTCCCAGATTCCTCCAAGTCCTAGACAAAATCCAACCTCTGCGAGAAGTCCTTCCTGATCATTCTCAATTCTAGTGTCATCTCTCTGTTGATTATTTCTAATTATCCTGTACATACCTTCTTTATACTTACTTGCATATTGTTTCCCCCATTAGTTCTGTATTCTCAGCACTTAGTACAGGGCCTGGCACAAAGTAGGTGCTTAATAAATGCTTATAGATCGACTGACTGAATTGGATCAGCCTTCTGGAAAACAATTTGCTAACTATTCCCCAAAAGTTCCCAAATTGTACAAACCTTTTTATCCAGCTATATGACTACTAGGCCTATAAGAAGAAGAGAATCAATATGTACAAAAATATTTATAGCAGTTCTTTTTGTGTTAAGCAAAAATTAGAAACTCAGAGGGGGTGTCTTCCCACTGAGGAACAGCTAAACAAATTATGGTATATGAACATAATGGGTTATCATAATGCAATATGATAATGACAATTTCAGAGGAAACTGATGCAGAGTACAGTGAGGATAAGAACAATTTATATCACATTATAGGGAAAAACAACTTTGAAAGGCTTTAAAACTTTTATCAATGAAATGATAAACCATGAGTTCAAAAGAATGAAGATAGAACATGCCACCTACCTACTGAGGAGAGATGATGAAGTTAAAATGAAGAAAGAGATCTTTTCAGATATGAATAACATGGGAACTTGTTTTGCTAGACTATACAGATTTGTATTGAGGGATTAGGCAAAGTGGCACAGTGGAGAGAATACTAGGCCTAGAGTCAAGAAGACCTAAATTCAAATCTAGCCCCAGACACAGCTGTAAGATCCTGGGCAAGTCATTTACCCTATTTGTCTCAGTTTCCTCCTCTGTAAAATGAACTGGAGAAGGAAATGGTAAATAATTCCAGTATCTTTGCCAAGAAAAGCTCACACGGGGTCATGGAGAGCTGGACATGATGGAAATGATTCAACAATAACAACAGAGGGATTAAAAAATATACATTCAATGAGTAGTTGGGAGAGGTGAGAATGAGTGTGTGTGTTTATCCTTTGTTGCCAAAGACGACCATGACATCAGAGAAATGATGACATGACTTGCGCTTGACTTTGTTTTGAGGGAGGGAGGACTGTACAGGTCACCAGCCTCAGTTCTCCTCCCGAGCCATCTGCATCCAGTGACCAGATATTCATCAGGATGACTGGAGATGACCCAGGATGAGGCAATTGGGGTTAAGTGACTTGCCCAAGGTCACACAGCTAGTGAGTGTCAAGTGTCTGAGATTTGAACTCAGAGCCTCCTGACTCCTGCTCTATCCACTGCACCACCTAGCTGCCCCTGATGAGAATGAAAGGGGATAGTGGAAGGACAGTTTAATTTTAAAAACTTGTGGCTTGAAAATAAAAATAACTTTTTTTTAAAAAAGTAAAGTTAAAAAGGGAAGTTCTTATGACATTTGGTCAGTTAACAAACATTTATTAAGCAACTACTATGTGTCAGGTACTGTGCTAAGTACTAGGGCAAAAGAGAATCTCTGTCCTCAAGAGTCTTGTTACAATCTAATAAGAGAGAAAAAAAATGCTTAATTTCTTTTTTTTCTAGGACTGAGCTATTTAAATTCTCTGTTTCTTGTTCCATTAATCCAGGTATTTTATATTCTTGTAAATATTCATTCATCAGTTTTGTTGGTATACAAATGGGTAAAGTCTTTTCTAATTATTTCCTTATTTTCTATACATTCATTGTAAATTTTCAAATTTTTGAAGTTGGTGATTTGGTTTCCTTTCTCTTTAAAAAAAACATTACCTAAGACATCTATCATTTTCGATCACTTTTTCAAAATTTCTACACCTGGTGCTTGAGGTTTTTTGGATTTGTTGGATGCCCAAATCCATTGAAGTCTTCTGCTTCTCCTTTGTTAGTTAAAAAATTTCCCCAAAAGACTGCATGGGAAACATTCTAAAAGTTCTGACATGTTGTCTTAGTATTATTTTTTTTTATGAAATTATCTATTATTACTATGATTTGTTCTTTGAAGCACCAACTCTTTAGAATTAAATTAGTCTCTGTTCAAGTTCGAATTAATTCTTCCTATGTTCTTTATTACTGATAAATTTTGTAAAGATGCTACTCACAGATAAGAAATATGAATGTTCCTTTCTATTCCATTCAGTATTCACCAGAGATCTAAATTATCTTATATTTCTGAAATTCTTTTTTGGTATTTTTTCTTTTTTGCCAATTTTTCTAGTTTTTAAGGGGGCAAGTTGAAGCCTTCAACTATTACAGTTTATTATCTATACATCTTTGTAAATCAATTCATTTAAATACTTAGGTATTATAATATTATTTGAATAAAATAAATTTTGATACTATCCCTTTAATGTTTTTAAAAAAATCTTTAGTTTTACTTATTCTGAGGTCATGCTTACTATACCAGCTTTTTATTGAATTCACCTAAACTATAATTCTGCTCTATTCACTGATTTTTAACCGTGTGAATCTTCATTTTGAATGTGTTTCTTATAAACAAAATACAGCTCAAATTTGCTTTCCAATCAACTATTATCTTACTCTCTTTCAATTTAATCAGTGAATTTGTACTAATTACACTCACAGTTAGGGCGTACTGTTAACTGCGTATTTTCCTCCATTATAACCTTATACAGTTTCCCTTTTTTTCCCCTCCTTACCACCATCTTTTCAAAAAATGTTTGCATTCCTTTCTCCTTGTCCTACTTTTCCCTAAGTTTTATACCAAATGTGTATGTGTCATCCTCCTTGGTCTACTTCTGATAAGAGATTCATGAAATACCTGTTCCTCCAATCCCTTCTCACACAAACTAAAGTTTCTTTCTGTTCTTATTTCTTCTCCAATATATTCCTTTATCACTCTCTCTTACATCCTCTGTTAAAACCAACAAGACAGAACATAGTCACATCCAGGCTCTAAGTTTCTTATTTCCCTCTGTGATCCTTGAATGCATTGGAATTCCTAAATAATACTTGTCTTTTCTCTATATCAGAATGTAGTACTTGTTCACTGGTTAGCTCCAAATGCTCAAAGTATTTACCTTTTGAGGTTTCTCTTGATTCCTATATTTACATTTCAAAGTTTCTTTACAGCTCTGGTCTTTTCAACAGGAATATTTCCAAAATTTTGGCTTATGACATTCCTGGGTGTTTTCAGCTTGGGGTTTCTTTCAGGATCTTTTTTTTTCCTATTTTGCATTTATTCTCTGGTTCATATAGCTCTGGATAATGCCCTTGATTTCTCAAACGATCATATCCAAGTTTTTTTGTCTGGTCATGGTTTTCAAGTCTAATGATTCTTAAATTATCTCTCTTCGACCAATTTTTCAGGTTTGTTGATTATTGGAAAATAGATATCCTATATTTTCTTCTATCATCTAATTAAAAAAATGTTTTCTAATATTTTTTGTCTAAAAGTCACTGAGTTCTGATTGTTCCATTCTATTTTTTAAGGCATCTTTTGCTTGGGTAAAGTTTTCTGCCTTCTCTTTCCATTATTTTCCTCCAGAGATCAATCTTATTTCATCTCTAATTGCATTATTTCATCTCTTGCTTCAATTCATCCAGCTGACCCAGTACCCAATTTATTTTGTTTTCCTCTGTGAAGCTCTATCTGTACTTGTTGCTGAGTTAGGCTATTCTTCTGGCTTCTGTTTCTATACCCATAGTATTTTCTTCATTTTGCCCAGTATTTTCTTGTTTATTCTCATTTCCCATCTCAGTTCACGGAATGGGACTGTGTGTATCAGAACAAGTCACCATCTCTTTGGCATTACTGGATAGATTAGGTAGTCCCTGTTTGGTATTGTGTTCAGGGCAGAGAGGACTACTTGCAGTTGGTCACAAGGAAGCATCAACCCTGCTGAGATATGGGGTCACAGTTCTATGGAGGAGAGGAGTTATGGCTGAGAGAGAGCAGGGGCTCTACCAGGATAAGGACCAGAGTATAGGTCTGAGCAGGAGAGCAGCAACCACACCTCCCTAGAGAAGCTACACTTTCATCATACTTGCTACTCAGTGTACCCTAGATGAACAGACCACTTTTCCAAAACCAGTCTTGATTACAATCCACAGGATTTTTTCAATAGTTTAAATAAAGTGAATACTCCGACAATTAACTAAAGCATGATACAGACAATTCTTGCTTTACCTAAGTGGACAGTTCTGCAAACTTTTTTGCATAATGCAAATTTGTCCACTGACACACACCCGTAGAGGGAGGGGGCCAAAACATAATTTGAGGATATGTGGTGGCTAGGGACAGAGGAGCAGGAACTGGAGGAGGAACACGCAGGGGCTGGAGCCAGCCACATTGTGGCCTGGTAAGAACCAAGATGAAGAACACGCAGGAGGCAGATATGTGGGGGCTGCACACAAATATCAGCAGAAGGGGATAGGTGACAAGTGGGAACCTGGAGCAGACACTCAGTACTCAAGGGCAGATAAAAGGGAGACAAGGCACATAGGAGCTAGACATGTGGGCGGGTAAGCAAAGTGGGATGAAGGTCTCCTCTCTGGGTGCCAGAGGTCTCAAGCAAAGCTCCCAGTCTGGTGGTAGCTGTTCTGCTAATGAGAGTTCTGTTCTGCTTTCACCGGAAAAGGTTTTTAGGTTTATTTGCTTTGCTTGAGGGGAATGGGATGGGAGGCTGCAAAGCATCAAGGTGAGGGGAGGAAGCAAAGAGAGAGAGCACAATATTCTAATAGTAAAGTGAACAATGGTATTTGGGGAATAAGAATTTCTTTCAGAATTCTTAACACAAAATCAAATTTATGTAAAGTGAATTTACAGTAAGAACTGTCTGTATTTAGTTCTCTATTACTTGGATAAATTTCTTAATTTTTGATGACTTGTATGAATGTGAAGAAGTATCTCCATTTTAATAATTCTGTCACAATTTCTGCTCCTAAGTCTATTTATTTGACAAACTTCACCATTCCCATAATAGGAAGATTTTCAGGTCTACTAGAAGTTAACAAAAAACAAACCCCAAAACATTCTGGGAGTGATATTTTGCTGTTTGATGAGGATGCCCAGAGCTTACAGGCTCATTTGGATTTCTTCTGATGGCAAATTTGCTATAGATTTTAAAGAATGAGTTATCAGCAAAAATCACTCCAGTATTTGTTCTCTTGCCCAAAGAGAAGCATTTTTTTCTTCATAGAAATGGCTAATAGTTATGCTTTATTTTTAAATTGGTCTTCTCCTTGTTCTTCCAACTTCAAAAAGCCTAAGACACAAAACAGATAAAGCAATAACAGTCCCTCCAGCTGCCAGGTCCTTTTGAAAGTCTTTGATTGCCTTTTTTGATTACATTTTCCTTTGTTCTTCAGTGGAATTGATTCTACTTCACTGGGGATTGTTGTGATTGTTTAAACACCTCATTTGCCCATATCAACAGCCACAAAAAAATCCGAAGTCACTGACACATTCTCTTTAAGAGCTACAACTTCTCCTGCTTTAAGAAATATATTGGAGTGGAGCCAAAATGGCAGAATTGAAAGCTTGACAGACTCTAGCTCTCATAACCTATAAAATACCTGTAAAAATGACTCTAAACAAATTCTAAACCAGCAGAAGCCATAAAATGACAGAGTGAAAGAGATTTCCAACCCAAGACAGACTGGAAGGCTAATAGTAAAAGTCTATAGCACCAGGGCTCAGGGCAGAGCACAGCCGAGCCTTCGCCACGAGGCACAGCTCAGACAGGACTGGAGCAGGCTTCACGTTGTGGAATTACAGGCAGTAGCTGTGGTTCCCAGATTTCTCAACCTACAAATGCCAAAGATACTTTCAAAGGTCAGTAAGAATACTCTTTCACCTGGGTGAGAAGGGAGCAGGATTTGGCCACAGCGCTGGCCCAAGGGCGTTCAGCAGCTTCCATTTTTGGAGTCCTCAGAGGAAAGACCCTTGGGGAATTGAGCATACCATCTGGGTCTCAGTTCTGAGTGGTGACCCTGGGGAGAAGAGGAACACTGGCCTGGTGCAGCTGGTGGAGGCCCTGGTGAGGATTATGGATAGAAAAACTTGTGGTTGCTTCCAGAGAGGACAGGCCAGGAGAAGAGTAAACTGCTCTCCCTTGATCATGCCACCTTGGAGGCGCTGAGAACTTACAAGTTTCTTGAGTACAAATGACTCAAAAGTCAAGTAGCTGGCTGGGAAAATGCCCCCCAAAATGAAAAAAAATAAAATAAGACTATAAAACGCTACTTTCTTGGTGAACAGGTATTCTCTCCCATCCTTTCAGATGAGGAAGAACAATGCATACCCTCAGAGGAAGATATAAAAGTCAAGGCTTCTAGATCCAAAACCTCCAAAAAAAAAATATGCAATCGTCTCAGGCCATGGAAGAGCTCAAAAAGGATTTTGAAAATCAAGTAAGAGAGGTGGAGGAAAAATTGGGAAGAGAAATGAGAGCAATGCAAGAAAATCATGAAAAGGAAGCCAACAACTTGCTAGAGGAGACCCCAAAAAATGCTGAAGAAAAGAACACCTTTTAAAATAGACTAACTCAAGTGGCAAAAGAGGCCCAAAAAGTCAATGAGGAGAAGAATGCTCTAAAAAGCAGAATTACCCAAATGGAAAAGGAGGTTCAAAAGCTCATTGAAGAAAATAGTTCTTTAAAAATTAGAATGGAGTAGAAGGAAGCTAATGACTTTATGAGAAACCAAAAAATTACAAAACAAAACCAAAAGAATCAAAAAATGGAAAACAATATGAAATATCTCATTGGAAAAACAACTAACCTGGAAAAGAGATCCTGGAGAGGCAGTTTAAAAGTTATGGGACTAAGTGAAAGCCATGATCAAAAAACAAGAGCCTAGATATCATCTTTCATGAAATTATCAAGGAAAACTGTCCTTTTTTTAGAACCAGAGGGTAAAACAGATATTGAAAGAATCCACTGATCACCTCCTGAAAGAAATCCAAAAAGAAAAACTCCTAGGTAATATTGTAGCCAAATTCCAGAGTTCCCAGGTCAAGGAGAAAATATTGCAGGCATCTACAAAGAAACAATATGAGTACTGTGGAAATACAATCAGGATAACACAAGATCTAGCAGCTTCCACATTAAGGGACTGAAGGGCTTGGAATACGATTATTTCAGAAGTCAAAGGCACTAGGATTAAAACCAAGAATTATCTACCCAGCAAAACTGAGTGTAATACTTCAGGGGAAAAAATGGTCATTCAATGAAACAGAGGACTTTCAAGCATTCTGGATGAAAAGACCAGAGCTGAAAAGAAAGAGAAGTATCTTTCTGTATATCTATAGTATCTATCTGAAAATCAAGAGAAGTATGAAAAGGTAAACAGGAAAGGGAAGTCACAAAAAAGGACTTACTGAAGTTGAACTGTTTATATTCCCACATGGAAAGATAATATTTGTAACTCTTGAAACTTTCTCAGTATCTGGGGAGTTGGAGGGATTATACACATGCACACGCGTGTGCACACATATTATATATGGAAGGGGAGAGAGAGAGAGACAGAGAGACAAAAACATAGAGACAGAGAAAGAGCACAGGATGAGTTGAATAGGAAGGGATGATTATCTAAAAAAATAAAATTAAGGGATGAGTGAGGAATATACTGAGGGGAGAAAGGGAGAAATGGAATGGGGCAAATTATCTCTCACAGAAGAGGCAAGAAAAAGCTTTTCCAATGGAGGGGAAAAGGGGGGAGGTGAGAAGGAAAAAGTGAAGCTTACTCTCATCACATCTGGCTCAAGGAAGGAATAACATGGACACTCAATTTGGAATGAAAATCTATCTTACACTACAGGAAAGTAAGGTAGAAGGGAATAAGCAGGATGGGGGGAATGATGTAAGGGAGGGCAAATGGGAGAAGGTAGTAACTAGAAGTAAACACTCTTGGGGAGGGACAAGATCAAAAGAGAGAATAGAAGAAATGGGGGGCAGGCTAGGATGGAGGGAAATGTAGTTAGCCTTACACAATTCAACTATTATGGAAGTCATTTGCAAAATTATACATATATAGCCTATATTGAATTGCTTGCCTTCTCAGTAAGGATGGGTGGGGAGGGAAGAAGGGAGAGAAGTTGGAACTCAAAATTTTAGGAATGACTGTTGAGAAATGTTTTTGCCTACAACTGGGAAAAAAGAAATACAGGTAATGGGGCATAGAAATTTATCTTGCCCTACAGGAAAAGAGAAAAGATGGGTATAAGGGAAAGGAGGGGTATTAGAAGGGATTGGTGGAAGGGGCAATCAGAATGCACATTGTTTTGGGGAGGAGTGGAGAGATGGGGAGAAAATTTGAAACTCAAAATTTTGTGAAAATGAATGTTGAAAACTTAAAATAAATTAATTTTTAAAACTAAAAAAAAGAGCTACAACTTCTGCACATTTCTTTTTTCAAGTTTTTTTATTTCAATTTATTTTTAGTTTTCAACATTCATTTCCCCAAGATTTTGAGTTCTAAATTTTCTTCCCATCTCTCCCCCCCCACCCCAATACACTGTGGAATCTGAGTAGCCCTTCCCCCAATCTGCCCTCCCCACTTCCCTTATCCCCATTCTTCTCTCTTTTCCTGTAAGGCAAGATAGATTTCTATACCCCATTACCTGTCTTTCCTATTTTCCAGTTGTATGCAAAAACAATTCTCAACATTCGTCCCTAAAACTTTAAGTTCCAACTTCTCTCCCTTCCTCCCTCCCCAGCCATCCCCACTGAGAAGGCAGACAATTCAGTATAGGCTATATATGTATAGTTTTGCTAAAGACTTCCATAGTACTCAGGTTGTGGGAGACTCTATTTCCCTCCATCCTATCCTGCCTCCTATTTATTCTGTTCTCTCTTTAGACCTTGTCCCTCCTCTAAAGTGTTTACTTCTAATTACTCCCTCCTCCTATTTGCTCTCCCTTCTATCATACCCCCAACTACAACTCACTTATCAACCCTTCTTCCCTGCTTTCTTGTGTAAGATAAATTTCCATACCAAATTGAGTGTGTATATTATTCCCTCCTTAAGTCAAATGCGATGAGAATAAGCTTCATTTTTTTTCCTCTCACTTCCCCCCTTTTCCATTGAAAAAGCTTTTTCTTGCTTCTTTGATGAGATAATTTGCCCCATTCCATTTCTCCCTTTCTCCTGCCAATGTATTCTTCTCTCACTCTTTAATTTTATTTTTTTAGATATCATCCTTTCCTATTCAACTCACCCTTTGCCCTCTGTGTGTGTGTGTGTGCGCGCGTGTATAATGCTTCCACCTACCCAAATAATGAGAAAAGTTTCAAGAGTTACAAATATTATCTTTCTATGTAAGAATGTAAACAGTTCAACTTTAGTAAATCCCTTATCATTTCTCTTTCCTGTTTACCTTTTCATGCTTCTCTTTATTCTTGTGTTTGAAAGTCAAATTTTCTTTTCACCTCTGGTCTTGTCATCAAGAATGCTTGAAAGTCCTCTATTTCATTGAATGACCATTTTTTTCCCCTGAAGTATTATACTCAGTTTTGCTGGATAGGTGACTCTTGGTTTTAATCCTAGTACTTTGACTTCTGGAATATCATATTCCAAGTCCTTGGATCCCTGAATGTAGAAGGTGCTAGATTTTGTGGTATCCACAATACTCATATTGTTTCTTTCTGGATGCTTTTGCAATATTTTCTCCTTGACCTGGGAACTCTGAAATTTGGCTACAATATTCCTAGGAACTTCTTTTCAGATCTCTTTCAGGAGGTGATCAGTGGATTCTTTCAATATTTATTTTATCCTTTGCTTCTAGAATATCAGGGCAGTTTTCCTCGATAATTTCATGAAAGATGTCCCAGCTCCTTTTTTGATCATGGCTTTCAGGTGGTCCCATAACTTTTAAATTGTCTGTCCTGGATCACTTTTCCAGGTCAGCTGTTTATCCAATGAGATTTCACATTGTTTTCTATTTTTTCATTCTTTTGGTTTGTTTTGTAATTTCTTGGTTCCTCATAGAGTCATTAGCTTCCATCTACTCCATTCTAATTTTCAAAGAACTATTTTCTTCAATGAGCTTTTGAACCTCCTTTTTCATTTGTCTAATTCTGCTTTTTAATAGCACTCTTCTCCTCATTGACTTTTTGGGCCTCTTTTGCCACTTGAGTTAGTCTATTTTTAAAGGTGTTAATTTTCTTCAGCATTTTTGGGGGTATCCTCTAGCAAGTTGTTGGCTTCCTTTTCATGATTTTCTTGCATTGCTCTCATTTCTCTTCCCAATTTTTCCTCCACCTCTCTTACCTGATTTTCAAAAATCATTTTGGATCTCTTCCATGGCCTGAGACCATTGCATATTTTTTTGGAGGTTTTGGATGCACAAGTCTTGATTTTTATATCTTCCTCTGATGATATGCACTGTTCTTCTGAATGGATAAAAGAAAACACCCGTTCAACAAGAAAGCCTTCATTAGTCTTATCTTTTTTTCCCCTTTTTCGGGCATTTTCCCAGCCAGTTACTTGACTTTTGAGTCATTTGTTACAAGGAGAGTATGCTCTAGGGACCTGTAAGTTCTCATTTCCTCCAAGGGAGCACAATCAAGGGAGAGGCCTGTGCTCCTGTCTGGGAGCAACCACAAGCTTTTCTGCCCAGGATCTGCAAGTAGAGTTCCCTCTCTAGAGCCTCCATCAGCTCCACCAAGTCAGCACTCCTCCTCACCCCAGGATAGCCACTCAGGGCTGAGATACAGATTGGCAGCTCAATTTCCCCAAGGGTCTTTAGGCTGAGGGCTCCAAAAATGAAGCTGCCTGGGGCCAGGGCAGAAGACTCCTCCCTTTTCACCCAGGTGAAAAGGCTTTCTCACTGATCTTTGAAGTTGTCTTTGGTGTTTGTGGGCTGAGTAATCAGGGAATTGCAGCTGTAACCTGGGATTTCACTCCCTGAGGCCTGCTCTAGTCCTGTCGGAATTGCACCTCACAGCCAAAGCTGTGCTACACTCTACCCTGAGCCCCGGTGCAATATACCTTTCCTGTTGGCCTTCCAGACTGTCTTGGGCTGGAAATCTCTTTCACGCTGTCGTTTTGTGGCTTCTGCTGCTCTAGAATTTGTTTAGTCATTTTTTATAGGTATTTTATGGGCTGTTGGGGGAGAACTGCTCCAGGTCCGTCCTTCTACTCTGCTATCTTGGCTCCACCCCCTCTGCACATTTCTGAATGTACATTTTGTATGTTCTTCAGAGAACCAAGAGAGGACTGAAACATATAAGGATGGCACAAAATCTGACAAACTAACAAGATCTAAGGGTAGAGAAACAAACTGATCTAGTTTCATTTGGTCAAGATCTTTTTTTTTTTTGAGTTAAGATTAGACATATAGTGTTAGTAGAAGCAGACATGACCAATGCTGTCACAATATAAAACCAAATATTGCTTCCTGTAATCTACACACCACTTTACATTCACATATCAAAATTTGTTTAGCCATTTTCCAAATGCTAACTTTAAAGATGAGGAAGCTGAGGCTTAGAGTTAATTAAAAGACTTGTATCCATTTAGTAAATGGCAGAAGCAAAAATCAAACTCAGACCTCTTAAACCCAAGACCAATACTCTTTTCCCTATACCTTAGTTTTCTATTAGCACTTAATGATATTGTTTTATACTATTATCTTCTTTATGTGCATTGTCTTCTTACTTTCTTTTTCTTTTTTAACTAATTAGACTATAAACCCACAGTGGTAGGGATAATGTCTTATATTTCTTTCATATGCTCCACAGGGATGAACACAGGTCATTCAATTGAATTTCCTAAGGAATATAATCAGATGGCTCTTTCTTACTAAAATGTTACTTTTGTGAATGTTCTACACAAAGTCCTGTTCTTACCCTCGTGTGACATGGAGGTCCACCTTGATTTCCTGAAGGTTACTACAGCAAATTGCAATCTCTGATAGGCTCTACTATTCCAGAAAGACTCCAAGTATGGCTCCAGTAATACAGTCCACTATCAAATCTCAACCTAGCTAAATATGAAGAAGTACATCACCAGGAAACCAGCACTTTGAGATCAATTTTAGCCATGGCAATACATGGGAAAAAAAATTATTAATTTTTTTCCTAGTCTTGTTTCCCCTTTGTTTCTCCAATATTTCATCCAATATGGCAGGAAAGAGGCAGCGGGTGCCAGAATTATGCAGTTTTCGTATCACCTATAAACTTTCAATTTACTACTGGTGGACCTGCTGTTGGAGAAGCAAAATCACAACCTGGATATTTTTTGTGATGAACAAATGGTAGAAAAGCATTATCTTCTGGATCTTTGGTAGCTGAGGTAACTCCACACCTGCTGAAGCAGCTGCATCTCTAAAAAGGAATCCCAAGGTGATGGTTGTATAGGCAAGGCTGAAGACCTGTGATCTCTGCCCAGTGGTGAAAATGAAAGCAGGTCCCATCACAGAACCCAAGCTGGGAGCATCAGGACACTGTCATCTCAGAGCTCTTAAGTTAGAGCTTGGGTCATCTTCAACTTGCATCTGGGGCAGACTGTAGTGGTTTGGTCTGCAGCCAGAGATTGCATCTGGGCTGTCCCTTAAGTGCCACACTCCTTCACCTACACTGGCTTGCCTGCTTCAAAGGAGAAAGCTGCAAGAAAGCAGTTGCAGCTACACGAAAGGATGGCTCACAAGTACTCCTTGAAGAGGCAAAGACAACTCCAAAAGACTCATGATGGAAAATCCTACCCACATCCAGAGAAAGAAATATGGAGTATGAATGCAGATTAAAGCATGTTATTTGTTCTCTTTGTTTTTCCTTTCTCATGGTTCCTCCCATTAATTCTAATTTTTCTACACAACATGACTAATGTGAAAATACGTTTAATAAGAATGTATACCTAAGAACCTCTATCAGATTGCATGCTGTCTTGGGGAGGGAGAGGAGAGGAAGGTGGAGAAAATTTAAAACTTATGGAAGTGAATGCTAAAAACTAAAAATTAATTAATTTTTTAGAAAAGAGGCAAAGAAAGGAGTTGATACAATGTGTTTTATCACACATTGAAGGGCAGCAGGAAATATTTTATGAGACACTTGGTAATCAGATATTGTAGAACATTAAGTACAAAAATACCACTATTAACATAATTGTATCTTATACACCATTACTGGTTACTGAGGATGAAATTCAATGAAGAGATGAAACTGTAAAAGAAATTCAATGAAGACCTTAATAAAAACCCTCCAAGTGAAAACAACATATAATCTGTTATCTAATAACTTCAAAGAAAAGACAATAAAAGGTGAGGATAAGGACAAATTTTTAAGCATAGTTCAGAAAGCATTGAGAGAGGCTAATGATTTATAAGACTACATAGAGGCCTCACTTCTTTAAATCATAAATACTTAAAAAATTCAGATGCTCGACATGACAAAGACCAAATAACATTAAAATGAGACACATATTTTGATAGGAAACTATTGTTATTGATGTGAGAATCTTTGTTGCAGTCAGGCCACCATCTTGTCAGAGTTAAGATCAAAATTAGTAAAAAAGCTAAAAGAAAGAATAACAATGAAAAAATATAGATAATTGAAACAACTCAATCCTGAAACAAGTGACTGATAATCAAAAATAGGAAATACTTAAGATAAATAACACTGATTAGAACAATTAGAATGAAAATTATTAACATAATAAATAGGGGAAAAAGCCCCAAAGCACCTTAGTTAGCAAACACTTCATTTACTTGACAAATGGGAAGACATGGCTTCCAACACTGGGATGGAATATGAAATTTTTTGTGAAAGTTTATGAAGGATGATGGACAATTATGAACAATACTGTGTGACAAAGTAAAGAAGTAGTGAAAGGCAAAAATTTAACAATAGGACCAGAATTTAAGACTACCTCAAAAGAACATGCTGAGTCAATTGGTGCAGTAATTTTGTTTTTATCCATAAGGCAAAGAAAATAGACATAAGATTAACTTTTTTTATTTCAAAGTAAAATTATATTTTTGCGTGTGTCAAATGATGTCCTTGGTCCTTCTAAGGTGAAAGAAAATTTGGTAAGACATCTATGTGTTCATCCTCCGTTTTCGAAAAGGACCATGATATCAAAGAAATGATGACATCACCTGCACTTGACTTTGTTTTGAGGGAGGGAGGGCTGTGCAAGGTCACCAGTCTCACTTTCTCCTCCTGAGCTATCTGGATCCAGTGACCAGATACTCATCAGGATGACTGGAGACAGTTCAGAATGCAATGTGAGACCTTGGCCTTTTAGGCTAAGGTCTTTTCAGGTACTCACTTAAAGTGAGGTAATGCTCATTCAGTAAATAGGTCTCTTTAAAAAGTAGTCAGGGAGATGGCCCTTTAACAGAAAAGAAAAAAATAGGTAAGTCATGCTGGGAGGGGCAGCAATCTCAGGGTAGTTGTTTCAAAGAGAAACTGTTGCTACTGACATTCACTCTAAGTTAGGAGGGTCCAAAAACAGCCATTGAGTGGAGGTTGGGCAGCACTGGAACTAAGGTTTTAGGGGAGGAAGGGAGGCGGGGAAGGCGGGCAAGGGGGGAAGGAAGGAAGGAGGGAAGGAGGGAAGGAAGGAAGGAAGGAAGGAAGGAAGGAAGGAAGGAAGGAAGGAAGGAAGGAAGGAAGGAAGGAAGGAAGGAAGGAAGGAAGGAAGGAAGGAAGGAAGGAAGGAAGGAAGGAAGGAAGGAAGGAAGAGAGGGAGGGAGGGAATCCAGCCAATGCACCCCAAGTTAACTGGGCAGCTTCTGGCCATCAAAATTTACCTTCTGGAGAGGAGAAGGAAAGGGAGAGGGCTAGGTCTCCTGGATAGATACATTCAGGAGAACATAGACTAATGTATCTCCACTACATCAAATCTGGCCCTGGAATCGTCAAAAGTGATGGTCATTGTCTCGTTACATCTTGGCCCATTTCCCCAGGTGATCATTCCAGTTTACCTGGCTTGGGGAAGTCAACCTCACTGTCAATTCAAGTTCATACACATTTACTAGGACCCTTCCTGAAGCATCATTTAGTAGTGGAAGATTGTGAAAGAAACTTGGTATTGAGTCCCAGATCTATCACCAGCTAGTTCTTTGTGACCTTGGGGAAGTGATTTGACATCTCTTTTAAGTCTCAGTTTAATAGCATAATTATCCCTTCTACATCATGACTTTCCCCAACGTAGTTTCAATATATCGTAGGTTGGTATAAGAAAATAAATGAGAATTTTTTGAGAGTTCTGAAGAAGCCATAGACAAAGCATGAAGACCAGCAGACAACACAGAAAAAGTTTAGAAACTCAGAAATGCATAAAATATATGTATTGTATAACATCAACATAGTTTTTCTCTTAATACAATAATAAATTCAGACTTCTTTTCTGGTACAAAGGGAGGGCCGAAAATTTTTATTTGGATTTTCCAGGTCATGGGGGCACCATGCTCCTAACCCCTATGATGTGGAAGGGATACCTTTATTTAGCCTTCAAAGGGAGCACAGAGATCATCTGGTCCAATTTCCTCATTTTACAGAGGAGGGAAACCGAGGGCCATAGAGCAGCAGTCAACTGCCAAAGGTCACACAATTAGGAAGTAGTAATTCTGGGATTCAAATTCATACTCTTAGACTCCAAATTCATTGCTGTTTACTGTTATAACAATTTACTCATCCATAAAGTGAAGATATTGGACTAAGTTATCCCTAAATTCTTCTGCTTTGACATTTTATCGTCTATGATTAAAATTATTTTTAAAAATTTTTATTTAATTTTTAATTTATGGAATAAAATAAAATTTCCATAATATAAAGAAAAACATGACTGCACATGAAACTGCAAATCTATTATATATATAGTAAAGGTTTCATGTAAATTTATTTTTTCCCTTTCTTCCCTCCCTCATCATACACAAATAAGAAGGTGTGTATATGTGCATATATGTATGTAAAATTATTCTATACATACTTCTATTTGTCGGGTTTTTTCTCTGGATGCAGATACACTCTTCCTTTATAGGTCCTTTGTAGCTAATTTGGGTATTTATCATAGTCAAAATGATTTAATCACTCAAAGCTGATCTTAAAACACTATTGCTGTTACTTTTAAGATCTCTTAGAGCTCTGTCCATAAGTCTTTCATGTGTGTTCTCTCTAACTAAACTGTTATCTTTGTGCAGAGACTGTATCATATCCCACAACATGTAGTACAGGATTGGGCACATAATAGGTATTCAATAAACAGGGACTGATATCCCCAAAATGTTATGATTGTCACCCTAACAATGATCCTTTTATCATTTATGAATTTTAAAATTTTTGTACTGAATCTTATCACACTTTTGTACCCTCTTGACATTTTTCAATGTCAGCTGTGCACTCTACAATATTTTTTACTGATCAATTAATCTGAAAAAAGGTCTGGGGGTCTAAGTATATATCAAACTCAATGAGATAGCTATGATATGATGGCCAAAGAAGTTAATGCAATCAATTGACTGCATTAAGAGAGTTATGATGCTGAGAAACAGGAAGATGGTAGTGCCAATGGACTCTGCCTTGGTTGGATTGTACTGGAGTATTGTGTTCAGATCTGGGGACCACTCTTCAAGAAGGATATTGATAAACCGGAATGTGTCCAGAAGAGGGTAATCTAGTTGGTAAAGGCCCTCAAGTTCCTGCCTTATGTGAATCTGTTGATGGAAACGGGGATAACTTGGGAATGAGAAAACTTAGGGAGAATATGATAGTAATCAAAGTATTTGAAGGGTTACTATAAGAAGACAGAAGAGATTTTATTTTCTTTGGCTTTGAGTTTGAAAGAAGCACATTTAGGCTTGAGATAGGGAAAAATATTCTTAACAATTATGAGTTGTCCAAAGTATAATGGATTGCTGTGGGAAGGAGTACATTCCCCCTTACTGGAGATCTTTAAGCAAAAGCCGGATGATCATTTATTAGTTAAATTTTAGGAGAGATTCTTCTTTAGGCGTGAGTTAGACTAGCTAGCCTTAGCTCTCTTCTAACTTTGAGATTCTATGACTTTCTATCTCCTTCACACTACTGGGTATTGATCAGTTTTTATTTAAAAACAGATTGGGGTAGGGGTGGAGCCAAGATGGTGGAGCAGAAGAACGACCTGTAGGACCTCTCCCCTTACAGCCCAAAAAATACCTGTAAAAAAATGAATCTAAACAAATTCTAGAGCAGCAGAAACCACAAAATGACAGAGTGAAAGAGATTTCCAGCTCAAGACAGCATGAAAGGCCGACGGGAAAGGTCTATTGCACTGGGGCTCAGGGCAGAGCACAGCCCAGGCTTGGTCATGCAGCGCAGCAGGGATAGAACCAGAGCAGGCTTCAGGGTGCCACCAGCAGCAGCTGTGGTTCCCAGATTACTCAATTCACAAATGCAAAACATAGCCTCAAAGGTATTTTCTTCCATCCTTTCAGATGAGGATGAACAATGCGTACCATCAGAGGAAGACATAAAAGTCAAGGCTTCTGCATCCAAAACCTCCAAAATAAATATGCAATGGTCTCAGGCCATGGAAGAGACCCAAAATGATTTTTGAAAATCAAGTAAGAGAGGTGGAGAAAAAATTGGGAAGAGAATGAGAGCAATGCAAGAAAATCACATAAAGCAAGCCAACAGTTGGCTAAAGGAGACCCCAAAAAATGCTGAAGAAAATTAACACCTTTCAAAATAGACTACCTCAAGTGGCAAAAGAGGCCCAAAAAGTCAATGAGAAGAATGCTCTAAAAAGTAGAATAACCCAAATGGAAAAGGAGATTCAAAAGCTCACTGGAGAAAAGAGTTCTTTAAAAATTAGAATGGAATAGAAGGAAGCTAATGACTTTATGAGAAACCAAGAAATTACAAAACAAACCAAAGGAATGAAAAAATAGAAAACAATGTGAAATCTCATTGGATAAACAGCTGACCTGGAAAAGTGATCCAGGACAGACAATTTAAAAGTTATGAGACCACCTGAAAGCCATGATCAAAAAAGGAGCTGGGACATCATCTTTCATGAAATTATCGAGGAAAACTGCCCTGATATTCTAGAAGCAAAGGATAAAATAAATATTGAAAGAATCCACTGATCACCTCCTGAAAGAGATCTGAAAAGAAGTTCCTAGGAATATTGTAGCCAAATTTCAGAGTTCCCAGGTCAAGGAGAAATATTGCAAAAGCATCCAGAAAGAAACAATATAAGTACTGTGGATACCACAAAATCTAGCACCTTCTACATTCAGGGATCCAAGGACTTGGAATATGATATTCCAGAAGTCAAAGTACTAGGATTAAAACCAAGAGTCACCTATCCAGCAAAACTGAGTATAATACTTCAGGGGAAAAAAATGGTCATTCAATGAAATAGAGGACTTTCAAGCATTCTTGATGACAAGACCAGAGGTGAAAAGAAAATTTGACTTTCAAACACAAGAATAAAGAGAAGCATGAAAAGGTAAACAGGAAAGAGAAATGATAAGGGATTTACTAAAGTTGAACTGTTTACATTCTTACATGGAAAGATAATATTTGTAACTCTTGAAACTTTTCTCATTATTTGGGTAGGTGGAAGCATTATACACGCGCACACACACACACACACAGAGGGCAAAGGGTGAGTTGAATAGGAAGGGATGATATCTAAAAAAATAAAATTAAAGAGTGAGAGAAGAATACATTGGCAGGAGAAAGGGAGAAATGGAATGGGGCAAATTATCTCATCAAAGAAGCAAGAAAAAGCTTTTTCAATGGAAAAGGGGGGAAGTGAGAGGAAAAAAAATGAAGCTTATTCTCATCGCATTTGACTTAAGGAGGGAATAATATACACACTCAATTTGGTATGGAAATTTATCTTACACAAGAAAGCAGGGAAGAAGGGTTGATAAGTGAGTTGTGGTTGGGGGTATGATAGAAGGGAGAGCAAATAGGAGGAGGGAGTAATTAGAAGTAAACACTTTAGAGGAGGGACAAGGTCTAAAGAGAGAACAGAATAAATAGGAGGCAGGATAGGATGGAGGGAAATAGAGTCTCCCACAACCTGAGTACTATGGAAGTCTTTAGCAAAACTATACATATATAGCCTATACTGAATTGTCTGCCTTCTCAGTGGGGATGGCTGGGGAGGGAGGAAGGGAGAGAAGTTGGAACTCAAAGTTTTAGGAACGAATGTTGAGAATTGTTTCTGCATACAACTGGAAAATAAGAAATACAAGTAATGGGGTATAGAAATCTATCTTGTCCTACAAGAAAAGTGAGAAGATGGGGATAAGGGAAGGGAGGGCAGATTGGGAGAAGAGCTAATCAGAATGCACAGTGTTTTGGGGTGGGGGGAGGGGAGAAATGCAGAGAAAATTTAGAACTCAAAATCTTGTGGAAATAAATGTTGAAAACTAAAAACAAATAAATAAATTTTAAAAAATAAAAATAAATTCCCAGTCTAGGTAGACCCTCTGTGAGAAAAGAAGGGGACCACCAGAAACCAAAATATCCCTAAATCCTAATCTGTGAAAGATGGCAGCTTGGTCCTTTGTCTGAGTACCATAGGATTCACATAGGAAATAACTTGGTGGGGGTTAGAGGGGCAACAATAATACTGTGAAGAAAAAGGCTGGCTGTAATTTTCTCAATTACATGCAAATAAACAATTTTAACTTGTTTTTTAAAATTTTGAGTTCCAAATTCTCTCCTTTCTTCCTTTCTCTCTTTAAGGAGACAAGCAATTTGATGATACATGCACACTCATCAAAACATTTTCATATTAGACACGTTGCAAAAGAAAACAAAGGTCATTTTTGTGGCAGCCAAGAACAGAAAATTGAGGGGATGCCTATCAATTGGGGAATGGCTGAACAAAGTTGTGGTATATGAGTGTAATAGAATACTATTGTGCTATAAGAAGTAATGAACAGGAAGACTTCAGAGAGGCCTGGAAAGACTTATATGAACTGATGCTGAGTGAGAGGAGCAGAACCAGGAGAACACTGTATACATTAACAGCCATAGTATGCTATGGCTGACTTTGATAGACTCAGCTCTTCTCAGCAATGTAAGGACCCAAAACTATGCCAAAAGACCTATGACGGAAAATGCCATCCACATCCAGAGAAAAAACTATAGAGTCTGAATGCAGATCAAAGCATACTATTTGCTTTCTTATTTTTTTGTTTTGTTTTTTCTTTTTCATGGTTCCTCCCATTCATTCTAATTCTTCTATACAACAAGACTAATGTGAAAATATGGTTAATAGGAATGCATATGTAGAGTCTATATCAAATTGCATGCCATCTTGGGGAGGGAAGAGGAGAAAATTTAAAACTTATGGAAGTGAATGTTGAAAACTAAAAATAATTTTAAAAAAGCATCAAAAAATCCAAGAATAATAAAAAAATTTAAAAAACTTCAATTTACATTCAGATTCCATCAGTTCTTTCTGTGGAGGTGGATGGAATTTTTTCATCATAAATCCTTCAGAACTGTCTTGGATCATTTATTGCTAAGAATAGTTAAATCACCCACAGCTGGTCATCACACAATGTTTTCCTGGTTCTGCTCACCTCACTTTGTATGAGTTCATATAGGTCTTTCCACGTTTTTCTGAAATGTCCTGCTCTAGCTATGTAAAATCATTAAGGGCATTTAAGGACAAAAATGGAAGAATGATAATAGGAAAAAACATAACCAATGAGGAACTCCAAGGAATCACAGGAGTAGAAGATGCCATCAAGAAACTGTAATGGTAGAAAGAGAATATGGGCTAGCCATGTAGTAAGAACAAGGAATGACAAGGAAACAGCCAGCATTCTAGTATCCTTTAAATGTCAGGGGAAATCAAACACACTGGGTGAATACTCTAAGGCAAGCTTATGGGAGTCACACAATGGAGGCAGAAATGGATAAGTTGCAATCGTATAAATACAGGCAATTTCCAAAATTATTCATTTGTGAATGAACAAAAAAGAATGAAAGGGATCCAGAAGTAACCATTAAATTATTGGAGATATTTGTATGTTGGAGTTCTTCACCAGATAAGTAGGAAGATACTGAATTTTTAGCCACTGACATCCATGATGTGAAGAGCATGGCAATCTATACTGACTGAGTACTTATACTAGAAAGTATTGAAGAATCCCTTTAAATGCAATTGGTGTTGGTGTTTAAAGTCCGTAACAAATTATTATAAACAAATAAAATGATATCCTATGAGTAAAGAAAGAAGCAAGCAATTTAAGCATGAGTTTCTCACATTTAAAAAATATTTAGGGGACCTTACCTTTGGGATCCACTTCCCTCCCAGAAAGTTGCCACATGTTGGACACTTCGGTGGTTTGTGCCTAGTAACATAGGTGAAAGAGCAACCTGGGCTAGTGCAGTTTCCATGGCCCCTGCGGGTATAAGTAGTAGTCTTGGAAGGGGAGAAGAAAAAAGAATATATTCTGAATTCCATCAGCCCTGGTTACATTTATAGGTATAATAATAGCATCATTTCATATCAGGATGGCACCTGTACAATTAATCATAGAATATTAGAGTTGGAAGGTACCTGAAACATCTAGTCAATTTTTCCATCTTAAAAAAGAAGCTCAGGCCCAGGAAAGAGATGTGACTTGTAACCAAGATCTCACTGCTAGTTAATGGTAGTGCTGAGAATGGAACACAATCTCCAGACTCCCAGTGTGAATAATGCTATTTTTCTGTTTAGCTCTTGGCTCTTCATCTAATTTGACCCAAAGTCAAGAATTTCCTTTGGGAAAACTTGAGAGATTCCTGAGCATATGTGATATTGGTCCTAGGGAACAAAGAACAGTGACAGCAGCACAAGCTAAAGATGTACATCTAGTGTGTGGAGCTGTTCTTTTGTTTCTTCTCAGGCCCAGTCATTAGTTGTACTCATCAATAATGGGTTTTGAGATGGAATGCTTCTGGTTAAACAAGTGTGTTTAACTTGTTTCATACATAAACAAATAGCATGCACATTATTATGAAATACCAATCCAGAAAAGCGAATACACATAGAAGCAATATAAGCCAAAAGACAGGAAAAAGTGAGCCCAGAAGGAGCATGACAGAGCAAAAAAGTTCTAGAACCTGGTTTCTATCCCTGACTTCTGTACTAACTATGTGACTGTGAACAAGTCAGTTCAGTTTCATTTGCTGGGCTCTGACTTTTTGTAGGATGAAGAGGTCTGACTAGAGACTCTATGGTAATCTTCTAGATAACATTCTATAATACTACGCTTTCTTATTTTTCATAAAGGGGGAAGTAAATTCATATTATTATCAACACCAGTAGACTGACCAAGTATAAATTCCCTGCCCTAAATAATCATATTAAGTATTCCTTCTATACTAACCAGCTTGATAGAGGCAGAGTTTTCCACAACCGAGTGGGTAGGTAGAGGCAACATGATGAACTGTGTGGTTGGTGCTGAGGAACTGCTTTCACTAGAGTCCTACAAACACACATCAAAAAGAGGTCATATGACGGAAAAGGGGTTGGAATTCAGTTCTTCAGATTCTCAGTTTACACTGTTTGTACTTTAAAGGAATTCTCTCAATGTTACACCATCTTTGTGAGAGTTAAGGAAGAAAATCACAGGATTTCTAATATTAAAAGGGAGCAAAGTAGCATCCATTGCTTCCCGCAAAACAAATTATAAAAGAAATGTAGAGTCATACTCAATTTATCCCCTAAACAGAATGAAAAAAGAAAACAGAAAGGGGTGCTTCTATAATAGTCACGTACAACACACTGCTGTCACCAAAAATTTTTGTTATAACAAGAAAACACAGGAGATACAAAGATATGTGCAAACACAGGGATTTCTTTCTCACTATATATCAGCAAGATGTCCCATTTACTCAAGGGAAAAGTGAGCTTAAGTTCTCAGGTCCTCTCAGTCATTATACGAGTACTTCCACTTCTGTTGCAAAGGAAGAATGGTGCTGAAGGAGTTACACTGCAAGTTCCCAACACCTAGATGACTGGATTATCTAAGACTAGGAGCTGGCATCTCCATTCAGGCATGCCCCAGGCCCCTGTCTCCTCAACAGAGACCTGTACCTAAGATAAAAATATCTCCTTCTCTGCTGCTTAACTTTTGCTAACTCCCTCAATTCTAGGCTAAGTCTGTTTTAAAAAAAAGTTTTGTTTCCATAGGTATTACTATATGCAAGTTAAAGCATTAGTACATACACAAATGGAGGTTTTAGGGTTTTGGGACATAGCCCAGCTTGGAGTCACGTAAAACTGCTTTTGAAAAAATACCCCAAAATAAGACTGATATTAACTAACCAACTTTATATCTTTTCTCAAAGAAATCAAGTTAATTCCAATTAAATTAGGCAATGGGAAACTGTTGAAAATCAAAAGATGACAAAATATAAAGGGTTTTGAGGTCCTCAAACAAGCAAAATGATGAATTCCATAGCATTTACATCACAGGAAGCTGGAAACACTAACCATAGGTCTCTTTCCCACATGAATCACTCTGGACAACTGTGATAACTTAAGATAGAAATATATGGAATCAAGACTTAATTTACTTACCCTCACAACTGCCACCACAGATACATTATCCCCCACCTGGGGGTGCGACACAGTCAGACTTCCACTGGGGATGTCTTGGGAGCTGCTCACAAGGGTTTCCTCAATGACCAAACTTGTCTGATAAGGGTGGTTCTCTCCTGCCTCTAGGGCAGCCTCCTCCAGAATCACATCATGGGATAAGATCTCTGAAGTAACCACCTCCTGGACATTGTTAGGCTGAGTGCCCACCTCTTCTGCCAGCCCCTCAATGGTGATACACTGCTCTGCTGCACCCGTCTGGCTGGCTTCCACAGACAGAATGCTTGGGAATGTCTCCTGAGAAGCCCTTGAGGGAACTGGTACCCCTTTGGTGGGGCCCTGAGCCACACACAGCTCTAAGGGCTGACAGTTTTGATCCTCCTGAAGGGTGCTCTTGGGAATGATGATATAATCAGATCGAGGGAGGATCTTGCGGAAGCCTGGGATGTCTGGGACCACAGCAGTCAGTGCAGATAGCTTAGAGTTCTGGAGATTAAAAAAACGGAGAAAGACTCAAATAAAGTAACTAAAATGTCCAGACCCTTTGACCCAGAAATCCCACTACTAGGCTTATACCTTAAGGAGATCACGATAAGAAGTGTCTAAATACACTAATATATTTAAGGCAGCACTTTTTTGTGGTAACAAAGAATCAGAAACAAAGTAGATGTCCATCAATTAGAGAATGGCTAAGCAAACTCTGGTACATGAATATAATGAAATATTACCGTACTGTAAGAAACACAATGACAATAACCTCTATGGAAAGAACCACTACAAAATAATCAAAAACAGATGATACAAAATTATAAAGCACAGACATAGCCCTGAAGAAGAGATATGAGAAAATACTCCATCACTTTCCTTTGAAAAGGTGGTAGGCCCATGGGTATGATACGTTGCATAATATTTTCATCTATTTTCTACGTATTGTACAAAATTTCACATACTTTGTTCCTTCCTCTTTCTCCCTCTCACCCCTTTAAAAAGTACTATTTTGTTACATGGGATGGCTCTCTGGGATGGAACAGAGAAGAATACTGGGAGAAATTCATGATGTAAAAAATACATATCAATTAAAAATGTTTTAAAACATAGGAATGGGAAAAAAACAATAGATTGAGAGAATGAGGATATGATCTTCTAGCTTGATAACTTTCAAAAAAGAAATAGAGAAAATTCCAAAACCTTGTCCTAAGACCACAGAAAATGTCAAATACTATCCCAGTTCTCTATTCTATATTTCACCACAGCACCCTTGGTCTCAGGTGAATTATGCTTTAGCCTAACTAAATCAATCAGCTCAGAAGCACCAAAGTAACACGGATGTCAAGCCGGAATGTGTGACTATCTTTATGGAAAATAAACAAAATGGGAGAAGTATTCAGCAACAAATAGGGGAGTTCTTAGAAATCTGATCCATTTTGAAATGGATCAATGGGATATAATCCTGCCAGGTTACAGATTCTCCGGGAAGTACAAAGCTAGACAAATGGAAGACAATATGACACTATATGAGAGGAAGACTATGAATGGAAACAGGATAAAAAATGTTACCGTATAAAGAAAATAGTACAGGGATTCCATAGTTAAATAACAAAGATACGGGAACAAATTGTCAGCATTATCATAAAGTAATAAACTAGAGATCAAACAAGTTAATTAGACTCATAAAGGAAGGGTCTGCAGTGGAAAAAGCATCTTACAAAAAGTGAAGCTAGGCTAAATATTTTTAAGCAAGTTTTAATGATATCTTGGTTTTTTTAATCATAATTTTCCCCAGTATCCCCTGTTCCCTCTCCCAGAAAGCCATCCCATAAAACAAACAGTATTTTAAAAAGAGAGAAAGAATTGAAAAAAAATTCAGTACAACAGATCAAAACACTGAAAAGTCTGAAAAGGTGTGCAATGGATCAAACCCCTGCTGGCTCTCTAAAAGAGCCATCCCATAAAACAAATAGTATTTTAAAAATCCAGTACAAGTATCAGAGGATATGAACAAAGAGCTCTCAAAAGGAGAATTGCAAAGTATTAGTAATCACATGAAAGAACATTTGAAATACCTAATGCTAAGAAAAATACAAACCAAAACAATACTGAGATTTCATCCCACACCCTACAATATACCTCCCACCTCCACAAAGGTGTGGGTTAAGGGTGTCTTCCTCTACCTCTCATTCAAGTGATCCTTGATCTTTTTAATTATTTTTACATTCACTTAATTTGTATGTGTGGTTGTTCTTTCCACTTACATTGGTATAGTCACTGTATATATTATTTTTTTGGTTCTGCTTACTTTACTATGCATTGATTCATACAGTTCTTGCCATACTTCTCTATATTCATTACACACATCATTTATTATTTTCTTTTGTCTGTAAAAATCTTTACATGTATTAAGGAAAAATTGGAAATAATCTAAATGCCTGATAGTTCATAGAATCTAGAGCTCTACAAAGGACTTTATTTTTTTTTGGTTTTCAACTTTCACTTTCATAAGATTTTGAACTACAAATTTATTTCTCCTTCCCTCCCCCTCCCCAAGATGGCCTGCAATCTGATATAAGCTATACATGTATGATTATATTAAAATACTTCCACATTAGTCATGATGTGAAAGAATCAGAACAAAAAGGAAAAAATCACAAGAAAGAAAAATAAAAGAAAATAGTATGCTTCGATATGCATTCAGAATCTGTAGTTCTTTCTCTGGATGTCGGTAACATTTTCCATCATAAGTCTTTTGGAATTGTCTTATGTCATCATATTCCTGAGAAGAGCTAAGTCTATCAAAGCTGATCATTGCACAGTATTGCTGTTATTGTGTACAAAGTTGTCCCAGTTCTGCTTACTTCATTGAGCTTCAATTCATAAGTCTTTCCAACAGTACATTCACATATCACAACTTGTTCAGCCACTCCAAAATTGGTGGGGATCCCCTCAATTTCCAATTCTTTGCCACCACAAAAAGAGCTGCTACAAATATTTCTGCACATGTGGGTCCTTTTCCCTTTTTTATGATCTCTTTAGGATACAGACCTAGTAGACACACATCATTTCTTACAGCAATCTTCCATTACATCCATGTACCACCATCTGTTTAACTATTCCTCAACTTGATGGGCATTTACCAGGTTTCCAGTTCTTTATTTGCTATCACAAAAAGTACTGCTATAAATATCGTGGTTTATATGGTGGTTTTTCTTATCAATGACTTTCCTTGGGGCATAAATCTAGTAATGGAATCTCCTGTTCAAAGGGTATGGGCATTTAGTCTCTTTACTTTCACAATTCCAATCTGCCTTCCAAAATGGCTGTACCATTTCACAGCTCCACCAACAATGTAACAGTGTTCCTATCATCTAACAAATCGTCCAGCACTGACTACTGTCATTTTTTGTCATCACTGTCAATTTGCAGAGTGTGAGGTGAAATCTCAGAGTTGTTTTGGTTTGTATTCTTCTTAGTATTAGAGATTTTGCATGTTCTTTCATGTGATTATTAATACTTTGTAATTCTTCTTTCGAGAGCTGTTTATTCATATCCTCTGATCACTTATCTAATGAGGAATGGCTAACATAGGTATAGTATGCATTATTGGATGTCATATACTATATATATTATATATTGTAATATATGATAATATAATCTATAATGTTATATGTAGTTCATAAGTCTTGGATACCAAAATCTTATCAGAGAACTCAAACAAGGATTATTTTTTTTTCTATTTGACTGTTTCCCTATTTACCCTAGGTACATTAATTTTTTTCATACAGAAGTTTTTCAGTAACATATAATCAAAGTTATCAATTTTTTTTGTAACATCATCCATCACTTGTTTGGTTATGAAAATATCTCCTACCAATAGCTGTGAGAAGTCTATGATCTACTTTTCTAATTTTTAAAAAAGTAAGATCTTTAACAATAAGGTCACCTATGTATTTAGAACAAATCAGGAAATCTTGTCTAAGGCATCAGTCTAAGTCTAAATTCTGCCAGACTTGAATTAATAGTATTAAATGAGACTGGCAAAGCTGCTTAACAAGACCCGGCAATAACAATATAGAACACTGATTACCATGCAAAATGCCTCATTAGTGAGAGGTGGATGAGAGGTTTCTAAAGTGAATAAATGATTACTTCTTAGAAGTGGGACTTCCAGAACAAGTACAAAAAGGAAATGTACATAATCCTGAACAGTGAATAAGAATTAGTGGAAAATGTCTACATGAGTAGACCATCATATAATAATAATCACAATGCAAGGAAAATCAACTTTCTGTCTGGAGGGGAAAACCAAAGATCTTGATTATATGCTTGTTCAGTTGTAGAAAAAGGAACTACAAAATGTAGACATCACTCACAAAAACAGTGAAATGGTCAAAAAAGACCAGATTGACATAGGAAATGTGGAAACTACTTAAAAAGTTTGTTGAATATACAAGATAACTAGGTACAAAGGATCAAAGAAGCTAGGAATTAGAAATAAAGCAAAGGAAGGTTTTTTCAGAGAAAAGAGAGGTCTTTAAAAAAAAAAAAAAGGAAAGATTGTCCAAATGTGGGAAAGAGGGAAGCACACAAAATGCAGCAAATCAAGTACAAGCCAGATATTAGGTGGAAAAAAAAAACAATTACAGGATTATCTTATAAAGGATACTACTGTTAATTATAAAAGGTTCTTTAAATTCAAAAATAGAAAGTCAGAGAGCAAAAAAAAAAATCAATGAAAGTACTTATGATATGAAAGGTAAGCTCAGAAAGAGAAAAAAGACAAAAGAGCCTATCTTCATTCATTCAAATATTTGTTGAACTCCTAAGATATTAAGGAGCTTAGTTACTATTTCCATGTTGCCCTTTGAAGCAAACTAAACATACTATATAGTTCAAGACCTATACTAAAAGCCCAAACACAGACCACAGAATCATAGAATTCCAGAGTTAGAAGACACCAAGGTAGCCATCTAGTAAAACCTATACATGAAAAAGAACCTCTTACAAAAATGTATCTCCTAAGCAATCCTGTGACCTTTCCGTAAAGTCCTATAAAAAGGAGAAATGCACTATCTGCTAAGGAAATTCTTCCCATGAACTCTAACCATTAGGAATATTAACCAGTAGGATTAGATTACATTAATCAAAGAACTTAGAAGGGGCTTAAAAGTGAACCTGTGAACCTTAAGAAAAATGTTCAAAACTTGTTTCAGTCACTAGAGGACTATTTAATGAGGCTCCAATACATAAGCATTCAGGAAGACTCTTAGAACTACAAACTTATCTCCTGTGCCAGGAAAACTGGTGGAATCTATAACAAAAAGTAGGATCATGGGACATCAAAAAAAAAAAAAAAGTCAACCTAGCAAGAGGGAGGAGAATGGAAATAAAATGATTTATAAAAAGAAAAACACACCTGGATAATCTACTAGAGTTCTTAGAAGTGGTAAATAAAGGTGCATAACGAGAAACCAGTGGATAAAAAAAATATAGGTTTTCAAAAACTCAAAAGCAAGGCTCTACATCAAAAACTATTAAAAGAAAAAGTCAACATGAGTTTAGCAAAGGGCAAGAAAACTATTATGTTAGGAATAACAATAATTCAGAGATTACAGCATTTAAGATTTACAAAATACTTTACTAACAACAACCATAAGAAGTAAGTAGTACAAATATCACCCCTATTTAACAGGTAAGGAAAATGAATCTCATTGAGGTTAAATAACTCGCCCACAGACAAACAGCTTGTTAAGTGTCAAATCACATATTTAAACCTAGGGATTCTTACCTCAGTTTCAGCACTCTAGCAATTTATACCTTGTTGCCTGGCTAAGAGCCAAATAATATGAATAAAGGGTACTTCCCTAATTAAACAAATGTAAACACTAGATCCTCGAAGGATGAATGTTAGGATTAGCATTATTTAACAGGTTTATAAACCTTTTAGCTGGAAGGATAAACAATTAAATCTCCAAGACTGACATGAACCTCTTTTAAGTAGTAAAATGACAAAGCTGCCAGGATAAATTAATATTTCAAGATGAAAAAGAAATAGCAAAAGGCCTTTGGAGGGATGGGTATATTCTCTGCAGAAGACCTATGAAAGAATTTGAGAACAGACCTATACAATATGAAAGGACACAGATTTATTGAAGTATTTGCCAGGTGTTTTGCAAATCTAAGGAAAACAGTGTTAAATTTAAAAAGATAAGGAAAGGAAAAGACTATGGATATTCCTCAATCGAGAGACCACAGAGAGCACCTACTAAAATCTCTATGCAAATATTTAAAATTTAGGCCACAAACAAGACAAGCTACAACCTTGAGATTTTAATACAAGAAGACCAACTCATAGATATCACTGATAATGGCGGGATGAGAAAGGGTGGGAAAGGAGGGGTATGATATCATTCTATATTAAGGTATATATGTGAGGAAATGTAGAAACTAGTAAGGAAAATATGACAAAGATATTTGGATGGAGGTTAATAGAAGGAAAATATAAGTGATTTTTATCTCTGGAGTCAACCATATGTTCAGAAAAAGTTATCAGAAGAGAACTCTGACAAAACAGGTATAGGGGTCAGATATAACAGCGATGGAGTAACTTCATTATCCAGACAACTGCTAATAAGCTCTCTCTCATGCTTGCGCTGAGCAGCTAATCATTTCTTGATTTGCCTTAGTGATAATTCATGGAGAAACCAACAAGAATAATCTGAATCTCACTAACAGAGAGGAACCAGCTGCTGGAGTGGAAATTGTGGGAATCCTAGGGGGCAGTGACCACTCACTAGTAAAGTATTTAACAGAGAAGGAAAGGAAATACAGATAGATTAAAATTAACAGAGAAATTAAACCTGGGAATTTTGGGAGATGCTCAAGAAAGAATTAATGAAGACACAAGGGAAACTGATTTCAATAAAGAAGAAAATGAAATTGATCTGAAGAGGTCAGTTTGGATGCAGAGAACACTCATTAACCAACTTAGATTTTAAAAAGAAATGAAGACATTCCAACCAGACTCAAGAGAAGCATAAAGTAAACATGAAAGAGTAATCATAAGGGATTCAGTAAAGCTAAACTGCTTACATTCCTATATGGAAAGACAATATATGCAACTCCTAAGAATTTTATCATTAGGAGGGCAGTGAGAAGGAATATACATAGGGAGCAAAGGTGTGAATCCACTATGTTGGGATGATCTCAAAAACAAAAAATGAAGGAATATGAAAGAGGGACACAATGGGAGCCAGGAGAAGATGAGGCAGGATGGGGGGGGAGGGGGGGCGAGGAAGACAAGGTGTACAGCGTACAAAGAAGAGCTTTTATAGTGGAGGGGAAAATGAGGGACGGTGTTGTTGTTGAGTTTTTCAGTTATGTCTGATTTTTGTGACCTCATGGGCCATGGCATGCCAAACCCTTCCATCCTGCACTATCTCCTGTAGTCTGTCCAAGTTCATGTTCATTGTTTCCATGACACTATCATTCTCTGCTATACTCTTTTCCCTTCAATGTTTCCCAACATTAGGGTCTTTTCCAATGAATCCTGCCTTCTCATTTTGTGGCCAAAGTAGTTAAGCTTCAGTATTTGACCATCTGGTGAATAACCTGAATTAATTTCTTTAAGTATTAACTGACATGACCTCCTTGCTACCCAAGGGACTCTCAAAAGTCTTCTCCATCACCTCTCAAAAGCATCAATTCTGTGGCACTCAATTTTCTTTATAGCTCAACTCACAGTCATATACTCCTACTAGAAAAAATCATAGCTTTGACTATACAGACCTTTGTCAGCAAGTTGATGATGTCTCTCCTTTTTAGTATGCTGTCCAGAATCGCCATAGCAAGTGTCTTTTAATTTCATGGCTTCAGTCAACACCTGCAGTGTATCTTTTAGCCCAAGAATATAAAATCTGACACTGATTCTATTCTCCCTTTATTTGCCAGGAAGTAATGAGATCAGTTGCCCAGATCTTAGGTTGTTTTTAGCTTCAAGAAGGCTTTTACACTTTCCTCTGTCACCCTTCATTCCTCTTCACTTTCTGCCATCAGAGTAGCATCATCTGTATAGCTACAGTTGTTGCTATTTCTCCCAGCAACCTTCATCTCATCTTTTGTTTCATCTAGCCTGGCATTTCTTATAATGTACTCTGCATACAAGTTAACTAAACAGTGACCATACACAGTCTTATTGTACACCTTTTCCGATCTTAAACCAATCAACTGTTCCAGGTTACTAACTGTTGCCTCTGGATCCATATATAGATTCCTAAGGAGACAAGTAATATCAATCTGATATTCCCATCTCTTTGAGCACTTGCCAGATTCTGTCATAATCCACACAAAAGCTTAAATGTAGTCAATGAAGTAAAAGTAGATGTTTTTCTGGAACTCCCTTGCTTTCTCCATAATTCAGTGAACGTTGGCAATCCGGTTTCTAGTTCTTTTGCCTTTTTGAAAACCAACCTACTCTTCTGATAATTCTTAGTTCACACATTACAGAAGCTTAGCTTGTAGAATCTTAAGCATAACCTTACTGGTAAGTGAAATGAGTGCAATTACTGAGTAATTTGGCCATTCCTTGGCATTTCCCTTCTTTAGGATTAGGACATAAACTAATCTTCTCCAAACCAAAGGCCAATGCTGAGTTTTCCAAATTTGCTGGCATATTGAATGCAGCACTTTAACAGCATTATCTTTCAGGATTTTAAATGCCTCAGCTAGAATTCTACCACCACTGTTAGCAATGCTTCCTAGAGTCCACTTGACTTCCTTCATCAGGAGGTCTGGCTCTAAATCAGTAACCGTACCACTATCGTTATGAGTGACGTTAACATCTTTTTGTATAGTTCTTTCACACATCCTTGCTACCTCTTCTCAATCTATTCTGCTTCTGACACCTTCCAACCTGAGAAGTACATCTTCCAATATCGTTTCTTCTGTCATTTTAGTACTGCCTATCAGGTTTTCCTGGGAAAGATAATGAAGTAGTCTGCCACTTTAGTCTCCAGTGGATTATCTTTTGTTGGAACTCTCCACTATGACCTGTCCATCTTGGGTGACCCTGCACGACACTGAGCTACACAAACTCCTTTACTATAACAAGGCAGTGATTCAGGGAGGAAATGGGGGGAGAGGTTGGGTAACACTTGAACTTCACTCTGGTCAGAATGATTCCAACAGGAAAGAATATATGGTCAACTGAGTGTAAAAATCTCTTACCCAATAGAGAACTAGGAACAAAAGGGATAAGAGATATTGGGGGAGGAGAAATGATAAAAAGGGAGAACATATCAAAGGAGAAAGTAGTCAGAAGCAAAACAGACTTTTGAAGAGACTAAGAATAAGAAGAGAGAAAGAAAGATAAACAGGAAAAAATAGGATGGAGGGAAATGCACAATAATCATAACTGTGAATGTGAATGAGATAAGTTCACCCATAAAAGGGAAGTAGACAGCAGAATGGATTAAAAACAAGAATCCAACAATATGTTCTTTATGCAAGACACACTTGAAACAGCAAGATGTGTGGCTAAAATATAGTGTTTGAAAGTTTCTCTGATAAAGGGCTCATTTCTTATACATATAGAGGGCTGAATCAAATCTATAAGAATACATATCATTCCCCAATTGATAAATGGTCAAAGAATATGAAAGGCAGTTTTCAGAAGAAGAAATCAAATCTATCTATAGTCATGCGAAAAAATGTTCTCAATCACTACTAGAGAAATGCAAATTAAAACAATTCTGAGGTACCAACACACACCTATCAGATTGGTTAATATGACAGAAAAGGGAAATGACAAATGTTGGAGAAGATGTGGAAAAACTGGGACAGTAATGCACTATTGGCGGAGTTGTGAACTGATCCAACCACTCTAAAAAATTATTTTGAACTATGCCCTAAAAGCTATAAAACTGTGCATATCCTTTAATCCAGCAATACAATTACTAGGTCTGTATCCCAAAGAGATTAAAAAAAGGGGGGGGAGTAGGAAAGAAAAGGACCTAAATATTTAGAGTACCCCTTTTTGTGGTGACAAAAAAATTGAAAATTGAGGGGATACACATCAATTGGGGAACGGCTGACCAAGTTGTGGCATATAATTGTGATAAAGTACTATAATATCCTATAAGAAATGAAGAGGTGGGGGTAGGGTGGGGTTGGTTTCAGAAAAAAACATGCCAAGGCTTATATGAACTGATGCAACAAGTGACGTGAGAAGAACTGGGAGATCACTGTGAACAGTAATAATAATGTTGTAATGATAATAAACCATTAAAGTTTATGGCTACTCTGATCAATACAATGAGCCAAGCCAGTTCCATGGCTTGGAAGTTCCATGGAACTCATGATGAAAAAATGCTCTCCATCTCCAGAAAGAGAACTGATGAACTCTGACTACAAAAAGGCATAATTTTCTTTCTTTCTTTTGCTTTTTTTGTGATATGGCTAATATAAAAATATGTTTTGGATGATTTCACATGTATAATTGATATTTTGCTTGCCTTCTCAGTCAGTGGAGAAGAATGGGAGGAAAGAAAAGAATCTAGAATTCAAAATTTAAGAAGAATGTTAAAAATAAATAATAAATGAGGGGTGGCTGAGAAGAAATGTACAGAGATGGAAGGCCACATAACAGAAGAGAAATATGAATTATACTACCATTCTGTAAAAATACCATCAAGACTACATCCTTTGAGTCAGGATTCCACTATTAGGCTTATACCCCAAAAGAAGTCACAGATAAACAAGTCTCTAAATACACCAAAATATTTAGAGTTGTACCTTTCCATGAGAGCACAGAATTGTAAACAAAGCACATGACCATCAATTAGGGAATGTCTAAACAAACTGTGGTACATAAATATAATGGAATATTACTGTGCTGTAAGAAACCATGTATGTGATAAAAACAACAATAAAAATATTAAGAACTACCACAAAACAATTGAAGAAATACTGCAAAATTACGAAGAATAAGAATGGCCCCAAAGAAAAGACAGAGGAAGACATTTCCACCCTACTTCTCCACAGATTTGAGAGGTTCACAGGTATGATGTATTATATATAATTGTCACAATTTTTGGACATGTTGGTAAGTTTTGCTTATTTTTCCTATTTTTTCCTCTTTAAAAATATTTACTATAGATGATGGCTCCCTTCAAAGGAAAGGGAAAAGATTCTGGGAGAAATTCTGATTATGTAAAAAAACAAAAGAGATCACTAAAAATTAACAAACATTTAATAAATAACGTCAGGAATAACAAAGCTCAGAACAAGCAAAAGCTTGCAAGAAAGCTGAGGAAAATAAAAAGGGATTTTTTAAAGCTACACTGTAAAGGAAAAAGGACCTCTGGATGGTGGATAGGATGATAATGGCAAAAGAGAGAAGGAAGAGCTGATCAATTTTTATTTTGCTTTTGTTTTTTCTGTCAAGGAGAATAACCTCTGCACTGGAAATGATTCTGATACTTAAGCAAAGTAAGGAAATACAGCAAAAAAACACACCCCTTTGTTGGCCAAAATGAAGAATATATTCAAGTACTGAAAAACTGGCAAATCTAACTACTGAACCAGTGGCAATATCTGAAAGATTATGGAAAATAGGATAAGTATCAGAACATTAGAGAAGGGTAAATTTTGTCCTGATTTTCAAAAGAGGGAAGTGAAGAGAGTTTGCAACCTATAGCTGGTGAGCTTGACTTTGATTCCTAGAAAATTCTAGAAACTGTTGGCAAATACTAAGAAAGGGAAGTGGTAATTACAGAGAGATAGCATTCTTATTCTTCAAGAAGTTGTACCAAACTAACCTAACTTCCTTTTCTGACAGTATTTCTAAGCTTGTAGATAAAGAGAAAGTGATGAGATAAGTTTACCAAGATGTTACCAAAACCCTGAATCAAGCACTTCACATTCTTCTTTTGGAGAAGATGGAGAGATGTGGACTAGATGCAAATATAATTAGACAGATTCAGAATTCACTAGATGAGCGGAGAGAAGTAGTTGTTAATGGTTTGAAGCCAAAGTGGCAAATCTACAATGCTGCTTAACATTGTTATCGATTACTTAAATAAAGGTGCAAAAGGGACACGTTCACCAGATTTACAGATGACACAAAGTTAGGAATGATAACTAACATTCTAAGTGACAGGTTCTAAAAAAAAAGTCTAAAAAGATAAATCAGACAATTGAGCTACATCATATGTAAAATATCACACATACAAAAAAACTTTACAAGTTCAAGGTGAGGGAGGCTTGGTCTGAATGCAAGTATTTTGAAAAAAGATCTGAAAGTATTAATAGACTGCAATCTCAATCAGTCAGCAGTGTGCTATAAGAGCCAAAATAATGTATGTGATCTTGGGGTGCATTTTCTTTGGAAGTATAACTTCCAAAAACAAGGGGAGGATAGTCACTCTTTGATCTTCCCTTGGAAGGTCCATCTGAAGTATTTGTGTTCAGTTCTGGACTCCACAGTTTAAGAAGGATATTGATAAACTAGAGAGTGTTTAGAAGAAGGCAACAAGGATGGGTTCTGAGTCCATGTTGCATGAGAATTGACTGAAGGAACTGGGAATATTTAGCCTGAAGAGAAGATCTAAGGGGGAAAAGCCAGCTGTCTTTCAGTTAAAGAACTCTCATGTGGAGGAGGTGTTAGACTTATTTTGTTCTGCCCACAAGGGTAGAACCCAGGAGCAATGGCTGAAAGTTACAGAGGCAAATTTAGATTTGATGTCAGGAAGAAACTCCAAAAATGGAACAGGCTATCTCAAGCGGAGGACTTCAAGGAGAGAGACTGGATTACCACCTTTCTAATACATTACACTGGGAGTCCTTTCATTTATCAGCTGAACTAGATAAGCTGTGAGATTCCTTCTAGCTCTAAAATTCTGTGAATCTCGTAAACAGCAAAGAGAAGTCATAAGGGACTTACCAAAGGTGAACTGTTTACATTCCTACATGGAAAGACATTATTTGTAACTCTTAAAACTTTTCAGTATCTGGGTAGTTGGTGGGACCACACACACACACACACACACACACACACACACACACACACACACACATGCATGCACATACAGAGACAGAGAGCACAGAGTGAATTGAATAGGATGGGACCATATCTTAAAAGAAATTAAGGTAAACGGTGAGAGAGAAATGTAGTGGGAGGAGAGAGGGTGAAATGGAATGGGGTAAGTTATATCTCATTCAAGAGGCAAGCAGGAGACTTTTTAGTGGAAGGAAAAAGAGGAGAGCTGAGAAAAAAACATGAAGTTTACCCTCATCACATTCGACTAAAGGAAGGAATAAAATGCACACTCATTTTGGTATGAAAACCTATCTTACAATACAGGAAAGTGGGGGAGAAGGAGATAAGCAGGGTAGGGGGGATGATGGAAGGGAGGGCAGTGGGAGGAGGGAGCAATTTGAAGTCAACACTTGGGGAGGTACAGGATCAAAAGACAGAATATAAACAATGGGGGGCAGGATAGGATGGAGGGAAATACAGTTAGTCTTACACAACACAACTGTTATCAAAGTCATTTGCAAAACTACACAGATATGGCCTATATTGAATTGCCTGCCTTCCCAAAGGGAATGGGTGGGGAGGGAGGGATGGGGAGAATTTGGAACTCAAAGTTTTAGGAACAATTGTTTAGTATTGTTCTTGCTACTAGGAAATAAGAAATACAGTTAATGGGGAATAGAAAGTCATCTGGCCCTACAGGACAAAAGAGAAGATGGGGACAAGAGAAGGGAGGAATGACAGAAGAGAGAGCAGATTGGTGATAGGGAAAATTAGAATGCTTGGTGTATTGGGGTGGGGGGAGGGGGGATAAAAGGGGAGAAAATTTGGAACCCAAAATTTTGTGAAAATGAATGTAAAAAGTTAAATAAATAAATTTATATTAAAAAAATAAAATAAAATAAAATTCTGTGAATCTCTATCAGCCATGATAAAGGAAAAGGAACTGGGAGTCATCCTAGACATCTTCTAAAATCACTGACCCAATATCCTTTCGCCCCCAAAAACAAACAAAAAATAACAACACTAATAAAATACTGGGACAAAATCACAAAGGATTCTAGAGAAATAATACAATTCTTAAAAGTATTTAATGATTCATATCATAGCCACTCAGGTTACTTTTGAAGAAAGCAAAGACCATACTACTTCATTGTTGGTGGAGCTGTGAGCTGATCCAACCATTCTGTAGAGCAATTTGGAACTATGCCCAAAGGACTACACAAATGTGCATACCCTTTGACCCAATAATACCACTTCTAGGATTGTATCACCAAGAGATCATAAAAATGGGAAAGGGTCCCACATGTACAAAAATATTTATAGCAGCTCTCTTTGTGGTGGCCAAAAACTGGAAATCAAGGGGAGGCCCATCAACTGAGGAATGGCTGAATAAATTATGGTATATGAATAAAATGAAATACTATTGTGGTATAAGAAATGATGAACAGGAAGACTTCAGAGAGGGCTAGAAGGACTTATATGATCTGATGCTGAGTGAAAGGAGTAGAACCAGGAGAACTTTGTGTACAGCAACAATCACAGCGCATGAGAGTTTTTTCTGGTAGACCTGAAACTTCATTGAAATGCAAGGACTTAAAAAAATTCCCAGTGGTCTTTTAAGGCAAAATGCCTTCCATACCCAGAGAAAGAACTTTGGAATGCAGTCGCAGAATGTAGCAGATCAGTTTCTTTTGTTATACATTTTGGTTTGTTTTATGATTTCTCCCATTCATTTTAATTCTTCTACACAACATGACTATAGTCAAAATGTATTTAATAGGAATGTAAGTACAGAACCTATATAAAATTGTATGCTATATTGGGGAGGGAGGGAGGGAGAAAAATAATCTAAGTTATATGGTAGTGATTGTAGAACACTGAAAAAAAATAAAATTAACATTAAAAAAAGAAAAATATTAAACTAAAAAAAAGAAAGCAAAGACTACAAAGGAGAACTAGGACTTAATTCTCTCCAAAATCCTTGGACTCTTTAGAGTATGAGCTTAATAGTAGCAGCTTACATTAATGTTGTATTTTAAGGGTTTCAAAGTACTGGTAGATAAAGTAACTTACAGGATCCAAGCCTTCTTTCTCTAATTTGGCCTTCTCCAAGTAGTAGCTCTTCTCGGCCACACTAAGAAGCCTCCAGCTTTCACTGATCTTCTTATTGATCTCAGACTGGGGAAGGTGGGGAAGTTCTTGCTGCACTTTCAGGTAAATATCATAATAGTACAAGAGGTAAGCAGATCTGAAACACAGAACAAGTCCTTAAATTTTTCATTTACTCAACCAACCATTAAGTAGGAAGCAAAAAGTATTAATAAGTGACATAAATTAAAAGAAAGGATGTGAAAAATCCTCAACAGCTTTGGCAAAAGGTTTAAGGGGAGGAGGGGAAAAAAACTACGCATGTGCTGTGGATATCAATTAAACATCAATAACTTACATTACTTGTTTTTAAAAAACCAAACTTGTGTTAATATTGCAATTTATAGTTTCCAAAGTAATTTCATATAAATTAGTGATATAGAGAAGATTTTCTAACTTTTTCCTAATGAGTTATTTTTTTGCTGGAAGAAAATATTGTTCAGAGAACAAGTTACTGACTAGGTACCTGCCAGTCACATTCTGCTTTCTACTGGAAATTCTCCTGAACCACAGGGGAGGTTGTGTGATGACAGCAACTTTAATACTGACTAATAAAATCTGATTGAACTTTTGGACAGCACTGATAAAATGGAAGACCCTCCCCAGACATGGAGTCAGAATTGGAGGCTAGATCTGCCACTTAAAAGCTGTGTGTTCTGGGAGAAATCACTTAGCTTTTCTTAATGACAGTTTCCTCACCTGTAAATAGGGATAAGAGACATAACCTACCCCATAGAGTTATTGTGAGGAGCAAGTGAGATGATATCTGTAAAATATTTTGTAACTGAAAACTGTTCTATAAATATGAACCATTATAGTACCCTGATACTATGGATAATTCAAAATATGATTGGTGAGGAAATCATTAGCAGTACAGAAAATGACTGTTAGATTTGTCAGGCAGGAGTAAAAGATGGTTAATAGTACTAGTAGTAATAGCAGCTTACAATTCTAAAGCTCTTTATTGTTAGAAGAACCCTACATATGATCTCCTCTGACATTGAAGTCAACTATCAATCAGGTAGCTTTACTATTTTGGAAACAAGGAAACAGGTTCAGAATTATTAAGAGATTTATGTAAGTTTTAACACAGCTAGAAGGCATCAGAGCAAAGATTGAAACATAGCTTTCCTGATGCCAAATTCTCAAGGATTTTTTTGGGGAAAGTACCCTATATTATAACCTCTATTGAGTCATAGAAACAGAGATTGTTCTTGTTAGCCTAGGTGACCCTCTGAAGTCAAAGAATTCTGTCATATGATAATCTCTAAGATTTGTGATAGGCCTGAACTGCACAAACCCCAAACCGAGTAGTTTAGGAGAAGGAACACATAGGAACCCAGAAATAGAACTGCTGTCAGGAAACTTAAAAGCTTAGAGAATTACCTTACCTAGGTTTCTTGGCCTTTTCTCCATGTATTTTATATTTCTTCTTTTTCTTGGGTGGTACAGAAGAGGAGTAAGAATAAGTATCATCAATTTCCTCCATAACGACAGTTACCTCAGTACCATCAAATGGAGCATCCATCCCTAAAGTCAGAAAGTAAAATACAAACATGCTGAACATAATATAAAAGAGAAGGAAGTCAAATTCCAGTTTGATGGAACAATCACCTGATGCAACCTATAAAATTGCACCATAGCAAAGCAGATGATGGTCCTTTATTTTTTGTAGTTTAGTCATTTCAGTTATATCCACTTTTCATGACTCCATTTGAAGTTTTGTTGGCACACTATTGAAGTGGTTTGCCACTTCCTTCTCCTGCTCATTTGACAGATGAGGAAACCAAGGCAAACAAGGTTAAGTGACTTGCCTAAGGTAGCACAGCTAATAACTGTCTGAGGCTAGATTTGAACTCAGGAAGATGAGTCTTCCTGACTCCAAGGTGGTACTCTATCCACATTGTGCCACCTAGTTGCTCCCTGTCTCTTGTAGCATGTAGCATAACTATTCAATGAATTGGTCAAGAAACTAAATAAACAATCACTTGATAAAATTCCCTAAGACACAATGAAAAAAAACATTGAAAGGAATTAATAAAATCTTCAATTTTGTAGTAAATAATTTCGCATCAGGCTGCACTCTAGTCCTGTCCATATCATGCCCCAAACCCCTTCAACCTAGAGGACAACTTCTGGAATTCACACCTTGAAAGTACTATCTACCCCAGACCCCTCCAAGAACCTACATTTAAGGAAGGGGCCCAGGTCAGCTACCTTTTAGTATTCCAAATGGCTGCATTCTGAACTACACCAGCATGTTCCTCTTTCCCCTTCAGCTTTGTTTTATATGTCTTTCCCCAATAGAATGTAGGCTCCTATGGGGCAAGGGAGAGTTGTTTTGGGTTTTTTTGCTTGTATTTGTATTCTCAGTGCTTAAGTATTTGGCACACACAAAAAGCACTTAATAAATGCTGACTGACTAAAGTATTATTACTCCATCTAAAAGTCTGTCAGAAGGATAATTTTAAAAATCTGAAAATCTTGAACAGGATTTAAGAAGAGCTCATCAATCAAGATTCAAACATAGATAATAAAACTTCCCTTTTAAGTGGAAGATCAGGAGAAACGCACCTATAGTGCTCTGCATAAAATAGGTAATTGTTACTGAATGAACAATTTGAATAATTTCTGCCTGAAAGTTAATTATCACACTCTCAGAAACACTGTCCCAATCATACCTTTCCTCTACCTTCATCTTAAAAGACTATTATAGATTAAAGAGATGAGACTCAATCACATCAAATTCAACAGCACTGACTAAGCACCAATAATTAAAGCACTATGGTAGACAACAGAGATGAAAAAATGTAATCCTTCTTAAAGAAGTTTACAACCTCCAAGGGATCTGGTCAAACTGGATCTGGAATACTGTGTTCCATTCTGAACACAGCATTTTAGAAATGACAAACTGGAGTGCATCTTGGAGGAAAGCAACCAACTAGGATGGTTACTCAATCTGCCCTCTCCAAGGTTACTAAAATCTGAGTTACTAATCCAATGGCCTTTTCTTAATCCTCATCCCTCTTGACCTCTCCACACCATGTGACACTGTGGACTACTTATCCCCTTCCAGTTTTTGTAACATACCCTTTTCCTATTTTGTTGTTCAATCTATCTATGACTATTCTATCTCAGTCTCCTTTGCTTCATTCACATCTTTTCTCCTAAGTATAGACATACCCAAGGATTCTTTCCTGGACCCTCTTCTCAATCTACACCGTTTTGGTGATCTCATTAACTTCTATGAGGTCAATTACCTCTATGCAGACAACTTCCACACCTTCACAATTAGGATCTCTCTACCGAGTTTCAGTCCCATACCACCACTACCTACCCATTAGGCATCTCCATAGGCACAGGCATCTCAAACTCAATGTGTACAAAATTGAAGTCATTCTGCCCTCTAAAACCAGCCCTCTTTCTAATGAGCGCCATTTCTAGCCACCTAGGTTTTCAAACCTTATACTCATGTGGACCTTGTTACCCTCTCTTACCTCCTGTATCTAATTAGTAGCCAAGTCTTTTCAGTCTAGCTCTGCAAGGTCTTGCATATCTCCTCCTCTCTACTCACAGCTGTCAAGAGGACCATTGTAACAGACTTCTCACGGGTCCCTCTGCCTTATGTCTGTCCCCCAATCATCCATACAGCTGCCAAAGTGAAAGTCCTAAAGTATAAGTGTGACCATGTTACTTCTTGCTTAAGAAGTTTTAGTTGTTTCTTTTTGTCTCTTAGATACAATACAAACACCACTCTCCTGTAATCAGAACCTAGACAATCTGTCACTGACCAGTCTCTCCAAATATTTCACATTACTACTCCTTAAACACTCCAGTTTTGCCAAATTGGTTTACTTGTTTGGTGTTCCCTGCACAAACCATTCTGTCTCCATGGTTTTGCACAGGCAATAGCCCTAATGCTGAAATGCTCTCTTCACCTCTTCTTGCAATTCCTTCAATTTCCTTTAAAGCTCAGATCAAGGGCTGCTTCCTATGAGGTCTTTCGTGATCCCACCTTTTGTGGATACTCTCTCTGCCTCTCCTGAAATTACTTTGTATTTACTTTGTGTATATTTTGTATCTATTTTTCTGATTCACATTGTTTCCCAACTAAGTCCTTAGGGAAGGAACTGTTTCCTTTTGTATCTTTGTATCACTCGAGTGTGGCATGGTTGTAGATGCTCAAATGCTTCATAAATTGACTGATAAAGAGGCATATGACTAAAAAAATAGGAATGGGGGGCAGGAGAAGAGGGAAAGAACATGATCATTATCTCAAGTATTTAAAGAACCATCATGAGCAAAAGGATTCAACATACCCAAATATAACTCATTGTCTTTCCCTCAAAACTGACCCTTCTTCAAACTTGTCCATTTCTGTTGATGTCCATTCCTGTATTCACAGTATCAGTCATCATCTGCCTTCCCTGCTCTCCACGTTCCATCACTGGTCAAGTCTTGATGTCCAACTTCCATAAACTATCTGTTCTCTTCTCTTCTTGAGGGCAAAGGTTTTCTTTCCTGTATTTGTATCCACAATACCTAGTACTTGCTCACTGATTACTGTCATCTCTATTTGACCCAAATGGCCACCAATTCTCACCCAGACTATTTCAATAGCTGTCTCAACGATCACCCTGCACCACTCCATTCCCCACTCAGCTGTCAAATTCATATTCTGAAAGAAGAGGTCTAACCAAGTCAGGGCCCAGATGGAGAAGCTCCAGGGCTTTTGATCACATTACTTCCTAATGGCTCTAAGATAACACGCAAATTCCTCTTTTCTGGCAAAGCCCTTTACAATTGGCTCCAGTCTGTTTATCTAGGATACTTATATCTATACCTTACCTCCCCACAAGCACTCTACATTCCAGAAAAACTGGCACACTTGTCATTCCTTGTACTTGACATTTCATTTCTCCCTTCTATGCCTTTGTACAGGCTGTTACCCATTTCAGGGATGCTCTCATATTGCAGGTTACCTCCTTCAAAAGACTTCTCTCATTACCTCAAGTGTTGGAACCTCACCCCATCACTGCATATATCAATCAACAAGTAATTATTAAGTGCCTATCAATGCAGGCTCTGTGCTAAGCACTGAGGACACATATGCAAAGAACAAAAAAAAATGCCCCCTCATATTAACTTCTACAAATTTATTATATACCCAAAGGCAGGGATGATATCACTTTTGACCATTTGCCTTTAGCACTGTCCCTAGCACATATATAGTGCTTAAAAATGCTTTCTGAATACCGATTAATGTCCCTCATCCTTGTGATTCAGCCTAGGTGTCATCCTGTACAGGTCAGGTGTCACTACCCTGCTCAAAAATATTTGATGGCTCCCAATTAATTGCCTCTGGGATAAAGTACAAACTTGTCAGCTTGGGATTTAAAGTCTTGCTCAATCTAGTTCTAACTTACCCTTCCTGAAGGCTTTCATCCTCCATCCTTTTCTACATGCTACATTTTGGCCAATTCGGAATAAATACTATTGCTGCAGTTCTGCATTCTATTTCAGGCACTGGACTTTTGCTTAACCTGCCCCTGATTTCTGAAGTACACTCCCCTTCAGCTTCTTAGAATCTTTATCTTCCTTAGCTTAACTTCTATGGGTAGTCTTCCTTGATTTGCTTCGTTATTATGGTTCTCTCCCATCTCAAATTATCTTCTACTCATTTGCATAAATAAATTTTGTTTCCTTTCAATAAAATATAAGTGCCCTGAAGACAGGCTCTTTGTTCACCTTGCACATGATAAATAATTGTTAAAGTAAAGAGAGATTAGACTTGTCTAGCTTGGTCCCACAGGACAGTACTAGAAGTAATGAGTGGAAGCTGCATAAAGGGAGGGTTTGGCTTAAAAACAAGAACAACCTTAATACAAAAGATGTCCCAGAATGGTGTGGTATATTATAGTGTAAAGAAAAATGAATTCAGAATCGAGAGATAGAATTGTAGGCTCAGGTGACACTAGTTTACAATTGCTGCCTCCAGTTCATCACCTCCCACTCACTTCTCAACTGTTTGCAATCTGGTTTCTGACACACCTCTCAACTGCAACTGTTCTCTCCAAAGTATCAATGATCTCTTAAATTGCTAGATAATAAGATCACAGATTTAGGGCTAGAAGAAACCTTAAGAGTCCATCTTATTCACTTGCTTCTTTTCACAGATGAGAAAACTGAAGTGCAGATAGTTTAAGTGACTTTTTACAAAGTTAATGAGTGAGACAGGATTCAAACTTGAGACTCCCTGACTTCAAAACCATAAGTCTTTTGAATTTTTCTTGATTTTCTGCAACTTTTGACACAACCAAATACGGTCCCAGTCTCTTCCTAAACACTCTTTTTCCCTTGGCTTCCAGAATACTACTTTCACTTGGTTTTTCTCTCACATGTCCAATCATTCTTTCTCAATTTCTATACCCGATCCTCCCCTCAAGTGTGGGTACTCCCTAAGGCTTTTTCTTTTGCTCCGTTATTCTCTATGTTCATTCTTTTAGTGACCTCCATTAGCTCTTATGGGGTCAATCATCTCTATGCAGCAGAATCCCAAAAATATCAACTCTTACTCCTCCTTAATTCCTGGACAGTTCCACATGGATGTCCCATGTGTACTGCAAATGCCACATTTCCAAAATGGAATTCATTTAAATACACCCCCTGCAAATAAAAAAATTTAAATCCTTCCTACAAATATGTACCTCTACCTCTGTTGACTGCATTATCATACCTCTAGTCACCCACTTTTTAGCAACATTCTTGATCTTTCCCTCTGTTTTAATCTTTATATACAAAATCATTTGCAAAGTCTTGTCATCTACACCTCTCCCCTAAACATCTCACATGTTTCTCTTCTCCACTCATTCACACACCTTCTACCCTAGTTCAGGCCCTCTTCACCTCTTGCCTCAACTACTGCAATTACCTCCTAATTGTTATCCCTACTCCCAGCTCTCCCCTAGACAACCCAGCATCCACACAAGTTGCCAAATTCACATTCACTCTTCTACTCAAAAATCTTTGGTGGATCACCATTTTACCTATAATAAATGCAAAATCCTCAATTTTAGTATTTAGAGGCCTCCACATATTTCCCTATTCTTATTTTCATATTATACTTCTTAATGAATTCCGGGCAATTTGTCCATTAGGTTAGCTCTTCCCTGTCACAGAAGTTCCATCTTCCTTCTCCATGCCTTTGCATAAATGGTCCCCAGATCTGCAGTGCACTCATCTCGGCCTCATAAAACCCCTGGCTTCCTTCAAAATAGAAGCTCATAGCCTCCTCCTCCTCCCTAAAACCTTTAAGGGTCCATCCAGCACTTCCTCTTCACATCTATGTAAATATGTCGTGTCCTTCCCAGAACCTAAGCCCTTTTATGGCAGGAATTATTTCATTTTTGTCTTTGTTTCCTCAGTGATTAACACAGGGCTCAATCTCCTCATTTTCAAAGCCTGGCACGGGTAAATGACTCTTCACCCAAGGTCACAGAGGTGGCAGAGTCGAGGAGAACCAAGGCCCTCTTAACTCGACCACCTCCAGGGTCTTGGAACGCACAGCTCTTTTCCCCGACACTGGGTAGGTTCCTATGACTCCGGCTCAGGCACTCCGAGTCTGGCTTCCGGAGTGTCTGAGACTCTGGGAGAGGGGCCCAAGCTCCGGGCCCGTGGGGCTCACTTACTTGGCAGCGCCCGGGGGTGGCGCTAGGCAGACGGCCGGCGTGGGTCACATCCCCCGAGGCCCCGGGCGCCGGGGCGGGCAGAGTCCCCGGCGAGCTGCCCAGCCAGGGGCATAAGCGCTCCCCGCGGTCGGCGCGCGGGGCAGCTTTCGGTCGCAGAGTCAGCAGGAGCAGCGGCGACGGGGAGGAGGAAACGCCGGGTCGCCCCCGCATCCCGGGGGCTCCGGGACTTCTTCCCCCGGCCCTGCGCCGCCGCCGGAGTCACGACACCCCTTTCCTCCCTCTCCGAGGGAGTGTCGCGACGCAGAGAAGAGGAAAAGCAGGAGAAGGGAAGGGGGGTCTCCGGCTAACCCCGGGCCGCCCCTCAAACAGGACTGCCGCAGGGAGTGTGGGGGGCGGGGGAAAGGGAGGTGGGGAAGCTCGCCGGCCGCAGAAGCCGGGACAAACACACCAGCTACACAGATCACCAAGGAAATCGATCCCGGCGGCCCCCGCGACGCGCCGGAAACAGCCTCCGGCGCGCTAAGAAGGCCGCACCGCACGTGACGCTAAGGGGCGGGCGCAGGCGCAGAAAGTTCTCTCCTCAGCCAATCACAGGGAAAGTTCTCCGGGTTGTGGGGGCGGGAGGGGCGGGCGTATACGCCAGACGAAAGTATAAGCCCCTCCCCTCGGAGGCTCTGGAGAAACATCTGCTCCCCAGAAAAGAGGGAGGACGCTCAGCGAGATGGACCACTTCCGGGCCACCGAACTAAGCGGGCCGGAGGAACCTGCGGCTCCCTGCGGTGGGGAGGGCGGCTGTGCCGGGGGCCACTTCTCCCCAGTGTCTCTGGCGGTTTCCCCGGCACTCCCGCGGCACTGAGGTAACCGGGTCGGGGCCAAGCTGGGGAGGTGAATGCCAGGGCGGGCGCAGCACCGGCCTCGGTTAGCGCCATTCTTTGCCCGAAGCGTCCTAACCTAGCACGGGGGCGGGGATTGGGCCGATCCGGGACACCGGGGAGGAAGGGTAGCCCAGGCCACTGCGCCTTGGGGAACTGACCCTCCCCCTCCGCTCCCTGGTCCTGAAGCGGTCCTTAAACCGAAAGTCGGAGCTGGAAACGGAGGTCCGGAGCCCAGGAGTGACTCGCAAAGAGCAAGCCAGCCCCAGAGCTGGAACTTTAACTCAGCTCTCCGGGCTCCTAGTTTTGTGCTTTTTCCACTATGCGAGACCGCCTGTGCATACCCGATCTGTGTAACTGGGTTTATAGCTTCTACCATATACTTCTTGTTCCCATATTCTTTTTCCCATAATTAAAATTATTTTAATATTTAAAGTTGGAAAACACGTAAAAGTAGAAGAAAGAATACAGAACACGATTCCCTTCAGAAGTGTTTCTGATGCCTCTTCTGCCTCAGAGGTCAATCTTTTAATAATCCCATTTATAATTTCACTTTGCTCAGTAAAAACAGTCCAGTGAGGTAGGTGGTACAAGGATTCTCTTTCATATTTTATGCCTCCAGGATCCATTATTTCTTTGTGGATACACCTCCCAGCAACATAAAATCACAGTCTCACATTTTAGTAGATTGTCTTCACGTTCCTTGCTCCCCCTCCCCCCCACAGAGGCTGGGGGCCACCTCCTAGACTGGCTCTTGGGCAAGAGACATTATTTGGATTGCCTATTTTCGGATTCATGTACAAAAGCTTGTCCAGCTTTGTAAGACCTGCTTGGTTTTCTATTCTGCTGGCAAAACTTTTGAGGAAATGGACACTTCTTTATCACAACACTAAAAGCATAAGAAGAGGACTTTAAAGATTTAGATCCATTTTACAGGTGAGGAAACTGAGGCTTACAAAGCTGAAGTGACTTACTCAAAATTACAGGTCTCTTCACTCCCAGGCCAGTGCTTTTTTTTTTTCTTCACTCCCAGGCCAGTGCTTTTTTCTTTTTTTCTTAACATTTACACTATTTGGTCTTGCTTCTCATAGATTAGAATGTAAATCTCATAGATTGGAAAAACTGAAATGAAAATATTCAAAGCTGAGGTAACAAATATCTCATCACTGTACTTTTAGAAATTAATTTATTGTCCCTAGCACCCATACATTTCATGCACACACATACACCTTCTTTGCCATTGGTTACTTTCATTTAAAAAAAAATCTGACTCTGGGTTAGTTGGATGGAAACCATATTTTCTTTGGTTCATGACAGCCCCCTCCTTTTTTCTTCTCAGTTTCCTATACTTGTGACATAGTGCAAATGCGAGGAGGAACGGACACAGCATTGGTTAGTTGTGGCCTAAACCTCATCCCGCGGACATGGCTAACAAGGGAAACAAAAAACGCCGGCAGTTTTCTTTGGAGGAAAAAATGAAAGTAGTAGAAGCAGTGGATTCTGGCAAGCGAAAAGGAGATGTGGCAAAGGAATTTGGCATCACTCCTTCTACACTGTCCACGTTCTTAAAAGATCGTGCTAAATTTGAAGAAAAGGTAAGGGAAGCATCCGTGGGACCACAACGAAAAAGAATGCGTAATGCACTCTATGATGACATTGACAAGGCTGTGTTTGCTTGGTTTCAGGAAGTTCATGCAAAAAACATCCTTGTAAGTGGATCAGTGATTCGAAAAAAAGCATTGAATTTAGCAAATATGTTAGGCTATGACAATTTTCAAGCAAGCGTTGGCTGGCTTAATAGATTTCGTGATCGACATGGGATTGCTTTAAAAGCAATTTGCAGAGAGGATAATGATAAATTAATGAATGGCATAGGAATAGACAAAGTTAACGAATGGCATGCTGGTGAAATTATAAAGCTGATTGCTGACTACAGCCCAGACGATATTTTTAATGCTGATGAAACAGGCATGTTTTTCCAGTTGTTGCCACGGCATACACTTGCTGCTAAAGGTGATTGCTGCAGAGGAGGTAAGAAGGCCAGACAACGATTGACTGCACTTTTTTGTTGCAATGCATCGGGGACTGAAAAAATGAGGCCACTGATTGTTGGCAAGTCAGCTACCCCACCATGCTTCAAGAATGTGCATTCACTTCCTTGTGATTACCGAGCCAACCAGCGAGCATGGATGACTCGAGATCTGTTCAATGAGTGGCTGATGAAAGTTGATGCAAAGATGAAACGAGCAGAACGCAGAATTCTCATGTTGATCGACAACTGTTCTGCACATAGCATGCTTCCACGTCTAGAAAGAATTCAAGTTGGCTATCTCCCATCAAACTGTACAGCTGTTTTACAACCACTGAATCTTGGTGTCATTCACACCATGAAAGTTTTATACAGGAGTCGACTCTTGAAGCAGATTCTTCTCAACCTCAACAGTAACGAGGAAAAAGAAAAGATCAGCATTAAACAAGCTATTGACATGATAGCCGGGGCATGGTGGTCCGTTAAACAATCCACTGTAGTGAAGTGCTGGCAAAAAGCAGGCATAATTCCAATGGAATTTACTGAAACTGATCCAGAAGAAGATGATGAACCAGATATAGCAATTGAAAAATTATGGAATTCGATTGCTATTGCCACATGTGTTCCAAATGAGGTCACTTTTCAGGACTTTGTAACTGCTGACAATGATTTACTTATATCTCATGAGTTAACAGATGTAGAAATTGTTGAAAGCATGATGACTGGTACAAGTCCTGAAGAAGGTGAAAGTGAAAGTGAGGATGATGAAGGTGTCTCTTTGCTGGAGCAGCCAAAACTAACCATTGCAGAAGCTATCTCAAGTGTAGAAAAACTCAAGCAATTCCTTTCTACTTGTACAGATGTTCCTGATGCAGTCTTTGGACAGCTAAATGGTATAGATGAATATTTGATGACAAATGTAACACATACTCTTGTGGAATCCAAAATTACAAATTTTCTTCAAACAAAATAAAATGGGAAAATTACTTCATTTTTATGTTGGAGGGTATAGTTAACATGACTACAGAATGTTCCTTTCAGATTCTGAACTTATTTCAAGCAATATTATTGCATTGACATTCCAATACTGTGAAGTGACTTGGACACTTGAAACTTGCTGTAATGGGATATGGTCTGTGATGTATTTGATTGCTTCCTGTATTATCTCTTTACTCAGTGTGGAAAGATGAACCACATTATAGATTATCCATGAGACCTGCAGCTAGCTTCTTCCTAATCTCTAACTGGACCCCAGAATTTTTCCTTCAGTTTACAATCCACTTTGCTTTAAAGATGGTATCTAGTGTTGCCTAGCTTTGTTACATTCCCCCTCATAGTTAACTGCAGTTAGAACCAATTATCTTTACATAGCATTGCAATTCTTCCTCTATTCTGATGAATTGTCCTGGTACAGCCCTCCTCTACTTTCTACTTTTCTTATCCTCTGTAACCAAACCCTTCTCATACAGTCCCCATAAGAGAATAATTAGATGGAAGTACTTTCTGTGGGAATTGATTTAAGCAGATGACATGTTTCTCAGCCTTTTAAAGATAAGCAACTTTAGTTTGACGCTCATAGGGAGATGAGATAGGATAGATTTAGAACCTATTCTCTTAGAAGAGTAGGCATAGGAGGTAGTTGAAGTTTATGGAGTGATTCCATAGTAAGGGACCACAGAGCTCAGAGAGAATAGAGGAGCAGACCCATAGAATTATTAGAGGTTTTCTGATGTTCATATACTATACTGCTGACCAGGATTCAATATTTAAGAGAGATTCAGGTGTGAATGTGCATGTGAATGGAACGAATATGTTTGGATCTACCCTGATTTGGGATCCCACTCCATTCACTCCATACCTGTAGATAATTCAGAATCTGTTCCATGTAATAGTAACATTGCATTGCCCACTCACCAGGGGAGAGACTAAAATATTGTATTGCCCCATACTTTCTCTGTTATTGTTCTTTGTAGAAATCTGTTAGGCTAGATTTGATTTAATCGAGGATTTTCAAAAAACAGTTACTAGAAAAATTCAGCTCCCCCACCAAAAACACCTTATCTTTTTGTATTCCTAACCTAATAGTAGTCACAACTCAGAAAACGTAAGTTTTATTTCTAGGTGCAAATCAGTCAGAAGGTAGTTAACTTTAAGGTGGTGGTGAATTTTGATATTTTTTCAGATGAAATTTTTGGAATACTTCAAGAATGCTGAGGATTGGTTTGGTTATTTTCCAAAGTGGAAATTTGTGAAGTGACTAGAGGTGGGGGGTAGGGGAGAACTCTTCTGTTGGTCAAGTTAGCCATAGATATCAGAGAATATTTTTGCCGTGATGTATTAGGAGAACCTCCATCACCAAAAATAGCAGATATTTAAATAGTTTTAAGAAATACAAAATTTATGTATTCTGGATATTTTTATTCAACACAAATATAATTATATTAATAAAATGAATGCATATTTTTGAATTTTCAACCAGTTTAGGTCAAGAAAGCAAAGTGATATGCTTCTTTCTTCTTCTAATCAAGACGTCACCAAGGCTTGTCATTTCTTTTTCTGAAATGTCTCTAGGTTTCACCACTTACTTCCTATTTTCATACATACACAAGTTGAATCAAGACCCTCAGCACCTCATATCTGCAATAGCCTAGATCTGGGGTGGGGAACCTGCAGGCTTGAGGCCATCTTCTAGGTCCTCAAGTGCTGCCCTTTTATGGGATTTGGTCTGTGAAGTTCAGATTCTGTCAGAGTTGCATTTGTGGACCTAGAAGGCCACATGTGGCCTCGAGGTCACAGGTTTCCCATCCCTGATGGCCTAGATGGTCTTCCTGACTCCATTCTCTTTCCCCTTCCAATTCCATCCTGTACACTGTTACTATATTAATTTTCCAAGACACTGCATGCAGCATGTCACTTTCCCGGCTCAAAAAGCCACAGTTATTTCTCTTTGCCTACAGACTAAATATGCAAATGCCTCAATCTGACTTCCAAAGCCCTCTGTAATTTAACCCACTTTTATCCCAATATGCCCCAATTCCTGATAAGCCAGACTGTTATTTCCCCTAATTTACACCACTCTTAATTCTGCCTCTGTACCTTTAATTATGATTGAAGGCTCTATCCCCATCTCTGTCCTATTCATATTTTACCCACACTGAAAGAATTAGCTCATTCCCTTTATCCTCAGTCTTCCAGCCACTTCAAGTCTACCTTGATTTGTCTTTCTGATTTACTATACACTTGTCATTACCATACAATTTAGACCTTAATTATTCTATGTTTTCTAGTTTTGTCTTCATCCAAATCTTGTAGTCCCTCAAGGATGGAGGCCATGTGTTATAATTTTTTGTATAGTCAGTAGTGCCTAGCACAGTGCCAGGCATATAATAGGCACTTAATAAATTGATCAATAGATACATGAAATGTGTCCAAACTAAATCTTTTTAACAATTAAGATTTGATCCTGGTACCAAATAATAATAATGGCAAAAAATTACTTTGAGATAATGGCTGGGAAATAGTGGTATATTCAGAAAACATTTCTAAACTGTTATATATTATGTAAGCTACTACCTACTGGAGGGTTATAATCTCACAATCATAGTTACAGAATCTAATGTATCAAGGTAAAATCAGGTAGATTTGGTCCCCAAAACATTACTTTTTCTCTTATTGTTTGGAAACAGTTCTGGGATGAATGGAATTCCAAAAGGGTCCAAGTCATTGCAAAGGAGAAGTAGATAATAAGGAATCCATAATCAAAGACTATTTATTCTGTGGGAAAACTGAAGAACTTACTTTAAAATCAGTGGACAACTCCTAGAAGGAGGAGGAGGAATCACAATTCACAGACTACTCTAAGAACAGTAAATGCAGGGTGGGTTTAAATAAAGCTAACAATTCAAGCTGTGCCCAAAGTTGTTTACTTGAAGATTACCAACCAATCCAGTTTTAAATGTGTATACCTATCTCATGAACTTCAGTGGCAGGACAAATTCATAGGGGAAATATATGACATTAGATAAATCATCAGGACTGAATCACAGATACTCAAGAATTTTGAAGGATAAAATTGGGAAGCTGTTGACCAAAGTGTGTAACCTGTGTTTACAAGCATTCTTTGTGCCAGAGAATGTATGAATTGTATCAGTCAGGGGTCCTGGTAGCTGTCAGCTAATGAGTTGTTCCTCCATCAGGCAAGCTTGTGAGATCCAACGCATGTTAGGATGACTGAAAATTAAGTCTTTTAAGGGCATTTTCACAGATGGGAATTTATAGTCACCATGTAATTGACCATTGCCATGAAATTTAATATAGGTAATTGAGGGGAGGTTATGACAGGGGCATGAATGCCAGTCACATTCCTGAAGGTAGTTCATAATTTTGACCTATCCATATTTCCCAATGCACCTGCAGAATATTGAGTATAGTGGCTTGAAAGAAAATTTTGCCAGGTGACTTCCATATTAAACTTTTGTCAGCTGTGTCTCTTAGATTGTGTTGATCCTGCCTCTAGCCTTTCAGCGTCACAGTCTGTACTAATTTTTTATCGTGCCTCTAGCCTTTCAGCTTCACAGTCTGTACTAATACTAATTTTGACTTTTTCCCATTACAATTTTGGACCTTTTGTGAACAGGGATTTCCTGGCTGAGCCCCTTCCCCTATTCCTCAAACCTCAGTTGTAATCATGATCCCACCTATGGTATCCTAAAACTGGACTGGGAAAAGGAAGTCATTAGGAACTGGAAGGAAACAGTATAGAAATCATGGCTATCTAATTAATCCAGGATATTTAAGGAGAATAAATAAGTATGTAGATGATGGGGAACTAGCAAAAGAAAGTTCATTAGGTTTTTTTTTTAACTGTAAATGGATGTAATACATTTAGATTTCCAAAATGTCTCCAATATAGTTCCAGTAACAAAAAATTAAAATTTATTTGATGGGGATATTTTTGTCATTGATAGTGAATTGATTTGGAAATAAGGAAACTTAACAGAGCTAAATGGACATTTCTCCAGGTGGAGAATCATAAAAGGTAGAATTCCTAAAGGCATAATCTGGCTTACCCTTATTTTACAGTGGCAACACCCATCCCCAACCATCTAGACTACTGACCTGTTTATCTACAGGATGGTTCTGATGTTCTGGGATATTGGCATTTCATGAATATAAAAAGAAAGAGGGCTAGAAACTCATGCATAAAAAGTAATGGTAGTGCAAGCAATTTTCTTTCCTCTGCTTGAACTAGAAAGGAAAGTATTTTTGTTTTCCAGCCTCAACTTCAATGGGCAGCAGTAAGCCCTTGGAAACCAATAAACATATTTAACTACCACAAGGTGGCATGAGTGGAAAGCAGATGGCTAGGACCATTAGCATCAAAAGCATTTATGGCAGATTTAGGGGTTGGAGAGGTGGGGAAAGATGGACCCAGCATGTGATAAAATCAGAAAAAACCTCAAAACGGAAAGTTCTGGTTATTCCTAGCAGCTATTTCAAACATTTGCCTCTTAAACCTCCAACTCTTAACAACTGCCCTGTTCTCTTACCTCCACTTTGCCAAAAAGATAAGAGTACAAGTATCAGAATCTTCAACTGTGTACTTCCACATTTTGAACTTTCTCAACATCTTGTCTGTTTTCTCCGTTGCTTCTTTTTTTGGAAAAAAATATTGACTCTCTTTGCATGAAGGCTAACCTTTCCAATCAGTCTATCCATCATTACTTGATTCTTTCTCTCTCCCTGTTGAGCATACTTGTCAGTGCCACTCCAAGTCTTAGCCCTAAATTTCTTCTCCTTCATTGTTTTAACTTGTAGAAATGTGCCTATACTGATTGACTACCTCCACTGCCTCCTACCTCCTACTCTCTGGTTTTCTTTTCAGCTTTACCAAATCTGCCGTTTCCAAGGTTTGTGAATTCTTAAATGCCAGTCTTTTTCCAGTCTACGTCCTTTTTAACTTGACTATAGCATGACACCACAACCCTGTTGATAATCTTATAACCAAAATTTTAGAAGGGACAGCAGAGGCAATATAATCTAACCTGTACCTGAACATTTATTATCCTAATAGCGTTCCTGATGAGTGATTGTTACAAAGACTACCTACCTACCTACTGGATGGATTGATAGAAATCTCCCTATTTTCTAAAGCAGTCCATTACTATTTGGCACATTGCTCATTGTTCTTCCAAAAACTGAGCCTAATTCTGTCTTCAATAACTTCTACCCTTTGAACTTTAGAGCCAAACAAAATTAATTTAATTCCTCTTCTATATGACAGCCTTTTATAGACTTGAAGACAGCTATCACTCCTGCCTTGTCCCATCCTTTCCTGCCCCCCAGTCTTATTTTCTTTACCAGGTTTATAACTTCAGTTCTTCCAAGACCCCTAAGTAAAAGGCCGGAAGGGAGGTGGTGGTGAGTACTGCCACACCCATGTGATTTCATGCAAGCCATTGTGTGCCACTCTTTTCTGCCATTTGAAATTTTTCTAGGCCCAGCTGTAGTGTTAGCTCTTCTGTGAAGAATTCCCTGATCCCATCAACGGTTTCTATTTTTCATAACACTTTGTGTAGACTAATTTGTTATCCTTACCACAAACTACCTTGTAGTCTACCTTTGTTCCTGTGACTTATCCCACTTCATTGTAAGGTCCTTAAAACCTGACTACCTTTTTTTGCTGTCTTTTTAACCTCAGCATCTAGCACACAGGTCCCCTGCATAGTACCTTGCATATAGTAGGCACTTAATAAATGTTGGTTAAATTAAACTGAATATGGTCATTGTGCTTACAGATGAAGAGTTGATTTGGTACTGGGCTGTCTGGTTAAAGAGATTTTCCCCATCTTTCTAGAGGGAATTAAGTGAAAAGAAGTGTCAAAATTTACCCCAAGCTTTGTATGTCATCTCTAGCATTTGCAAAGAATAGACCAAGTCTCCAGAAATGCAGGAGCAACATCACATATTTCTCCATTTTACACCTGCTGCATATCTGTCACCACTTTGTAACTAACTGGGAAAAGAGAAGTTCCAGCCAGGAGTAGGGAGTGTATGGGCTTCAAGGCCCACTTTCTGGATTCTGGGGTGTGGCCTTTTGACTGAGTTTTACAGAACGGATACTTTTATTAAAGGGATTTGTTCTGGGAAGTTTAGATTCAGTCAAAGGATCCACACTTGAGGACCTAGAGGGCCACTTGTGGCCTTGAGGCCAAAGGTTCCGCACCCATGCTAGACCCTGAATGTTCTACATGCCCCAGGGCCCTTATGGAAAGGCTTTATCTATGAATGTAAAAGGAGAAGAGGAAGCACATGGTACTTAGTAAATTCCTATAATCTTAGCCCTCTGCTTAAAAAACATTACCACCAAGAAAGAAAAGTTTAAAATGCTATTGGTAGTTAAGAGGTTATGAGTAGATTTACATGGATACCAACTGTTACTGAAAGCAAAATTTAACATCATCCTCTCTTCCAATGGCATTCATTTCTCTTAGTTTCTTCATTCCAGAAGACAGATAAGGTTTTTCCTGTTTCAAAGCATTTTGCTTTAGTAAACATTTAGAATGCCACAGAGTTGCTTGAATAATGATAAAATGTATTCTACATTGTCACTATGAATTTATAGTTTCTGGGGGCAGCATACTTTATAGTGAAAAGTTGAAAGATTGAGATCTGAATACTTGTTTCTCTGATATACATTCTTGATATATTACAAGCTTCTAGAGAAAAAACAGCAGACATCATCTTTAAAGGTCTCCTATCTACCATCTCTTGATGGTAGCTGACTTCTAAGAAGTGAAATAATAAAAATAAAAAGACTCAACTTTAATTCATACTGAAAAAAAACTACTTGGTTCCAAGTGTATTTTTAACATACTTTCCAAATAACATGAACATTTCAATATGCAAAGATGAAAAAGGATTGTATTGTGAAACTTTGTACTTCTATTACAGTTTTTAAAATGTATTTTAAACTCAATACAGTAGTAACAAAACTATACTGCTTGTCTGTCATTTTCTGAACTTCCTTCTCATTTTTTCTAAGTGTATTTTACAGTTTTAGGAAAAATATTCCCAAAAGGTAATGTTTTGCTGAATTTCAAATTATACATTTTTGGGTCATATGTTTATGTGAAAACTGCCTCAAGTTGGAAATAAAATTTGTTGTCTCTGTATCTTGACAAGCAAAAGCCAGTGGACTACATTAAATCATCTTTCTACTAAGGAAAACTTTCTATCTGAAACTTTATAGCTAGCAAAATGAATCTCACTGGCATATATAGATGTGACAATAATCATTGAAACATAACTTATTAGCTGTGCAACATAATTTGGTTGGCCTTGAATCTCTAACAAAGGAGTTTAATTCATGATGTTCAGGAAGCATCTTGTTATATATTAGACACTTTCATCTTCACAGTCACCTTTCTGAAAGCTGGTCTCTGTGTGGGATTATTGTAGTCTCTTTCACCCCTACATGACCCTTCCTCCCACCCACCCCAATCCTGGGCATAGTGTTAATATCAAGCTCTGATTTAAGCTTATATGTAAGATCTCTGTGCATAAGTGTTAAATATTTTTTGCTTTGTTCCAGAGTGTCAGAATTTGTTTTACTTTGCATTTTATGCAACTATTAAATGCTTGCTTTTCTCCTTAAAGATCTGTAGCAGAAGTTGTCAACAAAAGAATGTCTGTAAATAGGTCTTATCAAGTCATATCATCTCCTCAAAATACTCCCCTTCTCCCCCATCCTAAATTCCACTGAGTGCCAGTTCTTGGGTTTCATTTGATCATTGTTCTTTGGCCTTCACTCTCCAAGAGGGTCATGATATCAGGGAGGTGATGCCATGACATGCAAGTGAATTGGATTTAAGTGAGGGAAGGCTTTGCAAAGTCACCAGCCTCATTTGATATATATCATGGAAACACAGTGGCTGGGATTTCTTTTATTGTGATGCTAATCCATAAAATGTTGCAACATGTAAATTCACACACACACACAAAATTGTTCTTGTCCATTAAAAAAAATGTGGTATTACCATATCAACCAATACCACATAAGCAGTGATTTTTTTTATTTTATCCTAATGTGTCTGGGTGTGAGTTTTAGCCTTAAAAATATAATAAAATTTTATTTTCAAAATAAACAGACCAAAGGCCTGTCACAAGTAATAAGCATATGCTAAAAAAACCCACAAACAAACCTCTAAAAGTATAGTACCAAACTCTGCTTAATGTAAGTATACACTTAAAATCATGAGCTAATATTGTATACAACGGAAATATTAAAAGCATTCCCACTAAAAACAAGAATAAAACAAGAATAAATCAAATACTTTCATTCCTCCTAGAAATATTAGCCACAGTAATAAGGCATAAAAAAAAAAAGAAATGCCTTGTCAGTAAAGAAAATATATTTGCAAGTGACATGATTACATACCTAGAAAACTAAAAACCTTCAACAAAAACTGTGAAATAATTACTTTAGCAAAAATCATTTGCATTTCTATATACCACCAACAAAAAAACAAAGAAGAGAAACTACAGAGAAATATTGTTTATTATAAAGACAAAAATAAACCAAATGTTTAGGCACTAATCTAACATACAAGAGACATAGAAAGACAACTTCAAAGTGATTCTGACAGAAAACAAAGAACTGAGTGGAGCAAATATAGTTTAAAAATCATTAATTCCCAAATCAAATTATACATTCAATATAATTAATCAAAATACCAATAGTTGCTATTTTGATAGTTCATTGCTCAATAGAATTTACTTCATAAAACTGATGTTATAACATGAATATCAAGTACTATGCAAAATGGATAAAGGGCCAGCATATTTTAAAATACATGTTTTCTATGAGGCAGCTTGGCATAAAGAATAGCGAGCCAATCTTAGAAAGATCTGGATTCAAGTTTCACTTCTGACTCATACTGACTGTGTAACCCTCAGGTCAGTCACTTGACCTTTAATACTTCAAGCAACTGTAAGACTGTTGTTTTTTCAATCATGTTAGACTTCAGGACCCCACTTGAGGTTTTCTTAGCAAAGATACTGGAGTGGTTTACCATCTCCTTCTCCACCTCATTTTACAGATAAGGAAACTAAGGCAAACAGGGTTAAGTGACTTGACCAGGGTCACACAGCTAGTGTCTGAGACCAGATTTGAACTAAGGAAGATGAGTCTTCCTGACTCCAGGTCTGGAACTCTTATCTACTGTGCCACCTAGCTGCCCCAATGAATTAATAGGTTTAGTTTTTAAAAAAAAAATCCAGTTTTTACAAAAATTGTCACTGGAAATAAAAATGTGTGCATGCATTACATATGTACACAGACACACGGAATGGAAGAGAACCCAGAAATGCAATCTAATGTACAAGAGTTAAGTGTGTGAGTTAAGTGTGTGAGAAATCTATTAAAAAACAGTAGGGATGGAAGCACTATTCAGTAAAAACTGTAGGGAAAACTAGATAAATGATAGAAAATGAGTTTTAGATTCATGCCTCACATCCCACATCCAATTAAGTTTATGGTAGTATAATCAGTGTTGAGCACTAAAAAGAAGTTTCCACAGAATAGCATGTTTATCAGATCTGTAGATATCACAAAGCTGATATCTACAAAGTCTAAATAACATAATTGGGATCCAAACAGATTAAAGGCTAGAATGGATGGCAAGATGAAATTTAACAGGGATAAATAAAAAGTCCTGGGGGGAGGAGAGAGGGTGAGTGTGGTAAAGTGCAAGGATAGGATGAGAAGACCTAAAAGCAGTTCAAGTGGAAAGAGTAGGAATTTTAGTAGACTTTGTAGTCAACAATGCATTACTTTCTAAAGCAATGGTGATGTTAAACTTCACTTAGTGTTATCCCAGATGGCAGTAATGACTCTCCTTCCTTTGAAATATCATAACCAGTCACGTTTAACATTTGATTCAATGCTTCCTGTTTGCCCAGCACTGCTAAATAATCCCCAGGGATACAAAGGAAGGCAAAAACTGACCCTTTGGTCAGGAAGCTCACTTTCTAATAGGGGGGAGAACATGCAAACAACTACATACATAGGGTATCTGTAGAGTAAATGGAAGATAACCTCAGAAAGCAGTAGCATTCAGTAGGGACCTGAGAAAACTTCTCTCAGAAGGTAGGATTTTAGCTGAGATGAGAGAAGCCAGGAAGACCAGGAGATGAAGATGAGGAGAGTGTTCCAGACATGGAGGACAGCCAGTGAGAATTAACTTGGAAGCTGGAGTGTCTTGTGCAGAGAACAGCAAGCAGTCCGGTGTGACCGAATTGTAGAGTATACGGTGTAAGGTTTAAGACTGGAATGAGAGGAAGGAGCTAGGTTGTGAAGGGTTTTAAAAGCTGAGCAGATGATTTTATATCTGAGTGAAAAGTAACAGGAAGCCACTAAAGTTTATTGAATAGGAGGGTGACATGGTCACAGAGCTGTGTTTGAAGCAGGATTTGAAACTTGATTTCCATAATCTACTTTGTTTCCTTGCTCTTATACCATAGAAAACTCTTCCCTGTAGAAGCTTATTCTGCCCCTGGACTTCACACACTAGAAGTACCCTCCCCCTTAGGGCTTTACCTCCGATTATGGTTTCTCCCAGAATCTCCATTTTAAGAAGGGTGGCCTCTCCAGGCTATCCTCCAGACTCTCTTGATTTTCTTTACCACACTGGGTACATTCCTCTCTTATCCCTATACATCACTTTTGTTTTGAATACCAGTACCTTGAGAGCAGACTGCTTTTCTTTCTGCTAGCATTTGTATTTCAGGGACTTAGCACAGTGCCTGGCACATAGTTAAGTGCTGAATAACTGTTGACTGACTAGACTTGCTGCTATACATGCATACATATGCATCAAACTCTACTGTACTGGGTTTGCTGTAATAAGAAATCAGCTTCAGTTCTTTGTAACCATTATCTGCTCTCAGTTCCACCTCCAATTAGACAGCATGTGATCAGGAGTCACCCATTATTTGGGTTTGAGGGACACAAGGGCTAAGGGTTTATTTTTTTTATGTTAAATTAGAAGGTTAAACACTGTAAATATTAGCAGCGACTAACAATGCAAACTAAAATCGTACCACAACACATAGTGGGTTTACTATATTCTGAACAATAATATTTAAATATATCTCAATAAATTTGAGAATTCATTGAAACATCAACTTCTCTGAAATCTTTGCTGATAAATGGGGCTATGTACCAGATTACTTACCAATTGCCAGTGTCCATCAGTGAGAAGACTGCCACATTGGGAATTCCCTGTACTGATGAAATCACAGGCCTGGGCTGATTTTGATAAATTTTCCTAAACTTGTAAAGGAGAAATTAACTAACTTGATTGTTTTTTCCTTTTGAAGGATGCATAAATTCAAATGCATGAGAACTGAATGGGACAGAGGAACCATGAGTTAATATGTGCTAATGACTGTTGTATCTTTCAAACACGTTTGTCTTATTGACTCCACTTAATTCATATAGCTCTTCAAGAAATGTAAGATCCAAGCTCACTTTTGATCGTGACTGACACAATAAGGACTCAATAAATACACTTAAATTCATTCATCAGATATAAATCCATTTTATAATCCCAGGATACACAGTATCCGATTGTATTTATGGTGCTACAAGTATAAGCAACTAAGTACAACATTACAATCTTAACAGCCATTAAGACATGTTTAAATTTTAAAATCTAAGACCCCATAAACTTGCATTAAGAGCTGAGTTAAAAATACATTTTTGTTGCCATTTTTCCCTGATTAAAAAGGACTTGTTACAGTGTGTTCTTTCTAGACCACCCACTTCAGGATTCTTACTACATTCACGCCCATCAGAGAAATAATTTAGTTAAGGCATGCTTTTCTTCCTTTGCCATTTACTTTTTTTTTATTTCCCCACTAGTAACAAAATAAGTGTTCAAATGTTTTGCTACTCATAGTCCACACTTCTTATGGAAAAATGACTGGGTGTAGTCTAAAAAAAGTTGTAGAGAAAAGCTATGAAAAGAAAAACATAACCTTTTCTAGGTTAATAATGTTCTGAAAACTGTTGTCGTTTAGTATGTTAAATCAAGACATTTAAAAAGATAACTATTAAAATTCAGTGTACTGTTTAATTAAGTCATGATGTGGACCTGAACCACTGACATTCAATTTTTTTTTAATTGAAATTTAACCTGTAAATTGGGAAAAACACTAGAGATAGTCACCATGAAACAGCTATTTTCCCCCTTCAGTGAAGTCATACCAAATTTCCATTACATTAAGGTAATTTGAGACATTTTCTAATTACTTCCTCAAAACTCCATTGGAAAAACTACTGAATCTTTTTTTTTTTTAAGTGTGCTTTTAAAATACATCACCCCACTCTTTGTAAGGAAGTATTTGGCATTTGCACACACAAAAAAGTGGAATCAACCAAACCTGCTCCCTCTAGGTTCATCTGTTTAAGAAGTAACTGTATTGGAAGGTTTCACTCTCATAAAGAAAATGGGCTATTCCTGAAATGTAGAATCTTCTGTTTACCCAGTAAAAGTGGGTCAAACACAGAGCTACACATTTAAAAAAAAAAAGGCTCTTGCCTTCAAGAGGGAATAAATCCTCAATTTATATCCTTTAATCTTGGTAACAAAACTAACATAATGTTTAATATAGTGCCATAACCACATTTAAGAGATCTTCCCAATAAAGAACAATTGTGGTCATCATGAATTTATGAGGTACCCACAGGGCAGGTGCAAGTTCCCACAAAGCATTGTATTAGTTCATGCCCAAATACTCATAAGTTCATTAGTGACATCATTAGGGGACTACATATTTTTCCCCACAGCATACAACACAATTTGCTATGTGGTAGTTACTACTTGAAAGTATGACTCTTTTATCAAAGAAAGATACCTGTATGGCTCTTTTGCTTAAATAGTATGAAAATTAATTCCAAAGAAGACTCAGCAAACATTCCCTTCTGCAAACTAACCTTACTTGCTCACTAAAAGCCAGTTTAAGCTGACAAACCAAAACATTAAGGCTGTCTTCATTTAATACACTAAAGGGTAATTTTTCAGAAGAATATTAACATTATAGAAATGTTTAAAACTAAAACTTCAGGGTATATTTTTTTTCCTCAAAGCCTGAATCAGCATCACACCCTAGAAGGGTGGGGAGGGATGAGGAGAGAAATGAGCACCACATGTGATAGGCACTTAAATATTGGTTGGAATGGACTCAGGATTGTACCCTGTGGTCTAGACTTTTTTTAAAGCTGTGTTACCAGATAAGTAGAGGAAGATCATAGGATTTAGGACCAGAAGGGATCTTAGAGGTCTTGTAGGCTAACAGAGGCAAACGTTCAGGCCCAGAAAGGTCTAGTGACTTGGCCTGCATAGTCAGTAGTAGTAGGCAGGACAAATGAGACACAAACCCAGCTCTAACTCTAAATCTTGTGCTTCTCCCACAGTATCATCCTTAGCTGAAGAGATTCCTTGGAATGTAAAGTAGACAAAAAATTGTGTAAAAATATTCAGTGGTGATGAATTCCTTAGGAATAAGCATGGATGACATGCCCACAAAAAAGAAGAGGTAGAAAATAGATCGCTCAAGTCATTCTTGCTGATTTTGAAGACCCATATACTTAATCTAAACAAATAAGGAATCATCAAATCACACCACACACTAGGTTGAGTCTATATTTAGCCAGGCTCTTTGGATGCACTGGTTTTCCAAAAATGCCTTGTGTTAACCTAAGTTCCTATGATGTGTTAGCCCTATCAGAAAATTATTTCATTTAGTAGGAGACATTTTCCTCTCAAGATGTATTTCCCACAGTCCTGATCAAGATACAACCTCCTGAGAATTCCCACCTACAAAAAGAGTGCTACTACTTCTTTTTCAAAATGCTAGAGGTAATACTACTACAAGTTCTGGGGAGGTAGGAGAAAAGCAAGGCACAAGGAAAAGAACCAGTCCTAGGAAACCCTGGAAATCCCAAAACCCCTCAGCTCTTTGGTAGGAAGAAAAAATACAGACATATGTAAAAGCAACTGTTGTATAAACCCGCTCCCCTCACCATGTTTTTCCATTACCACAAAGTTCTGCTATAAATTTCAAGGTCATTACCCATAAGGTCAAAGACTTTTAAAGCTGAAGAGACCTCACAGGTCTTCTGGTCCACCACCACTCCCCCATGCAAATGAGTAAACTGAGGCTCACAGAGTTTATGACTTGTCCAAGTTCACATAAATTGGTTGGCAGTGGTGGAACTGGAGCCCAGGTCTCTTGATACCTGTCAGTTCTTTCTACTATACAACACTGTCCCTTTTGGTATTTTTTTTAATTCCCCCTGGTGTAGCACTCTTGTTTCCAAAATGGGAAAAGTCCAAATATATTTAAGCATTTAAACCAAAAAACTACTTCATAAGTATATCCCAAATGTTTTTATATTTTCATCTGCACCAAATGAGAATAATTATTATTTTTCCCAAATTTTAGCTAATTACAAGCCTTGATATACCTGTGTGCCTCTCCCCTGTCATATATGAGAATCTCACTGACTTTATACAGTAATAGGAAATAATGTACACAGGAGAGATAAAATCTGTTGCCTTTTCTCCTTCCAGTCTGCTTTTCCCCAGTAATCAGTCAATAGAAGTGCTTAAGCCATTGGAAGTACCCAATGCTTTCTGTTTCTGCGAGTCCAGGGCAAAACATAATGCTTGGTGAATGCTGTAGAAGAGAAGGGTTTCCTCTTCCTTTGTGCAGTAATCTCCACGGTACAGAGAACTCCTCACAGAGGGATTGCATTGAGCCAGTAGAACCTGGATACCGATGTCTGCATAATCTTTGTGAACTTCCTTGAGTGTCTGGATTCCTGCTGTATCTAAAAATTGCAAGGCACTGCAGTCAATCACTATGGTATGGAGCTCTGAGGGTTCGTAAGAGAGGTTCATGGAAACTTCGTCTTGACAGCCACTGAAAGTCACCATTTTCTCTTTGAGTTTTTGCTTTGCTGCCTTCTTCCGTGCTGCTTTCACTAAGAGCGGGCTGACAGTCTTCTTATACAAGGCAGATTTAAAAGATTCTTTGTTGATGTAATAGAGGGGAGCTACAAAACGGAAAATCTTAATTCCTGGTTCAGTCTGAAGGTTCCTGTAGGCAGACATGGATTCATAGATTTCAGACTCTTCCACGTTGCCAAGTATAGAAGCGTCTGGCTTCTGAGTACGAAGGATGACACAAAACATAGAAAAGCAGACCCCAATAAGCAGACCAATCTCAGTACTTATCAGTGCAGAGGACAGCATAGTAACAAACCAAATAACTGTATCCATTTTGCTCAGCCTCCACATCGTGGGCAGATCACGAAACTTTCGAAGAGCTCCCCGAAGATTTACAATGGTTATCACTCCAAGGACGCATTTTTGGAGAGAGTAGAATAAAGGTGCTATTACAAGGAGGACCAGTAAAAGAACCAATGCTGTTATCACACTAGAAACTTGAGTCTGACAGCCTGTTGACTCTTTGACTAAGGTCTTGGCAAGAGCTGCACTGGTTGTGAAGCAGTGAAAGAACGCAGGGATGATATTACAAAAACCAATGGCGTACATTTCCTGATTGGCTTTGACTATGTAGCCATGCTTCTTGGCAAACATCTCTGATAGTGAAACAGTGATAGCAAAACCAATGATAGAAATAGCTATGGCATCAACTGCCACATTAGGAATCAAGTTCCAATCTGGTGCTTTGGGGGGCAGGAACCCAGTAGGAATGTGTCCAGCTACACTGGAGCCATAATTCTCATTCAGTTTTCCAAAATGAGATGCCAGTGTAGCTGCCACAACTACTACCAATTCAGTGGGAATTGGTGCCTTAAGCTTGGATTTGAAGTGTTCGTTGAGTTCTTTGGTTGGCACAAGAACAAGAAGGCACAAAAGGCTAGTAATGAGGTCGCAGAGATTGGTCTTGTGAATGTTTTTGAAGATGTATATCCAGGTAGTGATGAAAGAGCCCACACCACTACTTCGAGGGATGTTTAATCCTAGAAGATATTTGGCCTGAGAAGTAAGGATAGTAAAGGAGGTACCAGTGACAAATCCACTCAACAAGGCATCAGATAGATAGATGGAGACAAAGCCCACTTGAAATAGGCCCATCGCAATCTGAAAGGAATCACATAAGAGGTTAAAATGTGTAAACCTGTCTCAAATGGAAAGAAATGCTTGTAAATATTATAATTCTGCCTTCTCGTCTGTCATTTGTCTAGATATCTTTCTTCAGTACTTGAGGATTTATAGTTTTGTTGGTAGGGGAACTTCCTCCACAACAAAGATTGCAACTTAGTAAATTGTCATTGAAAGTTAAGGCAAAAAGGAAAAAAAATCAGCTATCACCTACCTGTTAATGAATTTTTCTGAACTTAAGCTAGGCTCCCAAAGACAGAAAATAGGCCACTCCAAGATCTGGACTAGAAACTTTTCTAGCCTTGATATGACCTGGCAGAGTCTGTATTCTTCTGCTGAAGAATACAGAGTTATCTGAAACACAGAGTTATCAGCATAGAATTTGAACAGAAGTCCTACTAATTTTCAAAACTAATTGGGCTTTGTCACTTCTGAAGTGTTCCTATTTTTATTCTTTCTTTTTTCTCTCCTTATAACTTTGTTCTCTTCTTTTTCCTTTCTCTTCATAGACATAAAACCCTGTTGAGACGGACATCAAGGGAAGGCAGAAACAAGAAACAGACCATGGGACTTGCCACCCCCACTCCCCACCTTTGTTTCTTTCCCAGCACCAAACAAAACAGGTTACTTATACTATCCTTTATAACTCACATTTATACAACTGGTTTTTTTTTTTAGCATCTTAAGTGTTTTACTCACACTACTTTATGAGGAAATGGTGCAAGTATTACTACTCCCACTTTACAGATAACGAAACTGAAGCTCAGTGAGTAGAAATGGCTTGATCACAATCACAGGGAAATTGGAGGTAATAAAAATTTATATAGTGTCTACTATGTGCCAGGCACTGTGCTAAGTGCTTTGTAAATATTATCTACTTGATCTTCACAACAGCCTTGTGAGGTGGGTGCTGTTATTTTACAGCTCAGGAAACTGAGGAACACAGAAGTTAAGTGACTTGCCCACAGTTACACAGCTAAGAAGCATCTGGGTCACATTTGAACTCAGGTCTTCCTGATTCCAGCTTTGGAATCTCCATTGAGCTAGGAGGGCTAGTAAAAGTAGTAAAGTTAGAATTCAAACTAGGTCTTTTCAATTCTAAATCTACTCTTCATTTCATTATACTCTCTCTCCTCTAACATCTCCAAATACTTGAGAGAAAATCAAGATTTAGAGAATCCTTGCTATAAACTAACAAGGACATTAGGATAATCAGGGGACTCCAAGAGAACCCTAAGAAATCAAGAAAAAAAAACCTTTTTGAGACAGCTAGGTGGAACACCAGCCGTGGAATCAGGAGGTCCTGCGTTAAAATAGAACCTCATACATTTACTAGCTGTGTGATCCTGAGCAAGTCACTTAACCCCAATTGCCTTCCTCCCCTAAAAATATTCCCCTTCTAATTCCCATCTAATTCCTTTGTTCTCAGGTGGTTTTTTTTGCCATATGTCATCTACAAAGGTTAATCTACATTAATATAAATGCCTGTTTAAAATTAAATTTTGAATTGAAATTAACTTTTTAAAATTAGAAATTCATCTTAAGTTAAAATTTTAAGCCATCATTGTTCATGTGTAATAATCAAGTATTGTTAAAGAAAGAAAATCAGTGACTTTTGAACCAGTATTGAAAGAGGATCTTGTGGGAAAATTATAATTATGCCTAACACATATACAATAAATTAATATAATGTGGCCTAAAAAACTCCTTATTTTAGTCTTTAAATAATTAAAAGGGAATCATGTGGGAGAGACATTTGAAGTGTTCTGTTTGGCTTTAGGGGGCAAAGGGAGGACCAACAGAAACACAGATTTTGGTACAATATAAAGAAAAGCTCAAAAGCAGCATAGGCTATCTTAAGAAAAGTGAATTCTCTGTCACTAGACTTTCCAAAGTTTGGACAACCACCTATCAGGGATTTTGTGGAGGGGATTAAAGATTCTGGTAAAGATTGGACTTTATCCCTGGTATCCCTTAAAACTATAAGATTTTATGATCCCATGAAGTGGAATTAACTGAGCTTTATGAGATCTTAGAATTTAAAGCTGGAAGAGACCTAAAAAAAATATAGTTCAACTGTCTCGTTTTCCAAATGAGGAAAAGTGAGGAGTAGAGAGGGAAAGTAACATGCCAGTTAAATTGCAGAGATGTGATCTAAACACTGGTGTGCTAAATCATATTCTAAATAAAGTGATTTTTCTCACTGTCACCTATGATATGTACTTTTAAAATGTGGTTTAAATGGGGTAGGAGTGAGGGGGAGGAAATTCAAGAAGTGTGATAACTGGTACTTTGGTGGGTATGTGATTTTGTTGGTGATGGCCCTCCCTTCAGCATTACAAAAACTGCCAACCTCATACCTTTCATATGCAATTCCTGTCCATGTTTTCCCATAAATCCATCATATTGAATTTATCCAACATGCTGGAGGCCTTCTTCTTGTTCTTTTAATAATATCTCAGAGATATACTGCACCATTTAAGCGTACCAACACAAGTGGCCCCACCACCTTTTCAAGTCTATACACTTATAGTGTTTTTTGTACACCACAGTCATCAGTGGTAATATGCCTATTTACACACCCACTAAAACTTTTCACTTCAGGAACAATGATTTCTCCTATCTGCAGAGCTTTTGATACATCAGCATCTCCTCAAGATGATTAATTAGAGATCACAAGAGGGCTATGACAATGAACAATAAGTTAGATTCTGGCAAACACAAACCCATACAGCAAAGGATTTTTTCAAATGACAGTAGCTTACATTTGTATAATGCTCTACAATTACAAAGAATTTTCTAGACATAACGACTCATAGTAAAGAACCTGTTTGTTCTACCACTTCTTACCTGATAAACTCCAGCTATGAAAGTTACTGTTGAGCCAACAGTAATTGCATAGCAGCTTCTATCACAGATTTGTCCTGAGGTCTGGTTCACAGCTGAAGCAATGACACTTTCATTTATGTGATTAAAAAGGCCAGGTTTCACCGTATGTTCCGTCCCATAGCCAGCTTTGTGTACCTCCCGTTCCACCACTTCACCAATCATGAGGCACAACACTCCAAAAATACCCACGGAGATGTGTCTGGATGTCCCAAATAAGAAATAAATTATTCCAGCAAAAAAAGAAGTGTACAGACCATAAACTGGCTCTTGGCCTGCCAGAAGAGAATATGCAATAGACTGTGGGACTAACAAGATGCCTACAATCAAACCAGACATTATATCTCCAAGGAGATATTTTTTCAGGTCATACTTAGGGAGCCACTTCAAGACTGGCATGAACCCCAAAATCCAGTTTTTGGCTTTGGCTGGGCTACAGCAGCAATTCTTCTTCACCTTTTTGACCACACATTCTTTAAAGTCAATACTCTTTTTCTCCTGAGGCTCCAGAAGAATTCTACAGTAATGACGGTCGTCACCTTTAGCAAGGTCACTGGATGAGCTCACATAGTGATCTTCTTCTTTGTCTGACATTTCTGGAGATGAGTTCCTAATACAAAAGGAATGGTAATATTAACCAAGAAGGCATTTATGAACAATTAAGCATTTCAATTCAACAGACCTTTCCTAAGCACTTACTATGTGCAAAGCACCAAGCCAGGTACTGGACCTACAAAGACAAAAGCAAGACAGCCTCTACAGTCTGTTGGGGAGACAGGACACATACACAAAAAAGAACTCTGAACAATACCAGGACCAAAAGTAATCCCAAAAGACTGGTGAACATCTCCCAAATGATGTCTAGAAGTACAGCAGAATGTGCATTTCCCAACATGACCACAGCCTAAATTCATTTTGTTTAAGTATGTTTTTCTTAAAAGAGAGAGCTTTTATTTGGGGGTAGGGTAGAGTAGTCATGCTGATTGGAAAGGAGGAAAGATGGAAAAAAAGAACACCAAGAAACATTTTTAAAATGTATAGGAAAGAGAGTGGAGTTCATAGATTAATAGGCCATACTGGATATGGAATAAGTTATTGCTGTATAAAATTTAATGTACAGTAAAATATTAAAGCTGGATGTGATGAATTTGTGGTTTCATGTACAAGTTCCATTTTCTAGCCTTACTTACTTAAGTGTGGAATGTTCATGTTTGTGTCCATACCCTTTGACTCAGCAACACCACTCCGAGATCTACACTGCCAAAAAAAAGAGTTGATTTGTATGAAAATGTTTATAGCAACTCTTTTTGTAGTGTCAAAGAAACCTGAAAATAAGGGGTGTTTCCCAATTGAGGAATCGCTATGAAAACAATTATGGTTTATGGAAGTAATGGAAGATGATTACGCTATTGGAATGGAATGGCTAGTTTCACTGATACCTGAGAAGACTCCTTGGAACTGATGCACAGTGAAATAAGCAGGACCAGCAGGAAAATGTATATAATAACAATATTATAAAAGAACTCCGACCAAGGCAGTGAACAATCATGATTCTAGAGGGCTCATGACGAACACTGATGCCCACCTCTTGGCAACTGCAGCCAGTAAATGTTTAGTATGTATTAAGTGCCTGCCGCATGCCAGCTAATGGAGTATTGATACAAAGAAAGGCAAAGACTCTCTGGACAGTCCGTCCAAATTCACAATCTGATGTGGACGCAGCATGCAAACAGCTGTGTTACAGACAAGCTATTTCAGGATAAACAGGAAGTGATCAATAGAGGAAAGATACTAGAATTAAAAGGGATTGGAGAAAAGCTTCCTGTAGAAAGTGAGATTTCAGCTGATCTTAGCCAGGGAAGCCAGGAGGTGGAGACGGGAAGAGAGAGTATTCTGTACATGAGGGATAGCTAGTGATAACTCCAAGTTGGGAAATGGAATGCCTCGTTCAAGGAACATCAAAGAGACCAGTGTCTCTACGTAAAGGAGTATGTTGCGGGGGGGGGGGGGCGTTGTAAGGTGTAAGAAGACTGGAAATTTGAAGGGAGGGGTGCTAGGTTATAAAGGGCTTTGAATACCAAAGAATTTTATATTTGATCTTGGAAGTGACATGTTTGTTAAGAAGAGAAATGACATGGTTGAACCTGTGCTTTAGGAAAATGGAGGGTTAGCACTTGGGGCACAGATTGAAACATCTATTTTCTGTATATGTCCAGTGTAGGAATGGATTTTGCCTGACTATGCATACTTGTATTAAGGGTTTTGTCTTTCTTTTTCAGTGGGGTGGGGAGGAGGTAGAAGAGAGAAGAGATATATTTTTGTTAACTGAAAAAGATTTATTTAAAAGCAGTGTCAGATTTGTCAATGATTTTCCAGTTCACAATAACTGCACACACAAACATACGCATACAGAAAGACTGGGAGGTGGAAGAGAATGTTAATAACCACAGAAGTCTTTCAGAAGAAGTGACATCTGAACCGTGCTTTGAAGGAAGATATCGTGAAAAGTTTGACATGCCTGAAATGACTCAATAACAGCAAGGATTCTGCGAGATGGAGGTGAGGAGGGAGAGCATTTCCAAGCGTGGAATTGACCTATACAAAAGCAAGGAGAGGGAGAGGTGGGATATTATTGTATACAGAGAATAGTAAATAGGACATTTCAGCAGCAACAATAGTAAATCAATCTGAAAAGAAAGATTTTAGCCAAATTATGAATGAATAAAAATACATTTATTAAGAACTTACTATGTATCAAGAACTGTTCTGAGCAGTACAAATATCAATAGAAAAAGCAAGAAAGTCCTCAAGGTGCTCACACTCTAATTGGAAGAAACAACACATAAATGAGTTCAGCTGCTGGGCAGATAGAGATGTCCAAGAGTTCTAAGGGTATATCAGAGCGACTAATGGGCAAGGCCTAAGGACCTTTAGGTTACACTACTGCTAGAAGACCGCAGAGAGTAGAGACCGAACAGATGGTAAGGAAAATTGTGGACTACTAGTAACTGCTCCTGGTGAGAAGGGATCTCCCTGCTAGATGAGTTCTGGGCCAGCCCTGAGTCAAGGGAAGGGAGAAAATGGTTTCTCCTAGAAGTGGTAGGTCTTCCAGCTCCCCGATGGAACTAAAATGCCAGAGTTGAGTTCATGTTTTGTTCTAAAGGCAGTAAGCTCTAGAATAGCTCCCATTACAGCTTTTTTAGTGGGACGGTAGTATGTCAGATCTTTACTTTAGCGATAGCAATTTGGCAGCTGTGTGGCAGATAAACTGGAGAAAGGAAAAACTAGAACCTGGGAGGCCAATTAGGAGACTATTTCAATAGTCAAAGTAAGTATAATGGACAGCTTGAATGAGGGTGGTGGCTATGTTGAGTGAAGAGATGGGGCAAGATGTAAGAGATGTTATGGAAGTAGAATTAACAAGCTTGGCAATTGCTGATACGGGAAAGGGGAGAATTTCTCATCTTAATCCTCATGAACACTGTAAGGAAAATGGGTAAATTTTATAGAAAATACTCCTATTTTTCCTGGTCATCATAAGAAATCAGAACAGTCCCCTTCCCTTGGCTCAGGATTGTCCCAGAACCCATTCAACAGGAAGATCCACAGTCCCCAGGGGTGTCCTTCCCCCTCTATGTTCCCTCCTCACCTCCTTCCCCACAAAGAACCCAAAAAAGGTGACTTCCCTTCTCTCTCTAGCCCCCAGCCCATGGACCTTGACATGCCTTTGATGAGACAGGAGAGTCAACTCTATCCCTTAATGGTATTACAGAGGACCACCAGCCCTTACCTGCTATTGTACCCCAACCCTCCTTAAAATAAAAAAATAAAATTTTACTGATACTTTATTTTTCCCTGGCTAAAACTTCTCCCAGTATCTCTGCCCTCTCTGTCCCTTCCCCAGAGGGCCATCCCATACAACGAGTATTTTTTAAAAGACAAAAACCAGCAAAAAACTAAAAAGTATTACCAAAAATGTCTGAAAACATATGCAGTATACCACACTCATGGACATACCACCTCTGAAGAACAACAGAGTAGCAGTGTCTTCTCATCTCTTTTCTGAGATGGTTCTTTTTGATTTTCCATTACTCACTTTGGATTACTTGGTGGTCGTTTTCTCCATTCACACTTTCTAGTCATTATGCACAGTCTTCTTAGCTCTGCTCACTTCAAATCAGTCTTCTGATGCTTCTTTTCTTCATCATATTCATTATTTCTCACAGCACAGTGATATTCCATTCCATTCATGTATTACAATTTGGTTAGCCATTCTCCAGCATCTACTTTATTTCTAACTCTTTGGCATCACAAAAATTGCTGCTTTAAATATTTTGGTGTATATGGCAGCTTTCTTCTTACCAGTGGCCTCCTTAGGCTACAAACCTAGTATTGAATGTCTGATTCAAAGGGTATGAACATTTTAATCACTTCATTTGCATAATTCCAAAATGCTCTCCAAAATGGTCATACAGATTCACAACTCCATTAACAATCTATCTTCTCCCAAATCCTCCAACATGGCTACTCCTGTCTTGTTACTTCAAAGGCAATGAACTGAGTTTGGATTTGGGGGGAGGGCCTTTGGAATGGGGAATTTTGAGATACAACAGGGCTGGACAGGGCTCCACATTGGGGTGAGGGCAGCAGAGAAGACTCTGGATACCCAAAAGGAAATATAAGGGCGGAGAGCAGGGGACAGGGATATGGGGGCCAGTTAAGTAGGACACCAAAGACACCGTTCTACTTGGCAGTTTGCTTTGGACTGTGGTGGGTGTGCCATTGGCAGATCATCTGCCAGTAAGCATTTAACAAATCTTATGGGTCACCCTGACCTCCCTTCCTGAGGTTCAGGGGCTCTCAGATCATAGCCTTCCAGCAGTTCTAACCTGATCTTCACTGGGCACAAAAGGAGCTGCCTGATATGTGAACTGCAGAGCAACCACCCTAATAACTATAGCAGCAAAGGGACTTTTCCTCAGTCTTAGGTCAAGCCCAGGTAAACTGGAAAAAACAATAAAATAAATGAATGCGGCATTTAGGTACAAAGCACACATTAGGAATAATTTCAGGGTCCCTGTGTGTTCTCTTCTGTGTGCCTTTGGTGTTTCTCTTCCTTATCCTCTTTTTACAACCTTATTGTACCTGACTCTTACAAGTTCATCTTAGGTCCCTGGAACTACCTGGCTACTCACTCTTCCCTCAGGCAATTCTCCTTCCCTTCCACCACCTTTTTCCTTTTACAATGGAAATTGTAATGATTTTCTAAAATTTGATCTCCTTGTTTATGCAAGGTCTCCTGCCCATCCAGAGCCAGGCTGACAGGTGGGCAAGCCAACATAAATAGATCATTAGCATCTAGGCACTAAAACAGAGTTTTTAAAATTTATTTCCCGACAAGCACCCCGGCTCTCTAGTGAACTAATCAGTTATATTGCCAAAGGCACAGCCATTTAATAATAGGAGGCACAGGATATGATAGAGGAAGCATCGCACTGGGGTTAGGGAGTGGGAGTACTAAAAACCCTACCACCAACTGGCTGTATGACCTTGGGCAAGTTTACCTCCTTGGATTGTGGTTTCCTCATCTATAAAACAGAAGGGGAGGGAGAGGACAAGAATTATTTCTTGCTCTTAAAAATTCTGTGATTATATCACACAGAGAATTCCACGTAAGGGCACCAAAGGCCAGGGCTCCCCCATCTTCCTGAAGGACAGGTGGTGCTGTTCCTTTGAGGTCTCTTCCAGCTCTACAGCTAGGACTCTGTGATCCTTCATAACATGGAGTCTTCATATCTGGGGAGTAGAAAAGGACCTCAAGAGAGGTCCTGAATTGACAAGAGGCCAGAAAACGTTCCCTCTCTTGAAAAATAATTCCATAGCACATTCCTTTGTCTTCTTTTAACATAAGCAGCATGATGAAGGAGATAGAGTGCCAGACTTAGGGTCAGGAGACAGTTTCTAACCCTATTTCAAACTCAGCTCTGTGTCCGCAGGCAAGTCACAAAATCTCTCAAAATTCAGTTTCATCATTTGTAAAAGTATTATCGTGATGCTCATATTACCTACCTTACACAATTATTGTGATGAAAGCACACTGCCATCTCACACACCAACGGGAGCTTTGAAACCCAGTTACTCTTAGTACGTTAACACCCTAACACTCATGTGCATCTTATTATGAATGTGTTATAAGATAACCTTGTTGCTTCAAACTTGAGACTTGCTGAAATTTTGATTGAAGGGTGGCTGGGCGGAGAAGCTAACCTGGTGGGGGGAAGTTTGAGGTACAGCAGGGCTGAACGGGGCCCCACGTTAGGGTGAGGGGAGCAGAAAAGGCTCTGGAAACAAAGGGAACTACAAGGGCAGAGGGCAGGGACATGGGGGCTAGTAAGGAGGAAGGCACCAAAGATACCTTGTTCTACTTGGCAGTTTGCTTTGGACTCTGATGGGTGTGCCACTAGGAAATCATCTGCCAGGGGGCAGTTACCACACCTGGTCTACTGCATAAACATTAAACTGGGCACAAGGTAAGTTGAGATATTGGTCATATTTTTTTACCTGGCAGTAAAATGTTAAAAAGGTTCAACTAAGTCCTATTTGCTGGCCACCAGGGAGCTTATTATTTAGTTGGGCAGATAAGACATTAGTATGAAGCAATTAAATAATAAAACGATGTAATTTTTAAAAACTGCAATATAAACAGAAAATAAAAATAGGAGAATCTAGAAAAGGGGAAGATCTACGTGACTGGAAATCAGGAGAAATGATTTCCTGAATGAGATGGGGCTTGAGCTGGGCCTTAAAAGGGAAAATAGATTGTCTGCTATTCTGGAGCATTCACTGCTCTCCACATCAACGGAGAAAATACTAAACTAACTTCACATGAAAAATAAAAAATAGCAAGCCGTGTATGAAACACTGGATTACCAAACATAATGCTGGGAGGTTAAATGTTCTGATGGTTACCTATAGCTATGACCATTATAAACAAAAACAATTAAATAAAAAGAGCCCCAAATAGAGCAACTAGCCAAGAATGTAGTTTTCTTGGCAATAAAAGTCACAAAGCTGGTTTGTTAATAATGAACACAAAATATACAGAATAAAAAAGTCCAATCTTCTCTTACTGCTAATATCCATCACAGAAATACAATATCTATGTGGTTAAAAAAAAAAAAGCTTTCAGGTGGCTATCTTTCTCTATAACACAATGCAATAAAACCAGTAGATAATGAAAGTTCAATTCAGTTATCAAGAATTCAGATAACATCATAAATATTTACAAAGTATTGTTGGAGTACCTGATTGAATCAAAAGTTCCAAGAACCCCGGGATCTTTTGAATGGTATGTAATATGAAGGGAGATGGATAAATTCTATGTAATCATAATTTGAGTAATATTCCAAACAAAGTTCTGAGACAGTTTCTAAATACAAAGGAGTTAAACTGGGCTCTAACTATATGTGGCTGGCTCTTCTTTCTTCTCATTTTCTGCACTTACCTGAGAAATAAAATTTATTGGGTAAGGAAGAAATCTCACTTTTCTTCTTGGGATTCTTGTATAGAATTTTCAATTGTGCTTAGCCTTTAAAGAGATGGATGATTCCTTGCCCAGGGACATGTAGGTAACTTCTTTTTCCCTACTGCAAGGAAAAAAAGAAAAGATCTAGAATTAAGATTTGTACTTTGTGGGGGTTTTTTAAAAGATGATTTTCATTTTAAACCTTCATTTAATTTATATAGCAGAAACTATTACCTTTTGCTGGCTGATTTGGTCTGGATTTTCTACAATAAAATTCCAAATCAATTTTTTTAAAAATCAAAGTGAAACAGTATAGCTGGAATCCATTACTTGGAGAATTACTATTAGATATAGTTATATCGTTACTATAAATTTGTACAATTACTTACTTGATCATTAATATTTTTAAACTGATTTTTCAGTGGACTAATTTCATCTGAATACCCTTCATCAATCTCATCTAGAAAACAGAATGATGGGTAGTAGTACTTGAATTACAAATTACAAAATACTTGGTTCCACTGATCTGGTGTGAATAGACCCGGTCCTTAAAATTCAAATTCTCAATCAAGATTTGTATGTAGTTCTTAATCTTGGCTCCACTTGTGATTCCTAACCTCAAACGTGTACCTTTTCTTCTACAAATAAGCACAGCCCAGTGAATCCTCAGCTACCTAAAGAACAGACTTGCAAACTACTCTAACCCTATTGACCTTGGGTAAATCCCTTTCCCCTCTGGACCTCATTCTTCTCATTTCCAAAAAGAAAGATTTAAACTAGACAATCTCAAAGAAGTATAATTAAAAGTATTGGGAGGAGAGGTGCTAGACTTTGGTAATGATCTGTCACCTGAGAAAACTTGAAAGAGCTGAAGAGTCAGAAAGGACACTTGATATAGGATGACTGGTCAGTTTTCCACAGACAGGAAAAGAATCACCTTTGATGATGGAGATATCCTTTCATTTCCAAAAAATAAAAGGGAAAAATGAAAGGAAACAGAAGTGGTGAAAAGCTGAGAGAAGATGTAGAAATTAGAAATCTGGAGTGTAGTATTAAATATCAATACAGATGAAAACCAGTGACCGCAACGAGGTATATGAAGGAGTAACTGCTCCATACGCTGGACCAAGAGCAAAGCACCTCAACAATTAAGGAAGGAGTGGGGAGTGGTTGTTTGTCCTTTGTTCTTGAAGAGGCCCATGATATCAGGAAGGTGAGGCCATGATATCAGGAAGGTGAGGCCATGACATGCAAATGAATTCGATTTAAATGAGGTAGGGCTGTGCAAAGTAACCAGCCTCACTTTTCTATATAGCTAGGGACAACTAGAAATGGGTCTAGATGCACTTTTTTAGGCTAAGTCCTTCAACAGGTCTCAGTCTGACATCAGCAATGCCCATTCAGTGATTAAGACTCGGTAAAAAAAAAATGAGGAAGAAAATGACCTCTTTTACCTAGTTAAAAAAAAATCAGTCTGGGAGGAGAAGACCTTCAGTGTTTCTGATCAAAAAGGAAATAACTGCTATTTACATTCACACTGAGCCAATCAGGGCCCAAACAATGATGGAGTGAGGCTTGGCCTGGGACCTATTGTTGTCCAATCAATGAGAGCCAGAGTTATTTGGGTTTAAGGCATTATCTACTACCATACCACTCTGAACACCCACTTTCATCTGATCTTGGAAGCTAATCAAGGTTTGGCCTGGTTAATGGGGGGTGGTAGGGAGGTATTAAAGGGTTGATGAGTGCTCCCTCCAGGTAATTATGGGGTAGACTGGAGCCAGGGGTCATACAGGTTGGGAAAAGTGAAGAACCTTGAAGAGGATGAATTAGCGCAGCAGAGCTAGGTGGGCACTGAACTTTCTGGAAGGAGATGTAAGCAACAAGCTCCAGACAAGATGGAGAAAATTTTAAAGGAGAATACAAGATTCCTGAGTGACTGGGACACAGATTCAGAAGTGGCACTGGAGAAACAGAACATGCCAACCCCTCCTTCTGGCCCTGTTTGTTGACAGCATGAGAGAAGGAGCAGCCAGGCCTGGGGAAAGGGCCAGGAGACATGATGTCCTCAGGAGAAGGCTAGGCTTCATTGAATAACAGAAGATGAAAAGATTAATAGAGTAAAGAGATTTAAGATGAAATGGAATTTAACAGTGGGCTTCAGAGAGCACTGTAGAAAGAGGGAGCAGAAGAGGACAGGGTCTGGGAAGAGATGGGAATACAGGTGGCAGCTGGGTACACTTAAGTCCTGTTGAACATCCCTAAGCCAAGAAGTGCATCAAGGAAATCTGATAGCTTGGGTAGGTAGGATCCTGGAGAATGAGAAGTATATGATGGTCACAGGGTGCTGAAAGTAGCAGCCTCAGAGTTAGGTAGAGGGAAAAGGGAGGGGGAAGGTCCTAAAGCTAGTATTCTGTGGGAGAGAAGAGGAAAGGGGAAGGCATACCCTTCTAGAAGTCAGGACTTCAGTGGGGAAAAATCCTTATTGCATCATGCTAGTTCCAGCAAAGTCCATTTATACAGTTGGAATGTACTTATGGAAAATTTGCATAACACTCTAGGTGATGGGAAAGGGGACAGATATACAGTAGTAGAACAGGTACAAACAAAATCATTCAATCCATATCCCACACAATCTATATCTGCCTCTGCATTGTAAAACAATAACTTAGGAATGCAGGATAATTTAAAGTACAGTTTCTAAAGACTTCTGTCAAAGAAGTTCAAATGAAAAACTTCTGCTAGCCTTCGGCTTTCAGAATGACTCATTCTGATGGAGCTGTGAACTGATTCAATTGCTAGAGAGCAATTTGGAACTTTGTCCAAAGTGCTATAAAACTGTGCCTACCCTTTGACCCAGGAACACTACACCATGAGGTCTCTATCCCAAAGAGAACAAAGGGAAAGGATTTATATGTACAAAAATATTTATAGTAGTTCTTTTTGTGCCTTGAAAATTGAGGGGATACCCCTCAATTGGGGAATAGCTGAAGAAGTTTTGGTATACAATTGTGATAGAATGCTACTGTGCCATAAGAAATGATGAGCAGGATGGTTTCAGAAAAACCTTGGAAGACTTATATGAACTGATGCAAAATGAAGTGAGCAGAACCCGAAGAACAACTGTACACAGTAACAGCAATGATCAGCTGTGAATGATTTGGCTATTATCAACAATAAAATGATCCAAGACAATTCTGAAAGACCTATGATGGAAAATACTAAACCTCCAGTGGAAAAAAATGATAGAGTCTGAATGCAGATTAAAGCATGCTTTTTTATTTTCTTTATTTTTCTTGGAGGGGTGGGTAGCTGCATTTTCTTTTGCAACATGGCGTATATGGAAATATTTTGCACAACTGCACATGTATAATCTATATCAAATTGCTTATCTTCTCAAGGAGTAGTAAAGGGAGGAAGAGAATTTGAAACTCAAAATTTTTTTTTAAATGAATGTTAAATTTTTTTTTACATGTAATTGAGAGAAAAAATTAAGGGAAAAAATTTAAAAACAAAATGATTCACTCCCAAAGAGCCCCAGATAGCTACAGTTTTACCCTACCTGAAACCTGATATTTTAGACTAAGAAAATCTCTATCTATGCAGAAATAACTACATCATACCACCTCAAGTAAAGGATTTAGAACTAGTAAAGATATGTAATTGCATAGGATTCAAGTAACAATAGGAATCAGGTAAAGTATTGTGAGAAAACAATAAAAATAACCATTAATAAAATGTTGATAAATATTTTAATTTTAAAATTTAATAAGTAAAAATGAGCATTAAATAAAAAATAATCATTAAATAGAAACTGCAACACTTAGCAGGTTCAACCAAGCTATAAAAACTTCTAGTCTAGAGGTACCATGGTGTATGGTGAGGAAGGCAATAGAGACCTGAGTTAGGATCCTGGACTTTGACGTTTACTAAGTATGTTACTATGGAGAACCTTTCTGAATGTGAATTTACTCATTTGTAAAAATAATAATCATACTTATACTAAATACCTCACAGGACTTTTGATAGGAAAACATGTAGCTAAGTAAAAATGATTATTATGTGGAAGTATATTAATAACCTTTTTATTTCAACTGAAAATGTTAAGAAATATTTCTCCTTTGTTAAGTCCTTTGCAAATGTTTTCCCTTTACTTTATATCAAATCTCTTTTTTTGAGAAAAACGTATTAAAGATCAAGAATAAAACCAAGGACTTGGAAAACAAAGATACCAAATTTATAATGAGAAATCTCCCTGTGTAGCTAAGATCATTGCCTTCCTCCTTTCCCACGAAGAGGTTAATTATGACTCACTTAAAGTTAGGCCACTGGTTTTGTTTTGTTTTTTCTCCAATTTTCTGAAGAGATTTGGGATTAATCAAAGGGAGGAGGATCCTTTGCAGGCATCCCCTCAATTTCTAATTCTTTGCCACCACAAACAGAGCTACTATAAATATTTTTCTACATATAAATCCTTTTCTTTTTATCTCTTTGGGATACAAACCTAGTGGTGGTATTGCTAGGTCAAAGTGAGCACAGTTTTACAGCCCTTGGGATACAGTTCCAAATTGCTCTCCAGAATGGTTGGAGCAGTTCACAATTCCACCAACAGAGCAGAATGAGTCATCTGGATATGAAGGCTAGCAGAAGCTTTTTTATTTGAACTTCTTTGACAGCAATCTTTAGAAACTGTACTTACTCTGCATTCTTATCTTTCTGCAATGCAGAGGCAGATGTAGATTGTGTGGGATTTGGTAACTAGCTGGTGGAAAGCCCTAGAAGGGCATGGTCAAAGAGATGAGTAGTTTTAGGAGAGGGATGTTCATTTTTTAAAAATCAAATGACTCTAGTTCTATTATATGGAGTAGAATATTAACTAAAAACTATATTTTTTTATCATGATGACGTTTTCCTTCAAGATTCCTATAAATGTTATTATAGAATGTCTTGTGTTAGAGAGATGTCCAACACCATGACAGGACTCTTCCGGTTTGGACATTTTTCTTCAAAGAAGAACAATGCTTGCATTGAGAATCAAAGTCAAATGAATAAAAATTGATGACAGACTTGTACCTAAAATACAGAATACAGTATCAATAATTTTTCTCCAGCAATGATCAAACCACCAGATCTAGAAGACCAGCCTAGCTATATTAGGAGAGTCTTTATCACCAGAAAGTGGGCCACAAATGAATGATTTTTTTTTCTGGTCTCTTGAAGCATGTAGGCATTGAGGAATTCACAATGATAAAGTCATAAATCTTGACACTGAAAAATCAGAGAAGCAACTCCATCTAGTCCAACTTCTCATTTTTCTCCACTATAATACTGGCATGTGGACACTTTGGTTTCACTTGAAAACCTCCAGTGATGTGGTACCTACTACAATCTCCAAAGACAGCCCATTTTACTTTTAGATAGCTCTGTTAATTTTTTCTGTACATTTTGCCTACATGTGTCTCTGCAATTGCTACACACTGTTCCCACTTCTGCTTTGGGGGGCCAGGTAGAACCAAATCTAATCCCACCTTTTACATGAGGGCCCTACATATAGCAGAAGATAGTCAAGATGCCCCCACCCCGAAATCTTCTCCATGCTAAACAACCCCAATTCCTTCAAATGATCTCTGGAAGGCATGACCACCAATTCTTTCACAATCCTCGTCACCCTTCCATTTAAGGAGTAGTCTTCTGGCCAGACTATACAAAGCAATAGTAGAAGTAGTAATGGTTTATTACTCTAATCTTTCATTAACTAATATACATTCTATATGAAGATCATCAATTTTACATGTTGGACTTTTCATTTCATCATCTTGTTTACAGGTAGGCTAACATCCAATGATTCTAGAGAGATAGCTGCTAACATTTTTTTAGGAAAATGTTTCTTGAAACAAAATGCTCCAAATCTCCATATAGCAGAGATTATTACAAAACTTCTACCTACTGTTTGCTTATTTTAAGTACTATTAAATAAAGCAAAGTTACATTTCAACAAAAGAATTAGGATAGTCCTTGGAGGCTCATTATAATATCTTATAAATATTTTAACAGATTAACCTAGAAGCCTTGCTGACTTGTCTCTTAACTCTCAATTGATTGCAGCATTTCTATTATAATACTCTTAAAAATTATTCTGGACTTCTCTCCTTTCAACAAGCTTCTAGTTTGGCCTGTGTCAAGCCATAAATTTGAGCTTATATTTCATTATGAACAATACTATGAATTGTCTTCATGCAAAGCCACTGTAGCTGAATTTTTAAAACATTTATACACATACACATTTACATCATATTTATACATTTACACATCACATTTACATATTTAAACACATTAACAATGCCTGGAGAACCGTAACTTATGGGGGAAACGGACAAACTATAACCATACACTTTCTCCAAAGCAACCCTCCTTGACTGATCCTCTTTACTCCCTTGACTTTCATGATGATGAACTCCCTCCTGGGTCTTCTCTCTTAACTACTCTTTCCCTGTCTCCATCCCCTATCCTTAAGGGTTATTTATCCCCAGCCTCTACTCTTACTGTTTCCACATTCTCTCTCAGGATTTCATACAATCTCAACAAGCCTCATCTCTCACCTCTGCAGGTGACCCCTAAATTTGCATATCTAGATTCAATTTCTCTCCTGAACACTAGAACTCCATTTCCAGCTATTTCCTGGATATCTCTAGCTCAGTGGCCCATACAAACCTCAAACTCAACATGTCCAGAACTTCTATTTTCTCTAAAAATTCCTCCATATTTTTTAAAATGTCTGTTGATGCCACCACAATCATTACAGTCACCAAACTCAAAACTTGGAGTCACCGCTAAGTTGATTTTCCCTCCCCCTCAACCATCATATTCAATCACTTTCCAAGTGCTGTCAATTGTACTTCTACTAGATTCATAATCTCCCTTGGATACATGAGAAAGACAGCCATCTGGGTATAGATGTTAAACATGTTTGCTACTTAATTTTAGTTCCTTGACAATGGCCTTGTATTAAATTTAAATTAAGTATCTTTTGCTTTGAATTTTAAAAATTTCAATTTTTATTTTTTACTAATTATTTTTAATTAATTTTTTTGTTTCTAATTTAAATTTTAAAAATTTAATTTTAACAAATTAAACTTCCATAACACCTCTTGCCTCTCTTCCATTCCCTTGGGGACCAGCCTCGTTCAGGCCTTCATCACCCCTCACCAGGACTACTGTGACAGTCACCTAACTGGTCTTCCTGCAGCCATCGTATATGTCTCCAGTTCATGGTTCACTACACAACCCACATCAACATCCTACTGCATGCACCATGTTGATATCACTTCTCTAGAAAACTTCAGTAGTGCTCCATTGCCCACAAAATAAAAAACAAGTCCATTTTGGTTTCCACATTTTGGTTTCAGTGTTTTTCTAACCTTATCTCATAGTGATCCCCTTCCCAGATTCTCTCTTTCAACCAAACTGTCCATCCTCTAGTCTCATTCCCATCTCTGTGTCTTTGAACTGCTACCATTTGAGGCTTTTTTCCCTTCCATTTTTTTCTTTTCCTTATTGATGCAGCCATAACTACTACTGGGGGTTTCCAGTGTGAGTCTCAGCTTCTCACTTCACTCCCACGCCCATCCAAGACAGAATCTGCAGTGACAAGGCTATTGCAGTGACAGTGTAACCAAGAAACCAACCCCATCCCTCTCCCCACCCAATAAAAGCACCCCACTGTTGTGATCCTAATCCTGGTTTCTTAGGTCATATCCCTCTGCTCCTTGCTCACCCATCATCTCAAACTCAACCCCTGCCTCTTGCTAGCCACAAATGTTCAAGACTCAAAAATAACTCCTATGTCTCTCCCTTGTATTTTCACACTTTATTTTGTATTATGTGTTAGAGTGTATATATCTTATTCCTCTGCCTCCTAGACTATAATCTCTTTGATTATAATCTCTTTGAAGAAAAGGGCTGCCTTATTCATTCCTGAATGTCTTTTGGTGCCTAACAAAATATTTTACATGTAATAAGCACACAATAATTCCTTATTGGATTGAAAAAAAAAGTGTTTCTATGAAAGAAGCAAAGACCTACTCACTACCATTCATCTCACTACACATCCTTCTAAGTGAAGAAAAAAGTGAGGGGCAGAGGAGGGAGACTTCGAACCCAGTTAGCTGTCATTACTAGCAATGATAACACTGGAAAAAACTACTTTATTCTGAAATAGATGGGTAAGGAAAAGGCTAAAAAGCTGTTCTCTTCCAGAGTGGTGCTGAAAAAGAAATATGGGTGAGAAACAACAGGTGGTAGCAGTAGAAAAGGAAGCTGGTTGGTCAAAACCTATGAAGTCTCAGGGGGAAAAAAGAGTGAAGGAGGAGTGGAGGAGATAGGGAACTAAACAGGACTAAGAAGTAGCCTTGGAAATCTGCACTCAGAGGAGGTCCTGATCTTTGCATCTTCCCACCCTACATCATTCAAACCTGAGCCCATGACCGAGGCAGCAGGAATCATCCAAAATGGTTTGAGGCCCCTCCCTCACTGTCCAAGAAGGGGTAAATGGAGGTGCCCCTACCAGAATAACAACTATACAGCGATAATATACATTATGGATTAAAATTGTCTTTTATGAGCAGAGGCAATGTGAGGAGATGGGAGGACCACTGATTTTGTAATCAGGCAGCCTGGGTTCAAATTTCAGCTCTGTTCTGGTCACCTGAGAGAATCATTTCCCTTCCCAAGGCTTTAGTTTCCACAGTAAAACAAAAGGGAAGGGGAGAGGCTGGATTTGATACCTAAGGTTCCTTCTAGCTCTAAACCTGTGAGCCAAAACATGATCCTAAGCACGAAAATATAGATTTAACTGCTTGAAACATAATAGATTGTGTTGTTTCTATGGGGAAATAGAGTCTAAAGTTCCAAAGAATGCAAGTTATTGATACAGACTTTAAACAAACTTTTTTGCATACATTTCTTTCATGAAGTCAGAGACTGATTCTAACAGTAGATACTAAGGAAGTGTAGAATCATATTTCTAAAAATATTTCTTAAATTGAGCTCTTGTAATGCTGGCTATAAACAGTAGAGATCTTGGAATTAGGGGCCTTTGGAGGTGATAAATTCAACTGTAAAAAATTTTACCCTGCAGAGAAGGAACACTAGATCTGATATAGCCTGTCCATGTTGACCACTCTGCCCATGTTATTTCCATTAAGTTTTTTAAAAGTACACATTGCTGAATTTCTTTTAAAGTCAGTCAAAACTATGATCTACAAAAGTTTGTATTTTTTAAAACTTTTACTTTATCATTTCACCCCTTGTACTGATCACACTTTCTTATGTCACATGATAGCTAAGTCTATATCCCCAGCATCTCATATATTATGACTTGCCACATTACCTTTAAAAATGAAAACTTTTCATGGAAGCAAATGGCAAGTGTTTATGCCAGATCTGTTTATAAAACATCTGGCAATGACAAAAATGACATAAGATACGTATTGCTGTGTTGTAAGAAAAGATGAATATGATGAATAGACAAGTAAAGAAAAGTAAGTAGACCCTAAAAAATGACAGATCCAATGATTACATAATGGAAAGGACCAACCATGGAACAATGAAAGTGAATGTTGCAAAATTACGAAGAATAGGCACGGGTGCAAGGAAAAGATATGAGAAGACCCCCTCACTTCACACATTTGCAGACTGGGGAGGTTCACAAGTGTAGAACACTACTTATATTTTCAGATTTTTTTTTTTGGTGTTGCTAATTAGTTTTGCTGCTTTTTTTCTCTTCCCTTTTTTCTTTTTATCAATATATAGATGGCTCTCTGGAAGAGATACAAGGGAGAGATACTGGAAAATTCTGATGGTATACAAACAAAAGATATCTATACAAATTTATTCTTTAAAAACTGGGAAAAAGCACATTAAAATTCAAGAACATATAAACCATGTCATTATGGTAATCCCTGGCAAGCTACCACAAGTCACTATTGCAAAAGCAACAGTGTTTATTCACCATGTATTTAATTTTACAAGATTATGAATTTAAGTTAGTTACATAATTATTCAAAAAACTGAAGCTTCTTCAAAACTATTTTCAGGAAAAGAGTCTGGGAGTTAAGTATTCCAAGGTCTTTTTTTTTTTTTGTATGGCCAACAATCAGTTTTATAAAAAAAAAAAATTAGTAGTAATTGACATTTCTATAGCTAAGGTTTATGCAACTGTTTTGATTCTTTCTTTGTTCTTTGTTCTGTCTCCAGTACACTGTGACATGGAGCCTTGAGGATCATATGAGACTATTGAAAAGGACACTCTGACCAGGAAGCCCTCAAGGAAAAAGTAAGCCTAGAAAGATGGATGGTTTTTGAACTGTTAAGAGAGGGGGAAATAAAAAAACAAAGATGTAGAAATGAATATAAGAGCACAATACAGTTTAGGTAAAATAAAGAAATTTCCAAATCAATTACTCTGATCCAAGTAAATGATCAAAACAGGAAAAGAGGTAGGATGAGAGCAGAGAATCATAAAATCTACAACTAAAATGCCATCTAATCCAACTCTTTCATTTTACAAATGAAGAAAATGAGACCCAGAGAGGTTAAGTCACTTGCCCAAGGTCACCAGGGAGTAAATAGAAGGATGTGACTCTAGTTCCCCTGGCTCTAGAGCTGCTGCTCTTTCCACAGTACCAGGCAATCTCATTAGCTCAAACCTATATGCAATATAAATCCATTGCAATTTTTGTGCAGGTTGTAACTCATACCAGTAATTTAAGAATTAATCATGCAATGCCTTATAACATTTGTTGCTGCTGGTCTTCTTGCCATCTGTTGTTGTTTGGTCATGTCCAGGTGTTTTCTTGAAAAAGGTACTGGAGTGGTTTGCCATTTCCTTCTCCAGCTCATTTTACAGATGAGGAAACTGAGGTAAATAGGGCTAAGGGACTTGCCCAGGGTCACACAGCTAGTAAGTGTCTGAGGCAAGATTTGAACTCAGGAAGATGAGTCTTCCTAATTTGTGCCACCTAGCTGTCAACAGTTTTTTCTACTGTTACTCAATTTTCCATACACCTATGCTTTGTCTTCTCAACTAGATTATAAACTCCCTGAGAACAAGAATCATTCAATCCTACAAACATTATCATAACAATAAGACTATCTTATACTGTGGATCCCCCCCCACAATATTTAATATTGTTCCTGCCACATAAAAGGTTTTTAAATCATATCTCTGATTGATGGGTATTTTGTGTATTTGTTTTAACTAAAAGCATTTTAACTAAACCAACTTAGAGGTTTGTAATTTGATTTGGGGAGGTTAAAAAAAACAACGATTTCAAGAATGATGGATTTGTTATGAAAACACAGCTTGAATTCCCAGTTTTGGTATGAGCCAAGAGTATCCAAGGACCCTTTCATCTAAATCTGTGCTGCCTGTACCTTGTTACAGAATTGCTCTGTCGAACCCATTCCTATTAAAAACACTGAAAAGCGTAGGAATAGATGGAACTTTCCATAAAATGATAAGCAGTATCTACCTAGAACCTTCAGCAAGCATTATAAGCAATGGAGATAAGCTAGAAGGGCGGAGCCAAGATGGCGGAGTAGAAAGATGCACGTTTACGAGCTCCGAACCCACAACCCATAGAATTAAGGTAAAAAGAGATCCCCATAAATTCTGAATCATTGCAGGGGGTGCATAAACATAGGGGAAGAGATTTCCGTTCCAGTGAGCCCTGGAGAGCCATCCACAGAGTCCGTCGGGCCCTGGAAAGCGGACCCCACCGCAGCGCTGCCCTGGCCGTGGCCCCAGAGAAGCTGATCCGAGCAGGCTTCAGGGACGGAAGCTCCGGCAGCCGGGAAAGTCCCTCCGCCCACAGAAGCTACAGGTCAGTGAGAGAGAAGGCTGGGCTGGACGAGAGGGGGAGCAGAGTGTCTCCGTGACTCGGGCCCCCTCGGGAGGAAGTGGCGGCGGCAGAGACGGGGGCAGGAAGCGGCAGAGGTGTGGGTGGCAGCAGTGGCAGCCCAGACTCCTCCAGCAGCAGGCAGGATCTTCATTAATGAAAGTCTCTGCATAAACAACCTGAGGGAGCTGAGCCTGGGAGACTGGCCCTGCCCCACTCCGCTCTATTACTGAAGGTCTCTGCATAAAGCCCCTGAGGGAGCTGAGCCTGGGAGGCGGCCCTGTCCCCACCCCAGCACCTGAACTAAAGCTTGCTGCAGAAAGCCCATTTGAACTTCAGACCCCAAGCACTGGCTGGGCGTATCTAGGCGGGGGTGGACAGGAATCTCAGAAGTCAAGTAGCTGGCTGGGAAAATGCCTAGAAAAGGGAAGAAAAATAAGACTATAGAGAGTTTTTTCGAACAGATGCAAATGATCCCGACTTCCGGATCTGACGAGGAAATATTCTTGCCATCAGGGAAAGACGTGGAGGGCGGGGCCGCAGTACCCCAGACATCCCAGGGGGATGTCGGATGGGCTCAGGCCTTGGAAGAACTCAAAAAGGATTTTGAAAAGCAAGTTAAACAGGTGGAGGAAAAACTGGGAAGAGAAATGAGAGAGATGCAAGAAAAGTATGAAAAACGGGTCAATACCTTGGTAAAGGAGACCCAAAAAAATGCTGAGGAAAATAACACCTTGAAAAATAGGCTCACTCAATTGGCAAAAGAGGTTCAAAAAGCCAATGAGGAGAAGAATGCTTTCAAAAGCAGAATGAGCCAAATGGAAAAAGAGGTTCAAAAGCTCACTGAAGATAACAGTTCTCTCAAAATTAGAATGGAACAGATGGAGTCTAATGACTTTAGAGAAACCAAGAAATCACAAAACAAAACCAAAAGAATGAAAAAATGGAGATAAGCTAGATGCATTTCCAATAAGATCAGGGGTGAAACAAGGATGTCCATTATCACCACTATTATTCAATAGGAAACTGGAAATGTCAGCTGTAGCAATTAGACAAGATACAGAAATTGAAGGAATTAGAATAGGCAAAGAGGAAACTAAGTTATCTATGTACTTAGAGAATATACTTAGAGAATCCCAGAGATTCAAGTAAAAAACTATTTGAAATAATAAACAACTTTGGCAAAGTTGCAGGACAAAATAAACCCACACAAATCTTCTGCATTTCTATGTATTAGTAACAAAGACCAACAGCAAGAGATAGAAATAGAAATCCCATTTAAAGGTAGGGTAGACACTATAAAATATTTGAGAGTTTACCTGCAAAAACAAACCCAGGGACTATAGGAACACAATTATAAGACACTTTTCACACAAATAAAGTCAGATCTAAGTAAGTGGAAAAACATTAGTTGCTCATGGGTAGGCCAAGCCAATATAATAAAAATAACAATTCCACCTAAATTAATTTACTTATTTAGTGCCATACCAATTAAACTATCAGATAATTATTTTCTAGAGCTAGAAAAAATAATATCAAAATTCATCTGGAAGAACAAAAAGTCCAGAATATCAAAGGGACTAATGCAAAGAAATGCTAGGGAAGGTAGCCTAGCTCTATCAGATCTCAGATTGTATTATAAAGCAGCAATTATCAAAACCACTTGGTACTGGTTAAGAAATAGAGGGGTAGAGCAGTGGAATAGGTTAGGTACTCAAGACACAGTAGTCAATGAATATAGCAGTCTACTGTTTGATAAACCCAAAGACCCCAGCTTCTGGGATAAGAATTCACTGTTTAACAAAAATTGCTGGGAAAACTGGATAACAGTGTGGTGAAAACTAGACATAGACCAATGCCTGACACCGTACACAAGAATAAAGTCCAAATGGGTACACAACCTAGGTATAAAGATTGATACTATGGACAAATTGGTGGACCAAGGAATAGTGTACTTATCAGATCTATGGAGAAGGGAAGAATTTTTGACTAAAGAAGAGATAGAAAGCATTATGAAGTGCAAGATGGATAATTTTGATTACATTAAACTGAAAAGTTTTTGCACAACCAAACCCCATGCAACCAAGATTAGGAGGGAAGCAGAAAACTGGGAACAAATTTTAGCAGCTGGTGTCAGTGATAAAGGCCTTATTTCTAAAATATATAGAGAACTGAGTCAAATGTACAAAAATACAAGTCATTCCCCAATTGATAAATGGTCAAAGGATATGAACAGGGAATTTTCAGAGGAAGAGATTAAAGCTATCTATAATCATATGAAAAAATGCTCCAAAATCACTATTAATTAGAGAGATGCAAATCAAAACAACTATGAAGTACCACATCACATCTATCAGATAGGCGAATATGACAGAACAGGAAGATGATAAATGTTGGAGAGGATGTGGGAGAGTTGGAACACTAATTCATTGTTGGTAGAGCTGTGAGCTGATCCAACCATTCTGGAGAGCAATTTGGAACTATGCCCAAAGGGCTACAAAAATATGCATACCCTTTGACCCAACAATATCACTTCTAGGACTGTATCCCCAAGAGATCATAAAAATGGGAAAGGGTCCTACGTGTACAAAAATATTTATAGCAGCACTCTTTGTAGTGGCCAAAAACTGGAAATCAAGGGGATGCCCATCAATTGGGGAATGGTTGAATAAATTATGGTATATGAATGTAATGGAATACTATTGTGCTATAAGAAATGATGAACAGGAAGACTTCAGAGAGGCCTAGAAAGACTTATATGATCTGATGCTGAGTGAAAGGCAAAGAACCAGGAGAACTTTGTGCATAACAACGACCACAGTGTGCGAAGAGTTTTTTCTGGTAGACTTGGAACATTGTTGCAATGCAATGATTTTAAAAAATTCCCTAAATGCCAATGAGATTAAAGATCTTCCCCACCCTAAACTGCTGCCTGGAGTCTCTTCTGGCCAAACAAACACTTCCAAAGAGTAAGCTCCCAAAGTAAAATTTTATCTCAGAAATTATACATTTTTCAGAACCAGAAGCCATCACTACCCGAGAGAACTCATTAGAAAATTAACAAAACGTGGGGGCTTCCCCTACTCAAGCTTGCCTTAATGGGCAAGCCCATTAATGGGTGGGGAAGATCTTTAATCTAATCATTAACATTACAAAATCCAAAAAAAAAGAATTATAGATCCTGAGAGCAGATCCAAGCATACTATTTTCTCTTTTTTTCTCAAGATTTTTCCCTTTTGTTCTGATTCTCCTTTCGCAACATGACTAATGTGGAAATATGTTTAATATGATTTTACATGGAACGATATTTAATATGACTACATATGTATAGCCTATATCAGACTGAATGCCATCTTGGGGAGGGGTGGATATTTGGAACTCAAAATCTTATAAAAATGAATGTTGAAAACTAAAAATAAATAAATTTTTAAAAAAAGTTTCACAAAGAGAGACTAACCAAGGGTATAAAAGGATTTCTTTCTATACCCAAGGGTGTATTACATGGTCCCCAAGAACACAGCTGGGATATGATGAGCAGTAAATGATTTTTTTTTAAATAATACTTATTTTAAAAATATCTAGAATCAGCCCAGCCCTAGATTTTTTTTTGAAAGAAAACATCTATATTACATGTGGGCAAGCTAGGTTATGTAGTGGATAGAGCTCTGGGCTTGGAATCAGGAAAACCAGAATTCAAATTCTGTCTCAATACATTTCCTGGGGGCAAGTCACTTAACCCTTTTGGCCTCAGTTTCCTCATCCGTAAAATGAACTGGAGAAGAAAAATGGGAAATCACTCAAATATCTCTTCCAGGAAAAACCCCAAATGAAATCATAAAGACTTGGACTTGCCTGAAAAAAACAATGAAAAATGAATATATTCAGTTGTGAATATAATTGTTTTAATTCAAGGTTTGTGAAAAGAAAACAACATCTTTGTCCATCAGTATTTTCATAAGACTAGAAGGTTCATATCAGGGCCACCTTTGATTTTATAGATTAGGAAAAAGACCCAAGGAGGGAAAGTGACTTATTACAAGTGTAAGACCTGGTAATTAACCCATCAGGGCTTCAAAAGTAGACAAGCTGAAGCAATGGTGCACAGTGGAAAAAGCACCAAATTCAGCCACAGGCCATTTGTTCAAAGCCTGTCTCTGCCACTCACTACCTTTGAGCTGTATGACTTTCAGCAGATAACCCCTTAAGACCTCAGTTCCCTTATTTTTAAAATAAGAGAGTTCAACTAGATGACCTCTAAGGTCCCTTCCAATTCTATAATCCTAGGTAGTCTTCTGCTTCCAAATGCTATGTTTTCAAAATTCTTTTTACAGTGTCCCTTCCACCTTTAACAACATTCAATATATAATGGACCCAAAGAATAACTGGAGTTGAAAAATTGACAAATTTCATTTAGGATCCAGGCCACATTCAAGAATATATAAGTACTAAGAGTAACAAAGCCAACTCATAAAAAAGACTTTTGCTTTCAAGATTTATGGACATTTTAAAGACAGACACTAGACCTCTGTATGTACAGCTCACAACTGCCTTCTTTATGTATCCTAAAAGGACCATTCACCCAGCAGGCACTGAATTAAGGCTACTGTCTCAGCTCTTTCTTCACACACCCTTCTGACTGAGCTAATAAGAAGCAAGGAAACTACCTCAAAGCTAGACTGTTCCCTTATATGGAAGAATCAGAGTGAAGCAGGGTTGGAAAAGGTGTGAGCATGCAGTTTGGAAGATAATTTTAAAGTGTTTTTCTATCCAGGCTTACAAGTCAATATTTCCAGCAATGTCTATTTTAAAAGAGACCTTTTAGAGGTGTACTTACAATTCATATGATTCTCCTTGTACCACACATGCACAAGATACTGGTACAGTGGAAAGAATACTGGCTTTGGAATAAGAAGACCTGGGTTTGAATCCTGATTCTGTTACCTCCTATCTGTGTGCCCCTGGGCAAATCACTTCCTCCCTCTGAGCCAGTTTCTTCATCTGTAAAATGGAACAGCTGGACTATATGACCTCTAGTGTCCCTTTCAGTTCTATACCAAGATCCCATGAACCTACAAAAAACATTGAACAAAAATCTCTCAAGGTGGTTTCTTAATAGAGAAAAAAAAGGTTTATGTTAAAAAGCTTTTTTGGTATCCAAATTATCTAACATCACAACTCTCTTTTCTACGCAAATAAATCATTCCATGGTTGAGATCAACTATAATCAACCTAAAGACAATCTTAATAAAATATTAAGGAAAAACAGAGTAAGAGTGGGATTATCTTTGTTTTTAAATCACAGATCCAATATTTTAAATAACCAAATGAATTACCATAGAATCACAGATTTAGAAGTGAAAGAGGTCTTAGAGAAGACACAGTTCCAACCCCTTTATTTGACAAACCAAACACTGAAGCTCAGCATCTCACTTGTCCATAGACGCACTTATGTCCAAGACCTTTTTTTTTTAATCCCAAGTCCAGTATTCTATCCACTAAGTCATGCTGCCATACTCAGAAATTTTATGTTATAAAATGAGGGATTTTCCATTTCTTTATTCAAGAATGAGACTTCATGTTCACCCTTTCACTGAGTTTCTTCAGATGAACAGTATAGCCCTGAGATTGTTGTTTGTCCTGTTTTCAAAGAGGACCAATGACCAATGGGGAGATGTCTTCACTGGAGAGCGAATTGGATTTAAGTGAGGAAGAACTGTACAGAGCTGTCGGACACACTCTCTCTTTCAGAATCATCGAAGTCCGGTAGCAGGACAAAAGTCAAGAAAAGCAGCGATGCACTGGGATGTAGTGGATGATCTTGGCTACTTCCATACCTGACTAAGATCTAAGCTCTCCATCATATTGGTCAGTGGAACAAACTGTTCTTATCCTCCCATTAGGCTGTGGGAAGTCTTCCCATGCTTGAAGGAGACACCCCTTTAACTCTCCGACCGGTTTGAGGCCCTTCAGTTAGCCCTGAGATAGTAAAGGACCCACAAGGAGTCCTCTATCACATTTGGGAGTGTCCTCAGCATCACACAGGTTCAGAAGGTTCCTCTGCTTCACTGAGGACCCCCACCACAGATCCCAAGACCTAAAGCTTGAGAGGACTTTAGAGATTACCTAGTCCATCTCTTTCATATTTGCAGATGATGAAACCAAGGCAAGTGAAATAACTTGCACCAAATCACTCAGTTGAGAGCAGAACCCAGGTCCACAATACCAAATCCATTTCTTTTGACCAATACCACAATGATTCCTCCTTTAACTAAGAGACATCTAGTGACTACAATATTCACAAAATACTAACAACTGCCTGAAGATCAGCACCTCCTCCACAACGTCCATGAATAACAGATCAACAGCAGTAAGACAGCCCCATCTAGACTTACATCCAAATCCTTACATCTAAATGAGGTTGAAAGAAAATGAGGAAGTCTTGGTTTCAGCCATTTTCAAAGTGTGGTCTGGGGACTCTTAAAGGTCCCTAAGACCTTTTCAGGAGGTCCAAAACCATTTGCATAATGATATTAAGATGTTTTAATTACCAATATGGTAACTAGAGATAAGGGACAGCTAGAGTGCCAGGAAGACCAGAGCTCAAATCTGACCTCAGACACTTACTAGTTTTGTGATCCTGGGCAAGTCATTTAACCCTGTTTGCCTCAGTTTCCTCATCTATAAAATGAGCTAGTACTGGAAATGGCAAACCATTCAAGTATCTTTCCAAGAAAACCCCAAGGGGTCACAAAGAGTCATATACAACTGAACAATACCACCAACAAAACATCAAGATATAAGATATAATCTGTTCTTTGGTGAAGGAAGGACTGCTCAGTAATTCATTAAATTATAGAAAGGTCCAGAAACAAAAAAGTTTGAGAACCATCGCCCTAGTTAACTCCCCATAGGATTGTAAACAGTCTATCTTCACCCTGGCGAGTATAAGACCAAGATGAAGGAAGCCCTAGCTGTCTCATAACAGGAGGGAATGACAATGCCAGAATACTTTGCTAGCATCATGAATTACTACCTCAGATGATAGCTGGTGTTAAGAAAGGAAGGCTCATCACACTTGTGGCAGAAGGGGACACTGAACAGAGAAGGAAACCTTTTATTGCATATCCAACTGAAGAAGCTCTTCTAACACCAATACATATACATAACAGCAGACAATTCATGGAATCAGTACGCCCAAAAAAGGGGAGGGTTGTTTCTTCACTCCAAATCATCTAATAAACAGCCCAGCATGAATCTTCACCATATCTCAGGCCCTTTATTTTGTTGCACTTTGCCCTGTTCCTTGTCAGATTCCTCCATTCCTAGGGAAAATATCACTTTCTACTCAACTATCTTAACATACTTTTTATCAGAACAAATCCTAAAAGAGCACTTCCCACTTGGATATTATGTACTCGGATGTTTTTCAATGAAAGATAGCTAGAAGTGATGGAAAGAGCACTGGACTTAGGAGTAAGGAAACTGGAGATCAAATCCAGCTCACCCCCTCAGTTACTTAAATGGTATCTAAGCTCTAATAACTCACCTCTATTTAGTTCCAAGAATCTAAGAAAGGAAGTCCCTTCTCTTCTCTGGGTTTGTTTTGTCCATGTGTTTTAAAATGAAAGGGTGCGGTAGTAGAAAAGTCCTGGACTTGAAGTCAGACGACCTACTTTGAAATCCTGACCCATGTGTCTTTTCGTAATCACACCAATACTGACCACGAAGATAACTGGCATGGTTTGCCTTTTCCTTCTCCAGTGGACTAAGGTAAACAGAGAGTAAGTAACTTGCCCAAGAGTCCCACAACTATTAGGTTGGATAGAGAAGTTAGATTTGAACTTGGGTCCTCCTGACGCCAGGTCCGGTACTCGATCCACTGAGGCATCTAGCTGCCTCACCTGGCACACAGTGGGTGCTGTATAAATGTTAGCTATTATTATTATATAAAATAGTATGAATAAAGCATTTTGCAAACCTTAAATCTCTAAATAAATGCTAGCTATGGTTATTACTAAATGAGATAAAGTTAATAAAGTCCTTTGCAAACAAAGCTCTACTAAATGCTAGCTATTATTACTAAATGAAATAAGATGAATGAAGCCCTTTGCAAAGTGTCAAGTTCTATATAAGGGCTAGCCATTCTGATGAAGCGCTCTAGCTCCTAGGTGAGCAGCCTTAACCTACCGGGAGAACTTCATAAACAGATGTTGAATGAGCCAATCCACGGGTGTCTGCCTGGTCTAAAAGGTCAGTCACTCTTAAGACTGGGACTTCAGACGCCCTTCAACACTCCCCTACCCCTCACCCAAATACGCGCAATTCCCCCAAACAGAAGTTTCCTGGGTGCCCCTCTCCCTTCCTTTCCCCGGGCCTCCTGGAGCCCGCAGGGCGCGCACCTTTCCTCCGGCTCTCACTCCCGCTCCGTCTCGGTGCTCGGGGCCAGCTCGCCCGGGAGCGCCCGCGCTGCCGGAGCTGCTGCCCTCGCTGTTGCCGCCGCCGCGGCTCCCGCTGCGAAGAACAGCCGGACCGGTGGAGGGAAGGGGTGTGGGGAGCCCGCGCGGCCGGCACAGCGTGGACACAACGCGGCAGAGAGACAAGCACCAGAGCGCTCGGGACTCGGCCCGGCGGGAGACTTCCTTTAAAGGGGCCCGCCCCCGCCCTCCGGGCCCGGCCGGCAGCCAGTCGGACTCTCGCTCCGTGGCGGAGGCTCAGCGGGGCTTGCCCGGCTCCCGGCCCCGCCCACCCCTCGAAGCAGGAATCCCCAGCCAAGTCTGGGCGGAGAACGAGTGTGTATGTGGCGGGATAAGGGGGTTAAGCGAGAGTGGCACCTTCATGTCTGAATGCCGCAGCCCAGCGTAGCGCGGATGCCCAGGGGGCGGGAGCGGCAGACAGCGGCCGAGAGGCGGGCGGAAGGACAGACAGCCGAGATAGCCAATGAACTTGCTCCGTGTTCCGCACCGCCCCTCCCCCCCCGCCTCATTCCTTTCGGTTCCGCGTCCCCTTTCTGAACTGGTCTCTTAGGGCCTCGTGCCAGTAATGTACCTCTCTTCGGACCTGCGTCTTTTTTCTCCCCTGCCTCCTCCGCCCAGCAAAGTGATATTCTTTCAGACTTAATGCTTACAACAAATAAAATGCACAGTCAAAAAGAATATGGAATAAAATTTGAAACTAAATAAAATTATAAAATTAAAACTACCTTGTATAAGTAAGAAAAAAAATCAAGGACCATAGATCACAGATATAGAGGACGAAGAAGCCGTAGAGAACGAATAGTCCAACATCTACCACACTTTGCAGATAAGCAAACAGCGCACAGAGGCCGTTTGTCTAAGGTCGCCCAAGTCGAACGTGGCAGAGCTGGGATTGAGACCAGTTCCTCGAGATAGTAAAGCCAAGGCTCTTTCCAGTGCCATGAAGCATCATCATAGGACAGTGAGCTCGAAGGGATTTTAGGGAATATAAAAGCTGTGTCTTGGCGACTGTTTCTCCTGGGGCAAGCACTGTAATCCCCAGTAGCAAGAAAAGTACCCTTAGCTCTGGGAAAAGACTGTGACTTCAGGAAACCAGGCTGCTGATGTAGAGGTTTCCTCACTCTCCCATTAAATAACTTTTTCTTATAACGAGGTGAGGGACAGTTAGGTACACTCAAGCATTCCCAGGCTCTCTCACAGGGACAGATGCTGTGATCCTCTGCCTTTTTTCTCAAGGGTCTCCACTTTCTCCTTGTGAAATCGACATAATAATAGTGCCTTCCTCCCAGGGTTTTGTGAGGATAAAATGAAATGAATACGTATAAAGCTCTTCAGAGCACGAAAGAATTCCTAGGCATTTCCAGTTCCTGACCCCTGCCTGAAGTGCTACTCCTACCCTCACCCACCCCAGTGAGGGTCCCCCACTACACTTTCAACCTGACAATCTTTCCCAAGCCCCAGGGGAAGAACAAAATGTCATTTGGAGAGTGACTAAACAAGACGTAGTACCTGAATGTAACAGAGTATTACTACACCGCAAGAAATTACAAACATGAAAAGTACAGAGAAGCATGAGGAGACCAACAAATTGAGGCAGAACGAAATAAGTAGAACCAGGAAAACAATGTAACCAGTGTCTGCAATAATGTAGATGGAAGAAAACAATCTCAAACCTAGACTGAAGAATCTGTGACTGTAATGACCCAGATTGTACTCCAAATAAACTCTGAGAAAGTTTACTTCCATTCTTTGCAGAGACTGAGAACAGTGTAAATCATGGTCATGCTTTATTGATGTGTTTGTTGGATTTCCTGAGCTGCTTTCCCACCCCTTCCCAACCCCCCAGTTAATTATTTTTTTTTATTGGGAATGGCTCTTTTGGTAGTGGAAGTGGAAGGGCTACATTTGGAAATTAAGGTCATGTAAAAATAGAAGATATCGATAATTTGTAATATTTAAGAGAAAAGAAAAGGTTCCTGAAATCAGAGAGGTTAATGTATATATGCCTAGAGGGACAGCTCTGTGCCCAGAGCAAAAGAGAGAAGGTAGGGGAGGTTCAGAGGGTGACTGATAGGAAGACTGACCATACCCCTAGATGCCTTTAAAAATCTAGCTTTTGAAACTCTGTAGTCAGTCACTTCATAAAGAGTAATCCAACAGAAACAGGAAGATTTTCTCCCTCTCCCTGCCCCCCCCCACCAGTATTAGTTGTGTTACTCAATCCAGCTAACTCAAGTCTTTCAAGACACCACCACATCCTGCAGGACTCTGTACAAGAGAGTTCAAGGCATAGTTGAGATGCATCCAGCAGGAAATATGTAAATATAAACACGTAGAAGATAAACCTGTGAGGCAGGAAGCAGCTTCATGGAGTTGACCTTCTAGTAGCAAAAAAGAAGACTTACTATGACATCAAAAGAGATGGAACCCTGGCTGTGGGGAAGAGAAGACCCAGGGAGCCCAGCTGAGTGACCTCCCCACGCAGAGATGCTACACTCAGGGGGCTACAGCTTTAAAAGTAAAAAAAAGGACAGTGGCCAAGTCCACCTTTGTTCCCTACATGTTTGCCTTACTAACTGTACTCTAAGTTTGGGTTTTCCTACAAACACTGTGTGTATTTATGAGACAATGTGTCCTAGTTTTATTCGACGGAATGTTTTATAGCTATTGTTAGAAACATGCTTGACACTAATAAGGTATCAAGGAAAATTTACTGCAGTAGAGTTCAGAGGAATTGAACATTTTGGCAAAAGCGGGCCCCACCCCCTTTTTTAGGAGGAGGGAGCACAGAGTGCAGAAAAGAGATGAGCTACATACAGTCAATTCAAAACAATTTCTCCCATCAGAGGATGGATTGGTCCTTTCCCCTTTAAATCACACTTTCTTTATACACTCATTACATATCTCCTTCATTTGTTTCCCCTCCCTTCTCTAACATATGAAATGTGCCTAATTTTGTGCCTTTTCTCCCCCCTGGATGAAGTTAATATTCAAGTAGCTTATTAAGCAAGTGCAAAGAAGAAAAGCTTTCTTGGGGTTATTCCTGGTCATATTTCTGAACCAGTTCAGGCCAGTTTGGCCCCCATGCAGCTTTTCTGAAGGCCACTGTCTGTCTCCTGATTGGCTGAGTCCACCTGTAATCTGCTAGCCTTCTTATTATCTGATTTATTCTCAATGACTCCATCAACTAATAACAACTTCTGTGGAGACTTAATTAACTCTTTGCCGTCTCTCACACTATATAGCGCTTATGTTAACATATGGTTTCTATAGTTTATGTTTCTGTCCATCTGTTATTGTTGTTTGTTAAGTTCCCAACTTTCTTCCGGGTGCGAATGAATGAGGCGGGAGTGAGGATGATATGCACTCCGTTTATTCTCAGCTAGCTCGGAGTATATATAGGCACTCTACTTCCATTCATTGCAAGAAGTTTGTAAATACTGTCTGCTATGCTTACGTGCTTGGCTGTTGTATTCTTGCTCAAGATAATTGTGAAGGTCGGTAATTCTGTAGGGGTGGTCCATCACGTAAATCATGCAAGGACATGGCATCTCAAAGAGCTTTCTCCTGAAGGCATCATGACCCTGATAAACCAAGAGTTCCAGACCCCTTACAGCTGTTCAGTTGTTTCAATCTTGCCTGACTAGTCAAGACCCCGTTTGGGGTTTTTTGGCAAATATACTGGAATGGCTTCCCATTTCCTTCTCCAGTTCATTTTATTGATGAGGAAACTGAGGCAAATAGGATTAGTTGACTTGCCCAGAGTCCCATAGCTAAGAAATGTCTCAGGCTAGATTTAAACTCTGAAAGATGAGTCTTCATGACTCCAGGCCCAGCTCTCCATGCACCACTCAGCGGCTCATGTCACCTAAGTAAATGCCATTGTTCTGAGCTAGTTATTTCTACTGGCTGATAATAACGGTTAGTGAACTGGTAGGCATTCATGAGTTAAGGACTTAAGAGTTCAAATCCACAAAGTATGCCTAGAACCTAGAAGTGGTCTCCTGTCTGGGGACCAGACCTGAAAACCTGTGAGTAGCAAGTAGGTGAAAGACAGCAGAAGGGTGCTATATACCAATCCCTTGTCAATATACTTATATTCTATCAGGGAAAATAGCATCTAAGCATAAACAGAAATACAAAATAATGGGGGAGGAAGGTGATACTTGCAGCTGGGGAGGTAAAGGAGACCTCATGTCTGAGGTGGGTTTGAACTGAGCTTTAAAGGTAGACAGGGATTCTAAAAGGCTGAGTTGAGCCACCTGTTCAAAGATAAGGAAACAGAAAATGGAATGTTGTATACCAGGATGGGCAAGTAGTCCAGTCTGGTGGAGTTTGTAAAAGGAGGGACTGGGAAGGGAGGCTAGAGGCAGACTGGGGGACCTGAAATGCCAAACAGAGAAATTGTAGTTCACCCTAGAGTTCACAGGGGTCCCTGGAACTTTTTGAACAGAGAATTGACACGTTCATACTTGTATTTTAGGAATATCACTTTGGTAACTATATGAAGAGAAGAGACTAGTGACCTCAGACAAGAGAGACTTAAAACAGGGAGACTATTGTTTAATGAGACTATTATAATTGTCCATGTAAGGGGTGATGAGAGACTGAACTATGGAGATAGCTGAGTTAGTGGAGAGAAACGGATGGATGAATGATATTGTAAAGGTAGTAGAGATATTTGGCAATTGATTAGATATGGTGGGGTGGGAGCGACATGAGGTGGTGCTGAATGAGAGGGAAAAGTCAAGGATGACTATGAGGTTATGAAGAAATAGGAAAATTAAGAGGGAATGTCAGCCTAGGGAGAAAATAATGAGTTTTATTTGGGATGTATTGAATAAAATGTTTCTAGGACCTTAGCTGTAGGACTGGAAAAAACCTTAAAGGTCATTTCTTAATTTTATTTTATTTTTGTACACTTTGTTTTGTTGATGTTCTCTTTTTCATTACTTTTACAGATTATTCCTGTCTCTTGAGAGGTCTCTTAATATAAAAAAAAAAAACAGTTAAAACAAACTAATAGTAGAGACTTCTTCTGAAAGTGAATGCAACACTTTACATCTGTATCAACACCCACCTTTTAAAAAAAATTAATAGCAATCTATTTTCTCTCCCTCCCACTTCAAAGTCATTGCAAAAGAAAAAGAAAAGAGGAAAAATTATTGTGACAAATATGCATAGTAGAACAAAATAAATTCCCTCCAATGGCTGTACGTTTTACAGACAAAAAAAACAAGGCCCAACAAGGTTAAGTGACTTACCCAAGGTCACACAGATAGTAAACCTCAGAGGTAAGATTTGAACCCTTATCTTACGACTCTAGAGGTAGTGTGCTTTCCATTGTACCACGTACATCCAGGTGGAGACATCTGTCAAGTGTTTAGTGATCTGGGACCTGCCTATGGTCTCACAGGAAGTAAAAGCAAGAACTTGGATTAGAACGTGTGTCCTTTGGCCTTAAATTTAGTGCTCTTTTTCTCTGGGCTTCTGCCCTACTTTATTGACTCTTGGTCCACTGGTTTCCTATCACTGAAGTTTACAGAGGCCTATAGTGCGAAGATAATTAAACCACCCCTGAAGACCTGTCTTGGGAGGAACTATACTTATACAGCCTCACTTAGACACCTCCCACCTTCAGGATAAGGGGAACCAAAAGCAGCACTGTTTAGAGATTTTTCTAACAGCCATATGTCTAACTGGAAAAAAAAATAACCAAAACAAAAAACAGAAGCAATCTAAGCCCAAAGAAAGGGCAAAGAAGTAATTCATGAAATAAAATATGACTATGTGCATTCAGTCATATCTAACTCTGACATTTTCTTGGCAGAAATACTAGAGTGATTTTCTATTTCCTTCTCCAGCTCATTTTACAGATGAAGAACCTGAGGCAAACAGGGTTAAGTGACATGCCCAGGGTCACACAGCTAGGAAGTGTCTGAGGCCAGATTTGAACTCAGTAGGAGTCATCTTCCTGACTCCAGTACTTCTAACTGAGCCTCCTAGCTTTCTCATGATGATATAATTATGATTAAAAATGAAGAATATACAGATACCCAGAAAAAAGGAAAATGTTACAAAATAATGCAAAGTTTAAAAAAAAAAGCAGAACCAGAAAAAAAGAGTATACCCTAATTAAAACCATGTAAGAGGAAAAAAATGAATAAGAGTTAGTGGACAGACCAAGAATCTTGATGAATATTAGAACAGGTGACTGAAATGTACGATATTTGATATATTATACTCATTCATGTAAGTGTAAATATAGTATTTGTAAATCAAGTCTATGTAACTTTATTGATATTTAATATTAAATCTGCTTCACTTAGCATCAGTACATGTAAGTCTTGCCAGGTTTTTCTGAAATCAGCCTTCTCATCATTTCTTATAGAACAATAATGGTTCATTACATTCATATACCAGTTTGTTCAGTCATTTCCTAATTGATGGTTATCCCCACAATTTCTAACTCCTTACCATTACAAAAAGAGCTGCTATAAATATTTTTATACATGTGATTCCTTTTCCCTTTTCTCTGATTTCTTTGGGATACAGGCCTAGTAGTGGTGTTGCTGGATCAAAGGGTTTTATAGCCCTTTAGGCATAGTTCTAAATTGCTCTCCAGAATGGTTGGATCAGTTCCTAACTTCACCAACAATGCATTAGTGATCTAATTTCCCCACATCTCCAACATTTATCATTTTTCTTTTCTGCCATTTTAGCCAATCTGATAGGTGTGAGGTGGTACCTCAGAGTTTTTTTTTTAATTTGTATTTCTCTAATCAATAGTGACTCAGAGCATTTTTTTTTCATTTGACTATACAGTTAGTCCTTTTTAAAATCCAAGGTAAAGAAATTTCTGACAAACTCATACAATATGCTGGCATGCTCTCAATGCCCTATCTTTACAAACGTGACCCAAAGAGGTAAATCTTCCAACAAGCCTGACAACTTCTGCAGAGTATACCAAATGAGTACAATCCACTATGGATTTATTCTGCATATTCATTCATTCATGAAATAAATATGAACAAGGCACATACTCTTCAATAAAGGAAGTAATTTACCTCTACCATAAAAAAAATGTAGAGTTCAAGGTTCTAGGCACAGCATACTCTACACCTTTGGGGGAGGGAGAGGTTAGAGAGGGTTTACAATTTATACAGGTCGATAAATTCATCTAAAAATAAATTTTGTTCCTGTGAAAGAAAAAGCTTACCTATAATGTGTCATCTGTCATAGGCATAATTTAATAAGTAACCAGATCTTTCAAAGAAGTTATTAAAACTTCCAACTCCTAGATTACTGTGAGCAAGAAGTTCTAAATGACCACTTTAAAAAAAAAACAAAGAACTGTAGGAATTCCAGAGACAAGAAACTGAAATGGTCCAGGTGACAAGAAGGCATCTGAGGAAAGACTAGAAGAATTTTGAGTCCTTAAAAAATAATGGAATCTTAGAATACTAAACTCCCAGATTTGGAAGGGATCTCAGAAGTAATAGTTCAAATTTGACCCAGTGCTAAAAATTCCCTCTGTAGCTTCCCTTAAAGGTGGTCAGCTACCTCCACTTGACCACTACCAGGGAAAGGAAACATACTATCTGTGTGTAGAGGCAGCTAGTGGATAGAGCACTAGAGGCAGGAAAACCTGAGTTCAAATCCACCCTCAGATACTTACTAGCTGTGTGACCCTGAGCAAGGCACTTAATCACTGTCTGCCTCAGTTTTCTTAACTGTAAAATGGGCAGTAATAATAGCATCTACCTCTCAGGGTGGTGGTGAGGATATAATGAGATGGTATTTATAAGGTGCTTAGCATAGTCCCTAGCACATAGTAGGCACTTGATAAATGCTCATTCCTAGCTACCTAACCAAGAATTCCATTGTTGGACAGCTCCAGAATTTGGAGCAACATTTTGCTTCCATATAATTTGAATCCATTGATCCTAATTCTGCCTTCTGAAAGTCACACAGAAAAAAATCTGTTTCCATTTCCCTATGACAGCCAGAGTGATATAGGGGAAAGAACTCTGAATTGGGAATAAGGAGACCCAAATACTATTCCTGGTTCTATTGCTGATTCAGTTTATGATTTGGGGCAAGTCCCTTAACTTCTCTAGGCCTTGGTTTCTTCATCTGAAGGACTAGATAATCTTTCCCTGCTAGTTCCTGATCTTTAAGATTCTAGCGGTTGAAATGTTTAGGAAAAAATCACCATTCACTTCCATCACTAATGCTTCTTTTTTCCAAGCCAAATGTATCCTCTACTTTGAACCATTCCTCAAATGATGTTCTTTTGAATGCCTCATTATACAGATCATCTTGTTTTAGGCATGTGCCACCTTCCCAATTCCCCTATTAAAAATTGCCTAGATATTCACACCAAGGTCAATGACAAAAACAAAGGTCCAATAACAGCAAAATAATCACAACAGCACTAGTTATAATAGCACAGAACTAGGCAGGAAAAGTAGATAGTCATTGATTGATTAAGGAATGACTAAACAAATTGTGGTACATGAATGTAATAGGATACCATGTGAAGAGACAAATATGAGAACTATGGGAAAGCATGCGAAGACATATGAATTAATACATGATGAAGTAAGCGTAAACAGGAAAATATACATAATGACTACCATAATGTAAATGGAAAGAAAAAATAACCAGTTGAAACTGAATGCTGTGCAATTATAATGGTCAAGGGTGGCCCCAAAGAAAAGAAAAGATCAGAAAACCTCCCTACTTCCCACCATGTTTATGCAGAGTTGGAGGACTATGGATGTGGAGCACTGCAATGGCAGATGTTTTCAATGTGTTGATTAGTTTTGATGTACTTTCCTCCTGCCTCTTTTTGATTCCTCATTATGATGGCTCTCGGGGATGGGGAAATGGTAGAGGTGAATACGAAATGTAGGCTATGTAAAAACAAAAAAAGAGCAATACAAATTTACTTTTTAAAAAATTTATTGGGGGGGCGGAGCCAAGATGGCGGAGTAGAAGGACGCACGTTTACGAGCTCCAAAACCAAAAGCCCATAGAATTAATGTAAAAAGAGTCCCCCATAACTTCTGGGTCAATACAAGGTGTGCAGAAGCAGAGTGGAAGAGATTTCCATTCCAGGGAGCCCTGAAGACCCGTCCCCAGGGTCTGGCGCGCCCCGGAAAGTGGACCCCACCCCCAGCGCTGCCCTGGCCGCGGCCCCAGAGAAGCTGATCCGAGCAGGCTTCAGAGACAGAAGCTCCGGCAGCCAGGAAAGTCCCTCCGCCCACAGAAGCTACAGGTCAGTGAGGGAGAAGGCCGGGCTGGAGGAGGGGAGCGGAACGTCTCCGTGACTCGGGCCCCCTCAGGAGGAAGCGGGGGCGGCAGAGACGGGGGCAGGAAGCGGCGGAGGCAGAGGTGTGGGCGGCGGCTGAGGCGGCAACGGCCCAGGACTCAGGAATCCCCCAACAGCAGGCAGGATCTTCATTACGGAAGATTCCCGCATAAAACCTGACGGAGCTGAGCCTGGGAGACGGCCCTGCCCCCACCCTGCTCTATTACTGAAGGCTTCTGCTCAAAACCCCCAAGGGAACTGAGATTGGGAGGTGGGCCCCCCACCCCACCCCCACCCCGCCCCCACCCGCTCCATTCCTGAAAGTCTCTGCATAAAGCCCCCGAGGGATCAGAGTCTGGGAGGCGGCCCTGCCCCCACCCCAGCACCTGAACTAAAGCTCACTGATTGACAGCCGGCAGGAGGAAAGCCCATTTAAATCTCAGAGGCCAAGCACTAGCTGGGCAGATCCAGGCGGGGGTGGAAAGGAATCTCAGAAGTCAAGTAACTGGCTGGGAAAATGCCTAGAAAAGGGAAGAAAAATAAGACTATAGAGAGTTTTTTCCAACAAATGCAAATGATCCCGACCTTCAGATCTGATGACGAGGACGTATCCTTGCCATCAGGGAAAGACGTGGAGGGCGGGGCCTCAGTACCCCAGACACCCCAGGAGGGTGGCGGGTGGGCTCAGGCCCTGGAACAGCTCAAAAAGGATTTTGAAAAGCAAGTTAGACAGGTGGAGGAAAAACTGGGAAGAGAAATGAGAGAGATACAAGAAAAGTATGAAAATTGGGTCAATACCTTGGTAAAGGAGACCCAAAAAAATGCTGAGGAAATTAACACCTTGAAAAATAGGCTCACTCAATTGGCAAAGGAGGTTCAAAAAGCCAATGAGGAGAAGAATGCTTTCAAAAGCAGAATGAGCCAAATGGAAAAAGAGGCTCAAAAGCTCACTGAATTTAATAGTTCTCTCAAAATTAGAATGGAACAGATGGAGTCTAATGACTTTATGAGAAACCAAGAAATCACCAAACAAAACCAAAAGAATGAAAAAATGGAAGAGAATGTGAAATATCTCATGGGAAAAACAACTGACCTGGAAAATAGATCCAGGAGAGACAATTTAAAAATTATGGGACTACCTGAAAGTCTTGATCAAAAAAAGAGCCTAGACATCATCTTCCATGAAATTATCAAGGAAAACTGCCCTGACATTCTAGAATCAGAGGGCAAAATAAGTATTGAAAGAATCCATCAATCACCACCTGAAAGAGATCCAAAAAGAGAAACTCCTAGGAACATTGTGGCCAAATTCCAGAACTCCCAGCTCAAGGAAAAAATCTTACAAGCAGCGAGAAAGAAACAATTCCAGTACTGTGGAAATACAATCAGGATAACCCAAGATCTAGCAGCTTCTACATTAAGGGATCAAAGGGCATGGAATAGGATATTCCAGAAGGCAAAGGAACTAGGACTCAAACCAAGAATCACCTACCCAGCTAAACTGAGTATAATACTTCAAGGGAAAATATGGTCTTTCAATGAAGCAGAGGACTTTCAATCATTCTTAATGAAAAAACCAGAGCTGAAAAGAAAATTTGACTTTCAAACACAAGAATGAGAAGAAGCATGAAAAAGGAAACAGCAAAGAGAAGTCTTAAGGGACTTACCAGAAGTGAACTGTTTATATTCATACAGGGAAAGACAATATTTCTAACTCTTAAAACTTTTCAGTATCTGGGTAGTTGGTGAGACCACACATACACATGTACACGCATGCACACACATACACACATGCACACACATACAGAGATAGAGAGCACAGAGTGAATTGAATAGGATGGGACCATACCTTAAAAGAAACTAAGGTAAATGGTGAGAGAGAAAGGTAGGGGGAGGAAAGAGAGGGAAAGGGAAGGGGGTAACTATATGTCATTTAAGAGGCAGGTAGGAGTTTTTCTTAGTGGAGGGAAAAAGAGGAGAGCTGAGAAAAAACAAAACAAAACAAAACAAGAAGTTTACCCTCATCACATTTGACTAAATGAAGGAGTGAAATGCACACTCATTTTGGTATGAAATCCTATCTTACAGTATAAGAAAGTGGGGGAGAAGGAGATATTGCAAGGGAGGGGATGATGGGGGGAGGGCAAAGGGAGGAGGGAGCAATTTGAAGTCAACACTTGGGGAGGGACAGGATCAAGAGACAGAAGAGAAACAATGAGGGGCAGGTTAGGAGGGATGGTAATCCAGTTAGTCTTACACAGCACGACTATCAGGGAAGTCATTTGCAAAACTACACAGATAGGGCCTAAATTGAATTGCCTGCCGTCCCAAAAGGGAATGGGTGGGGAGGGAGGGATGGGGAGAATTTGGAACTCAAAGTTTTAGGAACAACTGTTTAATATTGTTGTTGTAACTAGGAAAGAAGACATACAGTTAATGAGGAATAGAAAGTCATCTGGCCCTACAGGAGAAAAGAGAAGATGGAGACAAGAGAAGGGAGGGATGACAGAAGAGAGGGCAGATTGGAGATAGGGAAAATTAGATTGCTTGGGGTATTGGGGTGGGGGGAGGGGATAAAAGGGGAGAAAACTGGGAACCCAAAAATCTGTGAAAATGAATGTAAATAAATAAATAAATAGGAAAAAAAATAAAAAATTTATTGGAAATTAGAAAATCTCCATTCTTAGAATTTCTAAGATTTCTAATTTCAGGGGGACAACAGTATGGTCTAAAGGGCACGGCACTGAGAGTTTAAAAACCTGGCTTTGAGTCCTGGTTCTGCAATTAAATATATGTGTGACCTTGAGCAAGTTTCCTCTCCTATCTGGGACTTATTTTTCCCATCTATAAAATGGGATTAATATATCCTGTATCATAGGGTTGGTCTGAGAATCTAATGATATAACATGCATAAAGTGATTTTCAGACTTTAAAGCATTATGTAAATGTATTATTACTAATTAATTACTACTATTATCTTTTTAGAACAGGGGACTGGTCATCTTGAGTGCTAACATTTTATAATTCCAAAGTATGAATGGAATCTACTAAAAAAGCATTCTAGGATGTACAAGCTGAACATGACTAGTTACTGTCAATAATCGATAAAAATAAATTATAAGCACAACAATTAATTATTTTTCTTTAAACCACAAATTCAATAAAGCACAATGGAAATTTAGGGGGAAAACTATCTACATGCCATATACTTATTACCTTTTAAAAACTTTTAACCTTTTCCTAATCCTGATTAAAGGATATATAGCACAGATGCAAATTATGACTTTACCTCTTACTTTACAGATGATTCCATTTAGTTATTTGGAAATGATCAAAATATTTTGGCTATGTCATTTAATTTCTATGGGTATCAATCTCTTCATCTTTAACATGGAGGAGGTGTCAGACTAGATGCTCTCTAATATCCTTTGCAGTTCTAAAGTTACGATCCCAACATCCTAGGGCAAAACAATGCCATGGAAAAAGCACTAAACTTAGAGTCTAAAGATTTTTGAATTTGAATTTGAATCAGGAAGTTTCTGACTTCAAAGTCAATACTCCATTCATTATGTCACACTAATGCTAGTGATAACCAAGGAGCCATCCAACCTCAAGCTCATTCAAGAGAAATGGGTCTGGCATGACAAGAAGCTCTAGTTTGTAAGGATGGATGGCAAATTATTTTAGTTTGGACCCTCTTCATGTTCCCAACCTGGGAAAATTTTACCTGAACCTAAATGTTGTCTCTTCACTTATTCCTCAAATGTTCTTGATACTATGGTACAAATTCACTCTTCTAACAGAGACCCTGCCTCTCATCTCTGATCCCATTTCATTTTCCTGGAAATTGATACCTGGTCTTCTATATTATTTTATCCTTTCCTATTGTTTAATCTTGTTTTGTCCTGTCCTATACTATTCTATTCTGTTCTCTTCTGTCCTGTCCTTTCCTATCCCATCCCATCTCATCCCATCCCATCCCATCCCATCCCATCCCATCCCATCCTCTACTGGCTCATTTCCTATTGCCCTTTGTAGCTAAACTCCTTGAAAAGGTTATCTACAATAGGAATGTCCACTTTGTCTCCTCTGAATCTCTTTTTAACCCCTTATAATCTGACTTCTAATCTTATTATTCCATCAAAACTATTCTCTCCTTTTATTAATTATCTCTTAGTTGTCAAATCTAATGGCCTTTTTCTCAATTCTCGTTCTCCTTAACCTCTTGGAAGCCTTTAACTCTGTTGATAACTCCTTCCTCCTTGATATTCTCTTCTCGCTAGGTTTGCAGGATACCACTCTCCTGGTTTTTCTCCTACCTATCTGACCACTCCTCTATTTCCTTTGCTGGATTCTCCTCCAGATCATGCCCTCTTACCATAGGTGTCCCTCAGGATTCAATCTTGTACCCTTTTCTCTTCTTGCTCTAGACTATTTCACTTGGTCGTCTTGTCAGTTCTGATGGATTTAATTGCCATCTTCATATTAATGATTTTCAAATCTACCTAAACTGCCCTTGAATCTCTGCTGACCTTCAGTATAGCATCTTCACCTTCCCTTCAGACATCTCAAACTGCATGACCAGTAGAGATATCTTAAATTCAGCATGTCCAAAATGGACAAAACCCTACTCACTCCCTGGCTTCCCTATTACTTTAGAGGGTGACACCATCCTCTTAGTTCCCCAGGCTTGCAACCCAAGAATTCTCCTGGATTTCTGACCCTCTCACTCCCCATATCCAAGCTATTATCAAGACCTATCAATTTCACCTTTGCACATCTCTTGAGTATCCCTTCTTCTCTCTTTTGATGCTGCCATCACTCTAGTGCAGGCCCTCATCACATCACACCTAGATTATTACAGTAGCCTGCTGGTAGGTTTCCCTGCTACAATCCCATCCATTCTCCATTCAATCACCAACATGATTTTCCCAAAGCATAAGTATGATCATGTCATATACATCCCCTACTCAATATATTCTGGTGGCTCCATATTAACTTCAGGAGCAAATACAAAATTCTCTGTTTGCCATCCAAAGTCCTTCATAACCTAGCTCCCTCTCACCTTTCCAGTCTTCTTTCACCTTATTCCCCAAAATGTACTCTTTGATCCAGTGACACTGACCTCCTGACCATCCCACAGATAAGACATTCCATATATCAACTCTGGGAGAATTTTTTGTGGCTATCTCCCATGCTTAGAATGCTCTACCTCCTCTACTCATCTACTGACTTCCCTGGCTTCCACTGTCTACCTAAAATAAAAACAAGCTTCATGTGCAATGCAAATACACTAAAAGTTTTCCCAATACATAGAAAAGTAAAGTAAGAATGGCCAATCTTCCCATTAGTGTTTGATATATTTCTAGACATGTTAGTATTATTAGTAAGATAGGAGCAAGAAATTAAAGACAAAAAGGTAGGTAAAGGAGATAAAACTGTCCCTATTTACTGATAATATGATGGTTTACTTAGAAAATTCCAAGGAATCAGCAAAGATACTAGTTGAGACAATAACTTTAGCAATGTTGCAGGCTACAAAAGAAGCCTACAAAAATCAACAGCACTTCTATACAATAATATGAAATTTGAAAGGCAATACAGGAAGAAAAATATCATTCAACCTAACTATGAATTCCATAATATACTTAAGGACCAATCTACCAACAAACTTAATAGAGTCAGTTACAAAGTGCTAAATAAAGACTAGTTAGAGGAATATTCAGTGCTTATTGCTTAGTTTTACCAATATAGTAAAATACAAACACTACCTAGTTTAAAGTTATAATGCTATACCAATTAAATTGTCAAAGGGATGCTTTACAGAATTCATTAACAAATGACAAAATTAATTTTAAGAAATGAAAACTCTAGCATATCAAGGAAAAATAATGGAAAGACATAGGGATAAAGGAGGAATAATACTTCTAGACCTCAAATTGTATCTTTTAAAAGCCATTTCTCAATAGATAAGTGGTTATAGGATATGAATAAACAGTTATCAAAAGAATTACAAATTATTAACCAACTTAAGAACACTATAAAACACTAATCATAAGAGAAATGCAAATCAAAACAATCCTGAAGTTTTGCCTCATGCTTGTCAAATTGACAAAAATGACAAAAGATGGAAATAGTCAATGTTGGAGGAGTTATGGGAACTTGTGCTTCATAGTTCATTTTGGGTGGAGCAGTTAATCAAAGCAACCATTTTGGAAATCAATTTGGAATTATGCAAATAAAGTGATTAAAATGTTCATAATTGTTGACCAACTACTAAGTTTATACCCCAAGGATTTCACTGATCAGAAGGAAATTCTCATATTATCAAAATATTCATAACAGCATTTTTTGTGATAGCAAAAACTTTGGAAACAAAGCATATTCCTGTAGATTGAAGAATTGATAAATAAATTGTGGTACATGAAGGTAATGGAATATTATTGTACTGTAAGAAACAACAACTATGGAAAGGCTTATACAATCTGCCACAGAATGAAATATGCAGAGCCAAAAGACAATAATTACAACTATAACCATGTAAAATGGAAAGAGCAACCACAAAACAATCCAAATAGATGCTGCAAAAATTATAAAGAACAAGTGCAGCCTCAAAGAAGAAATATGACATTTCCAACTCATTCCTTTGCACAAGTGTGAGGTCCAGTGGTATGGAATATTGTGAATATGTTTGAGTTTTCCAGTGTACTAATCAGTTTTGCTGCTTTTTTTCCCCTTAAAATGCTGTTTGTTGTATGGGCTCTCTGGGAGCGGGAAAAGGAAGAATATTGGGAAAATTTTTGATAATGTAAATGTAATTTTTTTACAAGTTTTTAAAAATTCAGTAATGGCTGCTAAGTTGTTGAGGAGGGGAGTAGAACTATAACAAAACTCCAGGATCTTGCCATCCCTGTCAATGATGCTTCCAATAATCACAGTTATAGGAATACCTTCTTACAAGCTATAGACTTGGCATCTACATCTAACTCCATTTGTTTCTACTTCCCTTCCTGAGTGACAAGGCATTCACCAAAGTTCTTAGCCTCATTTTTTGTCACAAAACAGATGATGCTCAAGCATGGATGGTTTATTAATATAGGGATGCAGTGATGGATAGGAGCCAATGTGGACTTATTAACACAAATCATGCTAGGCTAACCTAGCTCTCTGTTTTGATGAGGTAACTAGACCAGTATGTTAGAGGAAGGTCATAACTATAGTATACCTGGATTTCTACAAGATATTTAGCAAACTCCCTCGAGATATTTCTGTGGACAAGATGTGATATGAATTTGAAGATCAGTGGGCTCAGAACTCATTAGTGTATCAATTTGAAGGATAGTCTCTAATGGACTTCGTAAGAATAGACTCTTGTTCAACACTTTTAACAGTCACTAGGCCTTGGTTCTAATGCCAGCTCTGCTACCTACTACTTGTGTGAGTAGTTATTCAACCTCTCTGATCCTCTATTTCCTAATCTGTAAAATGAAGGAATTGGACTAAATGATTAGTAAAGTTCTTTCCAACTCTGCATGTTGTGCCCTCTGGATAAATGAAGGAATAGATACCTTATTTTTCACATTTGCAAATGATGTTAACAAAGAGAGATCTCTAATAAATTAGAATGACCAAATCATTATCTGAAAAGATCTTGAAATATCAGAACAATGGGCCAAAGATACTAAGAAGAAATTTAAGATGGATAAATGTAAAATCTTAGACGTGGGTTCAAAAAAATCTATTGTACAAGTACTAAATTGGAGTGAGTAGTGACTGATTTTCAGTCTAAAAATTTCAGGAAAAGGAGAAAGGGTTCTATCAGACATAAAATTCAACATAAATAGTGAAGGGGGATTATTGAACAAAGGCAATTCAACATTGGGTGGCATTAATAGAAACCAAGCCTCCAGAACAAGGTCAAGAAATCTGGCTTCTACCAATATTGGATCTTGGGCAAATGACTTGCCTTTTCGAGGTCTCAGGATTAAAGTTTCACAAAGTTTCAGAATTGTAAAGGACCTCAATTTCCGTCAAGTCTGACTCACATTTGAAAAGAAATTTCCTCTGCAATGTATACAATAAGTTGTCATTCAATGTTTCCTTGTAGGTGTCCAGTGAAGGGGGATACCAGGATCTTCAGAGGCAACCCATTCCATTCTGGGAAAGCTCAAATTTTAGGAAATTTTTTTTCTGTTATCAAGCTTGCCCCTTTTGAACTTTATCCCATTATTGCTCTGGCCTTTGGTGCCAAACAAAGCAAGTCTGATTTTTTCTTAATTGCAGTGGTATGAGAAGGCTTCAAATATTTGAAGACCGGCTATCATGTTCACCCATGAGACTTTTCTTCTCAAGGCTAAATACCTCCATTTGCTTCAACTGATGTTCATATGACATGAACTTGAGGCCCTACCATATTTGTTGCCCTTCACTGAATGCCTTTTAGCTTACCAACATTAAACTAAAATTAAATTAAACTAAAAAAGAAGAGTACAACTGCATATTCAATATATGTCTTCACTTGTAATGTGGTAGGAAGGATCTTAGAAATAATTTTAAATTTAATTTTTAAATTAAATTAAATTTACTTAGTTTAAATTTAAATTATTAATTTGATTAACAGATAAATTATTTGACAGACAATTATTCAAAAATGTGATAATAAATAGCAATAAATATAATCATAAATAATCACTCAATAAATAATTGAATTATAAATTAAGAAAAATTGAAGTGAAGCCAAGATGGCAGAATAGAAGCAGAGACCTGCCTGAGTTTTCCACCCAAACCCCTCAAAATACCTGTAATAAATCACTCTGAACAAATTCTAGAGCAGCAGAAACCACAAAATGATAGAGTGAAGCAGATTTCCAGCCCAAGAAAATCTAGAAGGCCAATAGGAGGGGTCTATTGCACCCCTCAGCTGCTCAGAGAGGAGCATAGCACAGATGGGTCTGGAGCAGGCCTCAGGGCACTGAATCACTGTGCAGCAGTTTCCGGACTTCTCAACCCACAAGACAGCTTCACAGGTCAGTTGAAAAGCTCTCTCACCTGGGTGATAGAAGAATGTGGTCCAGCCCTAGCCCCAGTCCCAGCCCCAGGGTTGAAACAACCAATACTACAGCCTTTGGCTGCTTCAGGAGCTCTTGGCCTAAAGACAGTGGGGGAATCAAGAGGCTGATCTGGGTCACAGTCCTGAGTGGTGACCCTGGGACAAGGAGGAGCCCTAGCTTGGGGGAGTTGGTGGCAGCAGTGGAGAAAAAATCTTATTCACAGATCCAGGGCAAGAAAGAGTGTTTGTGGTTGCTCACAGACCAGAGTGCTGGCCAGAAGAGTAGTAAACACCTCTCCTTTGACCATACCACTTTGGAGGAGCTGAGAATTTGTAGATCCCTGGAGATATCTCTGAAAACAACTACACAAAGCCCCTCAAATGTGGGGCAGTACACCCTCCACTTAACAAGGAGCTCAGAGGTCAAGTAATTGGCTGGAAAGGTTACCTTCTTGGTGAAAAGGTATTTTCTTACAACAAGGAAGATCAAAGCATACAACCAGAGGAAGACAGCAAGGTCAAGGCTTCTATATCTAAAACCTCTAAGATAAATATGAAATGGTCACAGGCCATGGAAGAGCTCAAAAAGTATTTTGAAAATCAAGTAAGAGAAGTAGAGGAAAAATTGGGAAAGGAAATGAGAGTGAACCCAAAAAAATGCTGAAGAAAATAACGCCTTTAAAAATAGACTAACCCAAATGGTAAAAGAGGTCCAAAAAGCCAATGAGGAGAAGAATGTCTTAAAAAGTAGAATTGGTCATATGGAAAAGGAGGTCCAAAAACTCATTGAAGAAAATAATTCCTTAAAAATTAGAATGGAGTAAATGGAAGCTAATGACTTTATGAGAAATCAAGAAATTATAAAACAAAATCAAAAGAATGAAAAAATAGAAGACAATGTGAAATATCTCACTGGAAAAATAACTGGCCTAGGTCATAGATCCAGGAGAGATAATTTAAAAATTCTTGGATGACCTGAAAACCATGATAAAAAAAAATAGAAAGCAATGTGAAATATCTCACTGGAAAAATAACTGGCCTAGGTCATAGATCCAGGAGAGATAATTTAAAAATTCTTGGATGACCTGAAAACCATGATAAAAATTAAAAAAATAAAAAAAAAATTTTCAGGAAATTGCTGAGGAAAACTGCCCTGATATTCTAGAACCAGAGAGTAAAATAGAAATTGAAAGAATACACTGATCATCTCCTGAAAGAGACCCCAAAAGAAAAGTTCTTGGGAATATTGTAGCCAAATTTCAGAATTCCCAGGTTAAGGAGAAAATATTACAAGTAGTCAGAAAGAAACAATTCAAGTATTGTGGAAACAAAATCAGGATAACACAGGATGAAGCAGTTTCTACAGTAAGGGATCAGAGGGCTTGGAATATGTTATTCCAGCAGTCAAAGGAGACAGGATTAAAACCAAGAATCGCCTACCCAGCAAAACTGAGTATAATACGTCAGGGAGAAAAATGGAATTTCAATGAAATAGAGGACTTCCAAGCATTCTTAGTGAAAAGAGCTGAATAGAAAATTTGACTTTCAAATACAAGAATCAAGAGAAACATGAAAAGGTAAACAGTAAAGAAAAGCCATAAGGGACTCGTTAAAGTTGAACTGTCTACATTCCTACATGGAAAGATATTGTGGTTGCTCACAGACCAGAGTGCTGGCCAGAAGAGTAGTAAACACCTCTCCTTTGACCATACCACTTTGGAGGAGTCATGAGACTGATGGGGTGCTTGTGTGCATGTACTAGGACCCCAGTCCTAAAATCACATTTCTCTGTAAAAATCACATCTCCGTAGCCTCACAACACTATCCCAGGTGGTTTTTCCCCAGCTCAAAGATACAGTCTGACCTAGCAAAACTTTTATCTCTCTTCCTACTACCTTAGCCAGCTGCACCTATAGAATTTATTAATTTGAACTAGCTGTATGCTGGCTGAATTGACTGTGTACTGGGTCATAATGACATTTACTACTCACTGACCAATCATATGTATCCTAGACTTAGACATATATATACTCCCTTACATTTATCCTGTCTAACAAGATATTGATGAGAGCAGCCTGGTGTTCCTTAGTCAGTCCTGATGGTTAGTTGACTTAGTGATGTTTCAGACCTAAAACCACACCTCCCTGTAACCCACCCACCCCGAGACTATTTCCCTGATGAACTTTGGGTAAAATACCTGCACAGTAGATACCAAAAGTGCATGTTCCTTTAAGAACTAACCACTCCTTAACCACTCCCTAATCCTGCCCTGAATCACCTAGTTAACATATTTGACACGTTTTACTATAGAATATCCTATGTAAACTTTACCTGTTTACTTAAACCTCTAAGGTTGCAGGTTCTCTAAGAACTCTTGCCCACTGAAAAGCATAATAAATCTTTACCACCTTGACCTCAACAATACTTGAGTCTGTGAATTCTTTTCCAGACAACTCACACAGGGAACTCCAGTTTCAGGGTTCCTGTATCTCTGTCTCTCCAGTCCTCATCAAGGACTTTTATCAGTATTAGGGTATGCATGTGTATATATATTTATGTATGTATATGTGTCTATGTATATATGTATGTATGTGTATATTATATATGCGTAGGCATGTGTATGAATATATATATGTGTGTATATGTATGTATGTGTGTATGTGTGTGTGTGTGTGTGTGTGTAGAGAGAGAGAGACAGACAGACAGACAGACAGAGACAGAGGGCATAGGGTGAGTTGAATATGAAGGGAGGATACCTAAAAAATAAAATTAAGTGTTGAGAGGAATGTAATGGGAAAAAGAGAAAGGGGGAGGTAGAATGTAGTAAAGCATCTCACATAAAAGAGGCAAAAAAGAGCTTTTACAGTAGAAGGGAACAGGGGGGAGGTGAGACAGAATAAGTGTGCCTTACTCTCATCAGATTTAGCTTAAGGAGGGAATAACACACATTCAGTTGGGCATGGAAATCTATCTTACCCTGCAGGAAGGCAGGAGGGAAGGAGATAAGAGAGGGAGGATAATAAAAGGGACTGCAGATTTAGGGAAAGGGTAATCGGAAGCAAATGTTATTGTAGGGGCACAGATCAAGGGAGAGAATGGAATAAATTGGAAGGCAGGCTAGGATAGAGGGAAATGTGGTTAGAATTTCACAATATGATTGTTATGGAAGTATTCTGCAAGGCTACACATGTATGACCTATATTGAATCTCTTGCTTTCTCAATGAGGGTGGCTGGAGAGAGAGAGAGAGAGAGAGAGAGAGAGAGAGAGAGAGACAATGTGGAAATCAAAGCTTTAAAAATGTATGTTAAAAATGTTTTTGCATGCAACTGGGAGATAAGTTATACAGGCAATGGGGTGTTGAAATCTGTCTTGCCCTACAGGTAAATAGACTGGAGGGGGAGCAGAGAAGGGGGATGATAGAAGGGAGGGCAGATTGGGGAAAGGGGTGGGTGGGGTACTCACTGTCCTGGGGGGGAGCAGAGAGATGGGGAGAAAATTTGGAATTCAAAATTTTGTGGAAGTGAAAGTTGAAAACTGAAAATAAATAATGTTAAAAATAAATTAAGAAAAATTAAGTTAAATTAATTTTTAAATGTAACTTCCTTTTAAATTTTGATTTAATTTTTGATTTTAATCTTTTTTCTGTTTTTGTTATTTCTGAATGCATCCCTCTCCTCTCTTATCCAGTGCGCCATCCCTTGTAACAAAGAATTTTTTTTAAAAAGAGGGATAAAAGCAATTCAGAAAAACTGACCAACACACAACCCAAGCTGAAAGTATGTAAATGTCCAGGAGTAATTTACTATAAACTAACCCTTTGAGGAAATTAGATCTTATGCAGGTCAATTAGGGACTTTCTGGGAGAAAAAAAATCCACATATCTTTGATCAAGGAATGTCAGGGTAGGATTGTTATTACCAGATCAGTATCTGTAAGGGTGTTCTCAGCAACCATCTGAGACTGGTAATATCTAGTGCTGTCTCTGATTCAACGGAATATGATAAAATGGCTTTCTAGTGTACCCTACTGAGACATAATCCCATGAAATACCTGGGAGGAATTAATGCCATAATCTGTGCCCCACCCATTTCTTGCCCTAGATCTGTCCCCCTCAAGGGGACTTACAGCTGAAACTGTGTAAAGCAGAGCTAAGCTTGTTAGAAAGGAAACTGGTTCTGTATAGATTGATTTTGTCTCTGAAACTACTCTCTGAAAGTGAGCCTCAGTCTCTCTAAAACACCACAGATTATTAACCTCAAAGATGGTGGAAGTGACAGAAGCAGAGGTGGAGAAGTTCCTGGATGCTAATGTTGGCTTTGCTAAGAACTACTACAACCACCAGTTCAGAGCGAGAGTCATCTCAGAGCTACTGGGTGCCAAGGAAGCAGCTGTTGATTTCAGTCACTTCCACTCTTTGACCAGTGTAGAAGAGAGTGAAATTGTCTTTGACCTTCTCCGAGACATCCAGGACAACCTGCAACTTGAGAAGTCTATGCTCAATGTCATGAAGAGGTTATGCTTTCTCCTTCATGCAGATCGAATGAGTCTGTTCATGTACCGGGCACGGAATGGAATTGCAGAACTTGCCACCAGGCTTTTCAATGTCCATAAAGATGCAGTCTTGGAAGAGTGCTTGGTGGCGCCTGACTCAGAAATCGTCTTCCCTCTGGATATGGGTGTGGTGGGCCACGTTGCACATTCAAAAAAACTTGTGAATGTCCCCAATGCAGAAGAGGTATTTTATGTCCCTTGTATCTAGGGGTATCCTGGGTCAATGGGGATGGGGATGGAGTGAGAATGTGGCAGTTTTTATTCCTTTAGGAAGCAAAAGGGGAGTTCTTAACCAGGGGTAGGTTATTCAGTTGGCTTCCTCCGTGAAGAGGAGTTCCATAGTGTGGGAGCTGTTTGTAGAGACTGGAGTACTCTTTCTACAGAAGGCCTGATGGATGGGTGGGCAGTTACCAGAGTGCCAAAGTGGTCATGGTACAAAAAAGATTAAGAAGTCATGACTTTGTGTAATATATGGAAATGAAGCAAATATAAAATATATATATATATATATGACATTTATGGAACTACTAGGGTGCTAGAAAAATGAGAATATGGGGCTATTTCCTATTCAGGAAATACATGAATCTTTCAGATTTATGATGCTTATCAGTTTCTATGATTGTATCTGACCCTTTGCTATCATCAGAAAATGGCTTATTTTAAAAACTCAAAATGTAAAGTTTTGCCTTTCCTGTTGTCTGTCTCTGCTGGCCTGAGAATAAGAGAAGTGGATTTGGAGTCAAGAGGACCTGGATTTGAAATCTAGCTCCTCTGCTCATACCATCTGTCCTTGAACAAATTACTGGTCCTCTCTGGACTTCAGTCTCCTCCTCTGTAAAATGAGTCATTGAACTAAATGAGCTAACTTTATCGTCCTTTGAAGCACTATTATTCTTGCTTCCATGTTCTCAGGTTTAGACATTTTCCCTAGACTGAGGAAATAGAGAACTAGTGTGTATGACAGTTTCAATAGAAGAGGTGATTTGGATGTAAGGCATGGTTCTTAAGAGAGAAATCTTGCCAGCAAACCCCAAGATACCTTGCTAGGTTTCAGTCATCAAAATTTACATTCCTCTGGGCAGGGTGCATGCAGGGAAGGGTATGATACCCTATGTGGACAGACAGAGAAGAAGGAGGAGATGAAAGGGAAGAAGGGAAGGGAAGGGAAGGGAAGGGAAGGGAAGGGAAGGGAAGGGGAGGGGAGGGGAGGGGAGGGGAGGGGAGGGGAGGGGAGGGGAGGGGAGGGGAGGGGAGGGGAGGGGAGGGGAGGGGGAGGGGAGGGGAGGGGAGGGGAGTGCATTTGTCCTTCACTCTCAAAGAGGATCATGACATCAGGGAGGTGATACCATGACTTTCAAGTGAATTGGATTTATGTGAGGCAGGGCTGTGCAAAGTCACCAGCCTCCTTTTTTCCTCTGGAGTCATTTGGGTTCAGTGCAACATATAGATCAGGATGACTGGGCATGGCCCTGGATCACTCTTTAATAGTAACTTATGTGAAACAGAAATTATATAAGAGAGATTATTACTTTCCCAAAGATGGCTCTCTCCTCATGCCAATGGGCAATTTCCTTGTTGGACTGGACTTGTTTTATTTCCCATATTGCATTGTTGGCATTGGTTTTCACTGGAACTGACATTGTCGGCCAAAGATAGATTGTCTGTTAATGAGCCTACTCTCTCTCCTTCTTGGCACATCCGGGACAAAAGAATGAGGAAATTGCTATGGGTTATATAAAGGAGAGGCTTAGAAACTTGTTTTTGTTGGAGTTATGATGATAAAATCATTTACATAAAATCTTAGGACCACAGAATGTGAGAGTTGGAAAGTACCTTTAGGATCATTTAGTCTAGCCTCTTATTTTATCAAGAAAGAAGCTGAAGCCCAGAGAGAGGAAAGTGATTTCCCCATATCATTTAGAAAAGTGGGAGAACTAATTGTCCCCACTTTACAAGTGAGGAAATTAAAGTTCAGAAATACCAATAGGTTTATAGCTAGTTGGTGGCAAAACAGCAGAATCTAGCTTTAGAGACTATATATTTTGTTCCTTCAAATGAATTTTGTTATTACTCTATTGAACTCTCTAAAGTAGAGCCATATGCTGGACAAAACTCCTTACTATAACCAAGCAGACTGAAAGGTAATTGGGAAATTTATAACAAAGTAAATAAAAATACAACACAGATAATGTTAATTTGTGGTTTTCTAAGGCAATATGCTACCAACAAGGATCTCTTTCTATTTGAGCTCAATACTGTTGCTCTAAAGTATCCCTTTGATGGTTTGATATAGCATTAAAACTACAAATTAACTTGAGTAGTATTGTCATTTTTATTATATTAGCATGGTCCAATCATGAGCACTGAAGATTCCTCCAGTTATTTAAGCTTTTCTTTATTCCTTTAAAGAGCCTTTTGTAATTGAACTTATTTAAATATTTTGTGGGGCACCAACAAAACCCTAATCTAAAATGTACAATGGCAGAATCTTCAACATTCTTAGAGGGCTATAGGGGATCAAGCATCATAGTGTTAGTTGACTGACACAGGAATCAGCATAGTCACTCCATGTGGGAATGCAAATTGTGGATTCTACACTGTATTATTTAAAATAAGTTTTTTGTGGAGTGTGACAGGGCTTTGTTCTGCTTTGAATCAATGCCGCTGGCATAGGCATCAATAGCATACTTATCAAATTTGAGGATGAAGGTTGGAATAGCTAATAGGTTGAAAGATAGAATTAGAATGTAAAAGATCTTGAAGAGTTAGAATGTTTTGTCATCTCTAAGAAGATCAAATTGAATAGGAGCAAATTAAAGCCCTAGACTTAGTTTAAAAACATCAAGAGCACAAGATGGAGGGATGTGGCTAAAGCAGAATGCTCTTCCCCATTCCTGTACCTATAGCAAAGAGGAACAGAAATCTTTATACATCCCCTCTTGACCAAGACTTCTAAGTTTCCCACTCTTATCTATCCCAGAGCAGTTCCACATTTGACTTGTTAATGTTATCAGAAGAGGAGGCAACTGGGTGGCTCAGTGTTTAGAACACTGGACCTAGAGTCAAGAAGATCTGAATTCAAGTCTGGACTCAGACACTTATCTGTGTGACCACAGACAAGAAACTTAATCTCTCTCAGCTTCAATTTTCTTTACTGTAAAATGAGGTTAATAAATAGCACCTAACTCTCAGGGTTGTTGGGAGGATAAAATATTTGTAAAACATTTCACAAACCTTAACGGCTACGTAATGTTAGCTATTATTAAGATTAAATAAGTAAGGATAAGCAAGTAGTTAATTATGGTAGTAGGAATGGAGATATAATTGGAAAAGGTAACTGATACCATAAAATGACAGAATTGGGAAGCCACAGGGTCTCCATGCCTGTTTTAGTGGATTAAAAGCAATTACTAGATAGGTGAATTCAGTTAGAAAATAGCTCATGTTCAACAGATGGTTCACACAACTGTAAACAATATAATTCAATAGTGTAATATAGCAAAAAAAATTAATATAATTTTAGATTGCGTTAACAAAAGTCTACTCTGTAGAGGACAGGGGGTGATGGTGCTCCTACCTTTGGCTCTGGTCAAACGCCTCTGGAAATCTTGTATCCAGATCTTGGCATCATATTTTTAAAAAAACAGTTAAAAGCATGGGGGCACAGTTCTAAGAAGATAACTAGGATGGGGATGGAATTCTTGATGCTTGTTTGGAAAAACTGGGGATATTTAGGCTGGAGATGAAGAGACGCAGGCAATCTATGCTTACTGTCTTCACATAATTACATGATCACAGACTCTGCAAGTTGGAAAGGACATTAGCCACCACCCCATCCAACCCAGGCTTAATAAGTGGTTTTGAAAGCTTCTGCTTGAAGACCTCCAATTAAGTCACCTTGTGTGGCATTCTACTTTTCAGCAATTCTCATTGTCAGGAAATTTTCTTTTGGCAAATTTAAACTTGCCTCTTTTCATGTTCTGCTTATTCCTCCTGGTTCTGCCTTTGGGGCCAAAGATAGATGTCCTGTGGGAATAGCTGTTACATGGAAGAAAAAATTAAACATGTTCTGTGGGACTTTATGGATGGAAATTAAGACTAGAAGGTGGACACTGCACAGAGAGATTTTCTATCACTATGAGAAAGAACTTTCCAACAGTATGAGTTATCTAAAAATGAAATGAGCTTCCTTGAGAGAGAAATCCTTCATCACTAGAAGTGTTTGAGCAGATGTATGACTTCTTTTTTGAGGATTTCATAGCATATTTGTCTATCAGGTCCCATCTGACTCTTAGATTCTTTGATTCTAGGTATGGTAGCAAAAGAGTAGGAAACCAGGAGTAAACGATGGGGGCTTGAATGTTATTTGTCATGAATTCACTGAGTGACTGTACGTTGGGAACTTTCCTATCATGCCTCAGTTTGCATTTCTGTAAAATAAAGTTCAGCTACTTATTCTCTAAGATCTCTTGTTCCTCTGACATTCTGTGGTTGGGTTCATGAAATAATAATAAACATTTATTATGTTAAATGCAAACAAGTCATTTGAAGCCAAAATTGGTTACATGAGATGTATTTTGAGCATATGGAGCAGATCTGTCTATGAATGTGTTACCACCTCTTTGAGGATATCATATTACATGTTTATTAATCCCCTATGAAAACGTTAGTTAAATCCTCAAATCCTAGTTTAATTATAGCAGGAGAGGCTTAACCCAATTTCCTTACCCTTCAACTATCTTGAAATCACATTAGTAAGATTAATACTGAATGTTCATGTAATCATATCCTCAATCAGAAGACATCCTTGGAATACTGTCATTCCTTGATAGCTCTGGGATCCCAGGTAGAAGTGATCTCTCCCTTATAAAATTTCTCATCAATCTCTTTGGAGAGCTCCTTTACACTTAATTCTGATTTATACTACAGTTGTTCATGCACAGTCTTGTCTCTCTATTAGATTGTACCAAGCCTTGTTTCATCTTTGTATTCTCAATGCCTAGTACTATGACTTATCTTAATCATAGTAAACATGGGTTAACCATAAGATCATGAGTTGAAAAAGACCTTAAAAGTAAGCCATAGAGTTTGACAAAAGAAAAAACTAAGGCTCAGAGAAGAAAGTGACATTGGGGCAACAAGGTAGGGTAGTGGAGAGAATGCTGAAACCAGAGTCAGAAAGATCTGAATTCAAATGTGACCTCAGACACTGGCAGTGTGACCCTTGGCAGATCACTTAACCTCTATTTGCCTCAATTTCCTCATTTGTAAAATAGGGATGATAATAGCAGCTGCTTCCCAAAGTTGTTGGGAGAATCAAACAAAATAATATTTGGGAAGTGCTGAGCACAGTGCCTGGCACACAGTTAAGTGCTATATAAATGTTTGTTATCATCATCATCATTGTTTTTCAAGGTCATAGAAGTAGAGCTGGAATTCAAAACCAGGTCTTGCAATTCAGTTTAGTGTTCTTTCAACTACGCTCCAAGTGGTATTAAGCTCTTCTCATTCACAATTACCAGAAATTTTCTTAGTTGCTGAGCTCTTCAAACAGTCATGAAGATGGTCTCTGCCAGTTATCCTTTTTGACCTTGGGAAAATCATTTCAAGTAGGTGCCTAACAAATATTTGTTCAGTTGAGGTGGATTGAATTGAATGTGGCAATTTTCAGGTGTTCTTTTTGTAATGAAAGCCAGCTATTGTACTGGTGCACTTGATTTCCAACTACTCTTGTTTTTTTTCTGGCAGCTGTCCCTGTAGATAGTTCCTTTTCTCTATAATTATAATCTCAATCTCACTGTAATCATTGGCTCTTTCCCTGTTGATTACAAATATGCCCAAATTACTCCCATCCTTTAAAAATTCTCACTTGATTTTCTCACCCTCTCAATCGGATCATCCATTATCTCCCCAGTCTTTCACTAGCAAACTTCAAGGAAAAACTATCTCTACTCCTTGCCACCCACTCTCCCTAAGGTTTCAATTCCTTCCAATGTGACCTTTGACCCCACTACCCAATGAAAACTGTTCTTTCCAAGGTTACCAATGATCTCCTAACTTCTAAATCAAATTCCTTTTTTCAGTCCTCCTCTTTCTTGACTTCTCTTTAGCTTTCACTGTTGACTGCTCCCCACTCCCAGATGCTCTATATTCCCTAGGTTTTCATGACTTGACTATGCTATTTTCTTCCTACTCATCTGATCACTCCTCAGTCTCATTTGCTGGATCATCATTCATCTCTTACCCCTTTTTGGCATGAGTGTACCTTGAAATTCTACTGTGGGCCTCCTCCTCTTTCTCAGAGAGCTTATTAGTTTTCATAAGTTAAGTTATTATCTTTATGTAGATGATCCCCAAATCTCCATATCCAGTACTCATTTCTTTCCTGAACTGATTTCCCAATGCCAAATGACAACTCCATCTGAATGTTGGCATAGACATTTCAAATGCAACATAAAATAGAACTCATTTTCTTCTTCCCAAAATCCAGCCTTTTCCCTGACTTCCTTATTTTTGTCAAGGGCCACTGTCATTTTTATTAGGTTTGCAACATATTCATCCTCCTTCCCTCCCATATCTAATTGGTGGCTAAGTCCTACTGATCCTGCCTCCACAGCCTTTCTCACATCTGTGCCCTTCTCTCCACTCATAGACACTCCCTAAATCTGTTGCCTCACTTATCCATCACACAGCAGTCAAAGTAATAGTCCTAAAGGACAGGACTGTTCATGCTACTCTCTTGCTTAAGAAGCTTTGACGGCTCCCTTTTACCTCTAAGATAAAATACAAACTCCTCTATTTGGTGTTCAAAGTCCTCTGCAATCTGGTTATAACTTGCCTTTTGAATTACTTACCCTCACATAGTCTATGCTCTAGCCAAACTGCTCTACTTGCTTGTCCACAGAATTCTGTCCTATGTCTCCATACAAAATTGTGCTCCATTTTTGGAAGGCACTTCTTTCTCATATCACCTTCACAGAATCACTAATTTCTTTCTAAGCATAGCACATCTGCCACCATCTAAAGAACTTGGGGTCCATAGATACCTAAGAGGTCCATAAATAGAATTCAGGGGGCCAATGAACTTTGATGAGGAAAAATTTGCATTCTGAATTTCTCTAACCTCTAACTGAAACTTAGCACTTTCTTTGATTACAGATGAATAAAAAAAGAACCATGATTTAGAGAAGGAGTTCATAAGCTTCAATTAGGCTATTAAAGAACTCCATGATACAGAAAAGGTTAAGAACCCCTGATCAAAAGGAAACTTTTTTTGATCTTTCCATTCATTAGTGCTCTCCCTACCAAAAAACAAAAACAAACAAAAACTTTTGCATTTACTTTGTACATATTTTATTTTATAAATTTTATAAAACATTGTACATATTTTATAAATACATATATAAATATATATGATATATATTTATATATGATATATATAATTTACATATTATATATAAATGATATATTATATATCATTTATATATTATATATTAAAATGATATATAAATATGATATATTATTATATAGATATAATATATGAATATATGTTTGTATATATAAATACTTGTAAAATCTTTATAAATATTAGACATATAATAGGTAATTGGTCAATGAGAGCCCTGGGAGCATGTGCAAACTACTCTTCCTAGTTCTGACTCACATAGATGCTTGCAAAACTTGCTTCCAGGCATTCATAACAGAGGACCCTCACTCAGGAGATGCAATCTGATCTAGGAGAAAGACAGCTGACTGGAGTCAGAAGTGCTGGTTTCATACCCTGCTTCTGTCACTTCTTGCACTTTACCTTTGTCAAGTAATTTAACTTTTCTGGGCCTCAGTTTCCTCATTTGTAAAATGAGATGGGTGAATTGAGTGATCTCTAAGGTCTCTTTAACCTCTGTATCTTATAATAATGTGTCTTCTAATGCCAGATCTGCCACTCACTGGCTGTGCAGCCTGGAGCAACTTCTTTCCTCTGGAACAGAGTTTTCTCATCAACAAAATGAAGAGGTTTCGCTGGATAATTTCTATGATCCCTTATGACTCTAACAGTCTCTGAGTCTAAAATGATGTGATTCCCTTTTTGCTTTTGCAAAGGAAACAGATGCCTAATCAATAGGTCAAGGGAAATAATGGTATTGTCTCTTTTTTCTTTTAATGAATCCAATGACAGACTTGTGCACTCACTCCTTTGTTCCTCAGGACGAGCATTTCTGTGATTTTGTTGATGAGCTCACAGAGTACAAGACCAAGAACATTTTGGCTTGCCCCATAATGAATGGAAAAGATGTTGTAGCAGTAATCATGGCTGTGAATAAAGTGGATGGACCATGTTTTTCCAAGAGGGATGAAGAGGTAAGGAAAACTTAGAAACAAGAAGCTTTGAGTCTGGTCATCACTTTTAGCACTAGTAGTTAACATATGTGTGTTTGTTCTTCATTGCTGAGGAAGACCATGCCATCAGAGAAATAAGGACATGACTTGCACTTGACTTTGTTTTGAGTGAGGGAGGGCTGTGCAGGTCACCAGCCTCACTTCTCCTCCAGAGCCATCTGAATCTAGTGACCAGATATTCATCAGGATGACTGGAGATGACCCAGGATGAGGCAATTGGGGTTAAGTGACTTGTCCAAAGTCACACAGCTAGTGAGTGTTAAGTGTCTGAGGTGAGATTTGAACTCAGGTCCTCCTGATTCCTGCCCTGGTGCTATATCCACTGCACCACCTAGCTGCCAGTTTACATGTAAGAAGAATCAAAAACAAAATACACATAACTCCACTAATGTAAATGGGTGAACAATACCAAAATTAAATCAAAGTATAATTATAATGACAAAAAAGAAGTGAAAAAAAATGCCCTTCTTTCTGCCCTTTTTTGTAGAGATGGGGGTGGGGGATAGGTAGAAACTATGGGCATAAAACAGTGTGTGTATTATCAAATGTGATTGAAGTATTAATTGGCTTTGATGAAATTTCTCCCCTTTTTTGTAACAAGTGTCACAAGTGGACTTATAATTGAGGAAACAAAGCCTGAACTATGTAATTTATTAGCAAAGCATGCATAATAAAGTGGGTCAAAGGCCCTTCAGCAGGTGCAAAGACCCCAAATACACATTTTGCACAGATTTTTATATCTTAAAAGAAAACAATGAATAGGATACAGAATCTAATGTAGCTGTTAGGTAATCTGGTTTCTTATTGAAGGATAGATTTGCAACATTCTCAGTTGAGAGGGGGTGAGTGAGCAGGTAGAATTCTTTGAAATTAGGTGATAATGAAACTTAAGTTTTAAGATGTAGGTGGTTCACAAACTGGAGTCAGTTTGGTTTTCACAATTTCCCCCTTTGATCCTTCTTTTTCCCTCTCCCTCTTTTTCCCCTCCCCCATGGATCACTATAAGCTAAATTTATAAGATTTTTTTGTAGGCCCATATATATATATATATATATATATATATATATATATATATATATATATATATATATATATTTATATTTATATTTATATGTATGTACGTACACATATATATGTGTGCATGTATATATATTTCAACATCACAAGCATCATAAACCAAGAAAAGTCAACTAGAAAGCATCTTTTTGCATAGTATTGTACAACTAATACAGAGTGTCTAAGCATAGTAATGAAACATAAAGTGAAGAGAGCTTATTTACCTATGATGGCTAATATGCCATTTCCCTGCATTCAAGTTATCCAGGATGAAGGATTCCACCAGTGGTCACTTGGTTTAGGCAGCTATAATCTCTTGGATTTCCTGAAGGCTCATCATAACCTCTCCTGATTAATTAACGCAGGAACAATCAATCATAGCACAGACTCTGACTTGTGAAGCTATAGTAAGGTCAAAGACCATTGTTTTCAGTGATAGGGAGCACTACTCATCAGTCAGGGTAACTGATGGGCCTGATGACAAATCCAAAATATATAGGGCCTGATTTCTCAAAGATGACAAGCATTCCCTACATCACCATGAAGTTTACTAATAGTATTAAGTCTTTTCCAATCCTAATAGAAGTAAGCAACAACAGAGAAATGAACAAGGTAAGTATGATTGTGAGGCATAAAGCAAATGGCATTGTGAACATTTTTCCATTTTCCCATAATTGACAATTTTTCATTCCCATGATTACTGTTTTTTCTTTAGAGTTTTTGGTTCTAAAATTCTCTTGTGAGGAGCTAACTGGGGAAGGAGAAATACCAAGTGATAATATTAAGATAAAGCAAAACAAAAACACTTTCTGGATACATTGTTCTCTCTCTCAGGCCATCTAAACCAATACAGAGAACAAAAAGAGGGAGTCCTAAGGGAGTTGCAATAAAAGAATCCATTGGGGAAGCAGGAAATAGTGGCCCTAAGTTTATAAAGGAGATAACAGCCCAACAGGTTAACAGGAGAATTGGATATAAAGAGAATGCCAACGATAACCATATGGGGAGACAAGTTGAGGCTTTGAGGCTTCCCTGAATTCCTGACAACATTTATAGAACCAATAGAAGTACAGTCAAAACCATATTAGAAGCTCCAGTATCTAGTAAGCAGTCACAAATCATGTTACCAGCTTTAAGGGAGATTTGGGGTTCTCTGGTGTTGAGAGAGACAGATACTGGCATAGTTGGGGCAACGACATCAGGATTGAGGAAAAAACCAAAAAGATCACCAGAACCTGTGGTGGGTCCCCTTCACACACACCCTTATGCCTAAAACTAAGTCCCTTTTCTGAGTGTCTTCTAGAGTCCCCTCTATTTCTGTCCTTAAGGCCCACTTCTTTTTCACATTCTCTGGCAATATGACCTTTTTGGTGTGACAATAAAAACACTTTTGCAGCCCCTGATTCCCTAATACAGCTTGAATGAGAGTCAAAGCTGCTTGGGCAGGGGTCCATGCTTGGAAGGGAGCCAGAGCTATTTGGGCAAGGAGCCAGGAGTGGCTGAGGTTTTGAGGTCGGTTTATCTTTTTCTTTATTCTTTCCCTCATAAACATATTGAGTGATGCTTTTCAGCTCACCAATATCTTTTTTATGACATCGAGGGCAACCCTTATGAAAATATTTTTGTATTTCTGGATGTGATTGACTAACAAAGTATGTATTAATGATTCATGTATCTCATGGGTTGAGCGGGGCTTAGTACTCTTACACAGCCTGTCAGAAAAGCAGTTAGGGGTTTCATTTTCTTCCCAGACAATTTCTTGGAATTTACTACAGTTTGGGGGGAGGACAGCATACATTTTCATGCCCCTGATCAAGGAAGGAAAGTAAGGACTGCCATTGCTCTTCCATCCTTATAAGGACTAGAACAGTATCATGTGCATTGTTAGCAATGAAATCTTGATGAAACTGAATTCAGACATTCTGCTCCATTCTTTTGATTATAGTTCTCTAAGCATCCCTTTTTCATCTCCTTGTCATGTAACAATAAACTTACTGGGAGAAAACTTGCTTAACAAATTTTAAAAATGCATCTAAAGAGAAAAAAAATTTCCTGATCTCCTCTCCCAAAGAATTCATGGTCCTTTTCATCCCTCTCATTCTGTTTGTATTTTAGATTCTGATGAAGTACCTTAATTTCGCAAATCTGCTCATGAGAGTGTTCCACCTGAGCTATCTTCACAACTGTGAAACCCGCAGGGGCCAGGTAAGAAGCCAAACATAAGAGAATTCTACCTAATTTGCTTGGGTTTTGAGTCATTTATGTAGGAGATATTGGGAAAGAGACCCACTCATCCTGGACTTCTTGGCCATATGGATTGTCTCTCCCATTAGACTTGGAGGTCCTCAAGAACAGGAATTTCTCTTTGCCTTTCTTTCTATGTCCAGCATTTAGTACAGGCACTTATGGTGCTTAATCAGTGCTGCCTTACTGACTGATTAGATATTTATAGTGCTGCATTAAACTCAAGCTAAGAAGGCTCCAGAATCTTTTGTTTGCAGCTAGGAGAACTGCTGCTGCCGTAGCTTATCCTAAATCTTTTACATGTTTTCTTTATATTCATTTAGATACTCCTGTGGTCTGGGAGCAAAGTCTTTGAAGAACTTACAGACATCGAAAGGCAGTTCCACAAAGCCCTTTACACAGTCCGTGCTTTTCTCAACTGTGACAGATACTCTGTGGGGCTCTTGGACATGACCAAGCAAAAGGTTAGGCAATCTGGGTGGCAAATATTGTACATCTGGTTTCAGCATGGTTTTGATGGACTCCATTTTCCCATAACTACTTCACATGCCTCAGGGAAAGTCTGGGAGAACTGGGGTCATACTGTGAGCTCCACATAATGGTCATCCTTTTACAGTATGGATGTTGTACCTTTTTCCCATGAAAAGTCATTAACCTACACCTAGCAAATGACCAACCCAAAGGATGAGTAGCAGCAAAATATACTTTTACTTGGCAGGGCCATCTGAAAAGTAAGCGCACAACTGGGTGGGAAACAGTTGTTATCTTCATTAAATTAGCAGTAACAAGTGAGGAGAGAAGCAGAATGAAGGGAATATTGGTTAAGATCAGGGAACCCAACAGTATATTGAATAAATAAATAAATTACAGTGAATTTACTTCTAGATTGTGATCAATTAAAATAGAGAAAATAAACATAAGAGGGTAAAAGAGAAAGAACAAGAAATGAGAAGAGAAGAAGCCAAGGAGGAGTCAAAGAGACAGAAAAGGGTATGAAGAGACTTAGGGAGGGAACCAGTACTAGAGGGGGAATTGGATAACCAGGTACAAGAAATTTCTTGAGTTGAAAGCACAATAGTAGAGAGCAAAAAACTTGAGTTCTTAGAAAATGACCAGTGGAAAGAGTCATATTCCTGACATTTTTTTCCCCTAATTCATTTTCCCTTCTGCAACAAGGGTGATCTCTTCACTCCCTCTCCCCTAGTCTTCCTATCTCAAGACAGGGGCAGCAAGGTGGTACAGGAGGTAAAGTACTGGATCTGGAATGAGTAAGGCTCCTTATCTTCTCAAGTTCAAACCTGGCCTCAAATATTTACTGCGTGACCCTAGACAAATCTTTTAACCATGTTTGTCTCAGTTCCTTATCTGTCAAATGAACTGGAGAAGGAAATGGCAAACCACTCCAGTATCTTTGCCAGGAAAATCTCAAAATGGGGTCATGAAGAGTCAGATGTGACTGAAATTACTGAATAACAGTAACAAGATTCAGATGACTCCTAAGTATTGACATAACAAATCTGAAGGCGATTTAGAATGGAAAGACTTACAGCTGTAAGAGACGTTTAAAGGTGTCTAGTAAAACCTTCCTAATTTACCAGGGGAGGCTCAGAGAAATTAAGTGATTCTCCAAAGGTCATACAGGTAGAAAGAAACATAGCCCATCTATACAACATGGCTAATGTAAAACTATGTTTAAAAGGAAAGCATATGTAGAGCCTATATCAGATTGCATTCCATCTTGAGGAGAGGGGAGGGAAGAAAGGGGTAGAAAATTTAAAACTTATGGAAGTGAGTGTTGATAACTAAAAATAAATAAACTTTAAAAAAAGAGAAAGAAGCAGAATCCAGAGCCTCTGACTCCAAATCCAGCTTTCTTCCCATTATCCTACATAGCCCTCTACATTTGCTTCCCTACCAAGGATCTAGCTAAACTTAATCATGTAGCATTTTCTGATTTTTGTAAACGTTAGAAAGTTTCTGTCTTTCTGAGAACTTAAAGGATTAAACCTACAAATCAACAAACCGATTGAAGAATACAACCACACAGACAGGTCTAGACTAGATTGTTTTTCTAGCACTGACCTGACAGTAGTAGCTATATCTTAAATCAGTTTCAGCCAAGATTTGGAGCATTCAGAAACAGACCTTTTGCTGTTCCTTCAGAAAAACCAGTGTTGACTTAGTGAGTCCAACATTCAACTGCCCGAATGTGGAAGATTTCTCACTATTCCAAAGAGTTATGCAGAAGAATTTAACCCTAGGCTTAAGCCTGAAAAAAAAATACTTTTTCTGAACTCTTTCCTGGGAGACCAACATCTTGAGAGGATGTTCCAAAGGAGTTAACCCCAGAGGGAACAACTGAATCCTTTGGGGAAGCATGTTTACAATGACTTTAATAAGAATGAAAGCAGTAGGTTTACAGTGGAAACTAATCTGCCATCCTCCTGGGGTTTGATAGGTTCTCTAAACTGCTATAGTTTCCTTGGATATCCATTATAGTAGGGTCCAGAGCTCTGGATCTGAAGTCAGAGGAAGTAGATTCAAATTCTAGCTCTACTGTTATTTCTTATAATCCTAGGCAAATCATGGTCCCTCTCCAAGTATCATTTTCCTGATCTGTAAAATGAAGGGATTGGGGAAACTTGGAGTTCTCAAGGTTTAAACTCTATGATGCTTCAGAATCTTGGAGAAACGGGGGACATCAGACTTTTCCTTTAGATTTTTCCTTCCATGGAAGGAAACTAAAATTATATCAGCATTTATCTAAGTGACTTGGAACCATTGAAAGGTCAGTGAAATAGCTAACATTTCTATTACTTTATGGTTTGCAAAACATCATCCCTACAACTACCCAGTGAAGTATGTACTACAAGTAACAACCTCACTGTTTTTCAGATGAGAAAGGTTATGAATTTGCTTCTGAAATGTCCCCACAGCTAGTGACAGAGTCAGCATTCAAATCTGTCTTTCCCAAGTCCAAGTCCACTGCCTTTTCTCAATACCACACATTCCCTGGAAAAAAACTGGGTTTTTGGCTGGACTTTCTAGTTTTTTCCCATGATGGATTAGTAAGCACAGCACAGCAGCCTAGATGATGACTAGTGGAATCTGTCTGAAGTCAACAAGGAAGACACTCATGGTAAGATTACCAGAAATGATGGTGAGAATTCTCTCCAGTTTATATGTAAACAGAGACTGGACACTTATGGCTCTGTGGGAACAATTACTTGCTTTGCTTTCCAGGTGGTTCATAGGGCCTTTGAAAACTCAGTCAGAGGAGCCCCAATGAAGCATCACAGGAGGTCTCTAATGGAGCTGAAATATACACTTAAATAAATGTGGTTGTTTTAAATCTATCTCATCACCACTTCCTTATGGTTATCCAATGAGTGAACAGTAGGGTAGCCTAGTGGCCTAGAAATCAATGCCTCAAAGGAAATTTGTCTGTCCTTTGAGAAAGATAATAAATTATGAAGGGATCACAGCTACAAAATTAGCAGAGAATGAGGCAAAGGTGCTATCTCTTAGCAACCCAGCTCCCAGTCATCCAAAATTGCCAATAAACTAAGTTCAGTCAAGAGGCCTTTAGGGTATGATGCATTATTGTGGGACTCCAGCCTTTGCTTATCTCAACAAGATATGACTACCTTTTCTGTCTTCCAACTTATTCTTTTGATTTAGTCACTTATCAATTCAATTAATTCATTCATACATGTAGTATTTCTAATGTGTAAAGTACTGTGTGAACTAGGAGTGAAAATACTAACATTCTAGGAAGAAATCTAACCTCTAAAGTCATTTTGGATCTAATTCTATAACCCTATGAACAATGAAATGTTGTTTATCCTTCTTATTATCTGCTTGACTTTAGACAAATTACTTTCTCCCTCTGGGTCTCAGAATACTCATCTATAAATGTAAAGGGTTGACTTGGAATTGTGTGAGAAAAGTCAGTAAAATGTTAATAAATGAATAATATCCTGTCTTACTCAACACTATTGGTCTTTAGAATCAACACACCTGAATTAAATCCTGACTCTACCACCACCTACCCATGTGATAGACAAATCACTTAAGAGACTAGTCACTTAACCCCTCTGGACCTCAATTTTCTCAACCATAAATATGTGGTTAGACCAAATGATCCCTAAGGATCATTTTTAGGTCTTTTCATATGGTCTATATATGAAGATGATTTAAAAAAACCTAAGGTGAAATGTATCAAAATATTTGAAACAAAACTTTTGTGTTAGCAAAATAAATAAATAAAAAGAAAGAAAGTAGTGTTACCAGTTGGGAAATGGCTAAACAAATCGTGGTATATGTAGACTTGAGCTGGTTAACCAATGACTCAAGATGAGAGAAAGGAAAGTGTAGCTAGGTAGTGCACGAAGTGGTGGCCTGGGGAAGAGCTGAGGTGGGGAGAGATTAGAGGTCCCAATGAGGACAAGGAATAGGGTGTGGGGTTTCAAGACAAAGGGAGAGATGAAATGAGTACAGATTGTGATCAGATAAGAGAACTTCCAAGTTCATGAACACAGAAGTGGTGCATTTTCAGTAGGTGAAGAGACCATGGGATAAATCATAGTTATGTATAGGTGTGGAGGAGTAGATTACATGAAATGAGAAAGTTAAGAAACTGTGAAGTTAGGGCATTTGAGGGAATACCAATATGTATGTTGAAGTCTCCTAGTATGAGGATAGGGGTTGAGAAGAAAAAACTCTTAGCTAGGCATTAAATTCACTGGGGAAATAGGGGAAATTTCCTGGAGGCTGGTAGATAATAGTTACCAGAATTTTGACTGGGTGGTAAATATGAATTGAATGAACCTCCACGAAGGAGTGGTTACTGAGTGAGGAGAATTTGGAAGGTGCAATAGGGAACAAGGAGTATTCCAACATCTCTACTTCAACCACTGAGTTGAGGGAATGAGTAGAAGTGCATCTAGAGATAGAAAAGATGTCTGGGGAATCTAGCAGGGAGCTAGGTTTCAACTGAGAACCAGAAGATTGAAGGAGGGGGAAAGGAAGATTTAAAATGAAAGTAATTTTGTTACTTATAGAGTGGGCATTCCAGAGAGCACAGTGAAGGGGATAAAGGTAGCTTTAGAGTGGGATATTGGTAGGGGGAGGGATTGAGTTAGGTGAATGGGAATAAAATATTGGGAGTGGCTTTGAATGAGGAAGGCAAGGGATTCAGAATCACTAGGCTAAAGCCAAATGTGACACTGTGGGAATCTGTTAATAACTGAAGAATGAGGTAGGATAGGTTATCAATATTTCTAGGGGTTTGGCCTCAGGTGGAATCCTCTCAAAGCTTTCTAATAGCACAGGGTATGATGGTTTTTTTCTTTCCCATAGGCAGGAGATTGAGCAGGACCTCAAAGTTCTCTTCCTACTCTAAATCTATGAGTAAAATATGGTTCCTGGTCTTCAGAAAAAAAGCATAGTTTAAAGTGGATAATAAACTACAAACATAATATAAGACTCCAAATGTCTCTTCTTCCATAGCTTCCTTTGTGCTTTGGTATGTTTTCAAGTCCCTCTTAATGGCATCATGATGACTTTTTTCTTTCTAGGAGTTTTTTGATGTGTGGCCAGTGTTAATGGGAGAAGCTCCACCTTACACAGGACCCAGGACACCAGATGGAAGGGTAAGCTGCTACAATTTTCAAATTGTCCTTTGTCCTGGGAAATAGATTCATATTCATATAGCCATTCCCAACACTTTACACGTATTATCTCATTCTACCCTCATTCATTTAGCAAGGTGCCTACTATGTGCCATGTATTCAGCAAGATTCTGGGACTGCAAAGATTAAAATGAAGCAGTCTCTGGCCTCTCCACAGCTTACATTCTATCTGGGGAAATGACATGTACATATATAAATATATATGGAATAAATTACAAAGCATTTGAGGGAGGGAGGGCATGAGCAACTGATGAGATCATGTGGGAGGGGGCATTTGCTCTGAGCTTTGAAGGAAAATAGGAATTCTAAGAGATGGAGGTGGGGAAGGAATATGTTCCAGACATAGAAACAGCCTGTGACAGGGACAGAGATGGGAGATGACCAGTTTGTCTAGAATACAGATTTCATGAGGGAAAGTAATATGTAGTAAGTCCAGGCTTAGAGGCAGGTTGTGAAGGATTTTAAGGGTCAAATAGTAGAGCCTGAATTGTACCCTAGAGGCAAAAAGGACCCACTAGAGTTTCTAGAACAAGGAAGTAGCCTCTGCTTTAGGAATATCAATTCTATGGGGTGTGGGGAAGGGAGGAGGGGATTGTACTGGAGAGGGAAGGGGTGGAAGCCACGAGCTGGATTAGGAAGCTATTGCTACAACTCAGATGGGAGGGAGAAAGGTTGGGCTTCAGGGTGGTAGGTGAGGGAGAGAAGGGGCCAGATATAAGATAAGGTGGAGAAAGAATCAACATTTTCTCGACAGAGTAGAAATTCAAATGTTATTATCCTGTTTATAAAAGTGTAGAAATGAAACTAAGGGTGGTTAAATGAGGCGAAACTCTGACTTCAATTCAAGTGCTCTTTCTAGTTCACTGTGTTATCTTAAAAACCTCCTGGTTTTCTGGCCTCATTACCCTGATACACATATTCCATGGTCAGCTCATGTGCCCTGGAGCTACAGAACTACACAGAGTAATGCCCTGAGTCAGCAGTTAACCTATAGCTTAGGTTTCAGTATTACCTGGGAGCTGACAAGGGTTAAGCCATGGTTAGATTGCCAAAAAAAAAAAAAAAATCATAACTCTAGACCTGGAAGCAACCCCCAAAACACCTATTTCAATCCTTCTATTTATACAAATGAGGAGACTGAGGCCCAAAGGGATCAGGAGACTTGGCCAGGGTCCTATGTGTTAAGTAAGCAATAGAGAGGGAGTGTGAACCCAGCCCCCCTGAATCCAGCGGCAGGGTTCTTTCACCGGAACTATTCAAAAGAGTGGTTTAAGAGAGATAGCTACAGTCTGCACCTTCCCACATGCCCCCTTTACTAGACTTCTTTTTTAGGTACCTGGGGGAGGAATCGACACGCTGTAAATGTCCGAGGCAGGTCAGTACAATGAAAAGAACAATGTCCGGGGCATCAGGCACCAGGCAATTGAAGTTGTGAGTCCTTGGACAAATCTCTTTCCTCATCTGTGCCTGTTTCATCATCTGTGAAATATGATCAGTCACTGAAGTATTTTGAGGCTTACAAAATCCTGTCCTCACAACATTTCTGTGAGCTAAGCAGTATTCCTGCTTAGGAATCATGAAGACCAGCACTTCACGTCTTTCTCTAATACGTGGTGTAGTGTCTGTGTGACCCTTGAGTAAACTGCCTCACCTCTCAGAGCTCCAGGAAAATCTCTAAAATGATAAATTGCAGAAGATTAGCTAACCTGTATTGGGAGAGAGAGTTTAATCACAGGATCTGTCCAGGGACAAAGTTAAGTGATTTGTTTAGGGTCAAGGAGCTAGAAAGTGTCAACTCTGTTTTCCAGACATTTCTCATAACTATCTTAAAATCTAAAGCTTTATTCAGAACACTACACTGCTTCCAAGGGAGAGAAAGAAACAGTGAGGGTGAGGGGTACTGTGTGTGTGTGTGTGTGCATGCACGTGTGTGTGGTGGCAGGAGAATTGGACAAAATGTCCTCTAAAGTATGAGAGTACGTGTATATGAGAGAAAGACTGTGTGTAGGATTAGATTCAATGTTTTCTAATGTGTGTATGTATGTGTGTGTGGCTATGTGTGTAAGATTAGACCAAATGTCCTCTAATGTTTGAAAGTGTATATGTGTGTGAGAGAGATTGTGTATGTGTAAAGGATTAGATTCAATGCTTTCCTGTGTGTATGTGTGAGAGTGTGTGTGCGTGTGTGTGTGTGTAGGATTGGACAAAGTGTCCTCTAATGTGGAAAAGTATGTGTGTGTGTGTGTATGTGTGAGAGAGAGAGAGAGAGGAGAAAAAGAGAGATAGAGAGAGAGAGAGAGAGAGAGAGAGAGAGAGAGAGAGACTGTGTATGTAGAATTAGACTCAAAGTTTTCTAAAGTGTGCATGTATCTGTATGTGTAAGATTGGACAAAATGTCCTCTAATGTGTGAAAGTGTATATATGTGTGTGAGAGAGAGACTGTGTCTGAGTGTATGCGTGCGTGTGTGTGTGTGTGTGTGTGTGTGTGTGAGAGAGAGAGAGAGAGAGAGAGAGAGAGAGAGAGAGAGAGAAGAGAGAGACTGAGTATGTGTATAGGATTAGACTCAGTGTTTTCTAATGTGTGTATATACGTGTGTGACTGAACTCGTGTGTGTGTGTATACATAGAGATGGATTAAATGTGATCCCTTGCAGCTCTTACACACTGAGAGTCTTTGTCTGCTACTCACACTGAAAAGTCAGTTTGTCTTCACCCATATGCTGTGGCCACAATTCTTACCTGGTCTTGTTCTCAAACTGACCTTTTGTACCTCCCTCCTCCTCTTTCCCTTATATCCCCCCTTCTCTTCTTTTGTTTCCTAATCTCTTTCCCTTATTCAGGATCATAGAATTTAAAGTTGGAAGGTATCTGAAAAATCATATAATCCTACTCCATTTACTGATAAAGATAGTGACACAGAGCAGGGAAATGACTTATCTAAGGTCCCAGCCCATCTAGGGTGACAGAGCTGGGCTTCATCTTCTGGGGCTCTGCCTGGGTTCTTTGCCCTATTCTATTTTCTAAGCTTAAACAAAAAAAACAGCCCTTTCAACTCTGTTGTAAATTACCTAAGCAGTTAGTCATCTCTGAACTCTCTCCCCACGCCTAAGCTGGGAATATTCTTTCCTGCATGTATCTCTCATAGAACTTTATACAAACTTTTCTTTGTTCCTATTGTCTAATGTACTTTACAAGCATTTGTGAGATATTGTATGCCCTCCCTCAGATTGTAAGCTCCTTGAGGGCAAGGGTTTTGTCAGATTTCATCTTGTATCTAGTACAGTGTCTTACAGGTAGTAGGCTCTTAATGTGTGTTGATTTGAATTGTTAGAGAGATGCTAAATAGCAAATATAACAATTTCCTCTTTTCTCCCTAACCCTAACATGCCCACCAGAGTCACATCTGATTTTTAAGAGTATATACTTCTCCATAAGGGAGTTTGTCATGAGCTGCATTTGTGTCTCATTTAAAGACACTTTTAAACTAGCGAGTGCTCATTGACTACTCAACCTTGACCTTAAAATATCAAGCCATTTTTCCCTGTTTGATTTGGGTGTAACCTTGGCATAATAATAGTGTATGAGGCTGCTAAGCCCTGGACCAAGAGCAATGTTTACATCTGGCACACTGTTCTCCTTGTCTTCTTCTATGAAAGCAACTTCTGTTTGCTCAAACATTGACAGGTTCCAAGCCCAGTTAGGAAAGCTTTTGCCAGCATTTCTGCAAAGGGTGAGGATTCTTGAGTCTCAGAGAGTAGGAACTGTCTGTTACCTACATGCCTTCAGTGGTTCCCCCCAAAGTCTTTCCATGACAAGTCAAACTCACCCTAGAGAATGAGCATTGTATCATGCCTGAAAAATGGCGCGACTCTACCAATACTATACTCTGAGCCACCAAAGATATCCAAGGCAGGCTTCTCCACCCTACAGATTTCCAAATATTCATCCATTCAATACATTTCTTTTTTAAAATATATTTTTAAAATTAATTTTGTTAAATATTTCCCAATTATATGTAAAAAAAACTTTTAATATTCATTTTTAAAAATTTTGAGTTCTAAATCCTTTCCCTTCCTCCTGCCCTTCCCTTTCCTACCTGTTAAAAAGGCAAGCAATATATTATCAGTATACATGTGAAGTCATATAAAATATGTTTCCCTATTAGCCATGTTGCAAAAGAAAACACACACACATACACCCAAACAAGAAAAATAAAGAAAATTTAAAATGTGTGTTTCAATCTACCCTCAGAGTTCATCAGTTCTCTCCCTGGAGGTAGATAGCATTTTTCACCATAGGTCCTTTGGAAATGTCTTGGATCATCATCTTGAGCGGAGTAGCCACGTCTTTAAAAGTTGATCATCCTCACAACTTTTCAATACATTTATAAAGAGCTGTTGATGCACATCAAGGGACCTGGGTTCAAATCTCACATCTGATGCTTAACACCCAGGTGATGCTGGGCAAGTTACTTAACCTTCCCAGGTCTCAGTTTCCTGATCTGCAAAATGGGAGAGGGAGAGAGATGGACTAGTTAACCACAAGGCTCTGAGGTCCCTTCCAGATGTTATAGTCCTGTGCTCTTTGAAGAAGGTGGGGAGGATGACATGGTTAGACCTACACTTTAGGAAAATTACCTTAGTAGCTGAGTGGAGGATGACTGATGGGAAGAGACTTAAGCAGGTAACAAGTTAGAAGGCTAGTGCTGAAATCCCAGCAAGAGGTGATGAGGGCCTGAATTAGGATTATGGATCTATGAGCAGACAGAAGGGGTTTATATTAGAGATGTCAGGATTTGGCAGCAGATGTAGGCTGAGTGAGAAAGAGGAGTCAAGAATGACACTGAGGTTGGGGACCTCGGTGAGTTAGAGGTTGGTGGTACTCTTGTTCATAATGGGGATGTGCATAACTAGGCTTAATTTTGGATGTGTTGAATTTTAGATGCCAATGCGACTTCCATTTCATGATGACCATAAAAGTCTGAACATGGGTATTGGCATTGGGAGACCATTTTTCTTTCAGACTTAAAACAGAGAAAGTTTAAAATCTATTTCTCTAGTTCCCAAAAGAATTTTGGTCTTTTCTTGGAGTCAAGAATGCCTGAGTTCAAATCTAACCTCAGATACCTACTAACTGTGTGATCCTGGGTGAGTCATTTAACTTGTAAAAATAGAGCTAATAATACTTTCCACCTGCCAGAATCACTGAGAATATCAGATGAGATAATAATTGTGATGGCACATAGTAAGTACTCTATAAATGTTAGCTAATATTATTATTTCCTCTACCTTCCCCACTCTCAGTAATCTCTGATCTCATCCCAAAAGTGAGCATACCTTCTACACTTTTTTGGCCTGACCCCTGTTGACAGCTCTCTTGCCTTCTGCTCGTTTGTTACTTAGCTGGCTGGTAGATCCATGGTCCACAGTAGGTCATTTGTTTTTCCATGCCTGGCTTTCATCAAGTCACTTTTTGGAAACTATAGATTAAATAATAAAGAACCAGACTAGTTCCACAGGCAGGTAATAGTTCCTGTTTATTTAAAAGCAGTGCTTAAGCTCATGACTGTTGACGTACATTTTTCTCTCCTTTGCCCAGGAAATCAGCTTTTATAAGGTCATTGACTATATCCTTCATGGGAAAGAGGACATCAAAGTAATACCGTAAGTTTCTAATGGAAGCATATGAGCCATAGGAGGGGATTCTCCAGGGTCAAAGAGGCAGCCTATACATGCTGCCATATATAATCCATGTCAATGAAAGAAAAAAAGAAGGGAGGGGTTTATTGATGGCAGTATCCTACAAAGGGTATGAAGAAAAGCAAGACACAGTGTGTACATTGCAAGGGTTTTTGCCTTTTTTGGTGTCACGTATCCCTTTGGCAGTCTGGTAAAGTGTATGAAAACAGAATATTACAGAGAAGACCAATTATGCTGAAATATAGTTATCAAAATTTTTTTTAAAAAATAAGCTCACACACCCCAGGATAAGAATCTCTGCATATAGAATTCTGGACTTGGAATCAGGAGGACACAGATTTGAATCTAACCTCTAATACTTATTAACTGTGTGACCACGGGCAAATCATTTAACTTCTAGACTCAGTTTCCTGATTAAATGAGGTTAATAGTACCTTTAGTACTCACTTCACAGGGTTGTTTTAATGATTGGGTAAAATGTGTGTAAGCTTTTTGTTTTTTCCTTTGACTAGGAGTGGGGGGCGCGGCTATAATCAGGGGGATGTTTGTGTCTAAAGCTTTGATTTCAATGGCATGGAGATCTTCATCTTAATGTACAGTCTTAGAGAGTTGGACCACTGAAAGCCACTGAGGTCAGTGAAAGGTTAAGTCACCTGCCTATGGTCACATAGTATATATCAGAGGTATGACCTGAGTCCAGATCTCTCTGACTACTATAAGGGTATCCCCCTCTCTATTACTACCGCCGCCATCACTACTACTACTAACTAGCTAGCATTTATATAACACCTACTATGTGCCTTACTTAGCACTTTGCAATTATCATTTCATTTGATTCTCAAAGCAACCCTGATGGGGGTGGGGATAAGTATTTTTGTTACCATCACCATTTTACAGTTGAGGTAACTGAGGCAGAGGTAAAATGATTTGCCCAAGGTCACACAGCTAAGTGACTATGGCTAGATTTGAACTCAAGTCTTCCTGACTATAAGCCCAGTATTCGATCTACCACCTAGCTCCCTCAGGCTGCCTTCCTTGCAAAGCTTAAACAACTCTACATATGTCAGCTATTATTATTTCTTCGAAGCATTTTAATTATTTAATTAACATTAATTATTTAAGCCAGACAGAGGCCATCAGTTGGGAAGATATCATTTAGGACAACCTTCCTCATTTTACAGACAGGAAAACTGAGGCTCAGAGAAGGGACTAGCCCAAAGTTCAACATTTTAAATCATTTAATAGCCTAAAGGCATGGCTGGCAAGCTCACCAGTTCTCAAAAGACACAAAGCAGGAAAGGTCTACTACCATATTGGATGATAGAATCCTGATCCAGATCAGATTACAACTGATGGGCCCAGGCTAACCAATCAAATGGAACTGAACAGAGTGAAATATAAAATCTTATACTTCGATTTCTCAAAGTATCACTACATCATGGATGGAGGCATTTTCTCTGATGATGTCGCTTGTAGCTCAATCATGCCAGTCTGTCCTGTGTTGCCCTTGTCCATGTCCTTGAGTTTTAAATATTGTTGTTGTTTGAATTAATTACAGATTTGGGATTATATATAAAAATGTCTAAAAATAAAAATTTTTTAAATCAATTACAGAAACACAGGATAGGGTAGGTGTAAGTAGAACATAATTCATGTGAAAAAAAGGCCCTGGGGAGTTTAGCAGTGCAAACTCAAAATGAGTCAGCAGTTTGACATGGCAGCCAAAAGAACTATTGTTATGTTACTTTTACTTTGAATGAAGTCAAGTGTGCAGAAGGAGGGAGCACCTAGGTGGCACAGTGCCCAGCCCGGAGTCAAGAAGACCTGAGTTCAAATATAGTCTCAGATCTTTATCTGACTGTGTGAGCCTGGACAAATCATTAATCCTCTTTGCCTCAGTTTCCTTATCTGTAAAATGATCTGGATAAGGGAATGGCAGATCATGCCAGTATCTTTGCCAAGAAATCTCCTAATAGGCTCATGAAGAGTCAGACACAACTGGAACGACTAAACAGCAAAGTGTAGGATGAGGAAGGGAAGTGTCTCTATGAGCATCGGTGACATTATTGCTTTCAAAATTCATCCATTATCTAACATTTGTCCATAAGGTACCTCATTTGTCCTCACACAATCTGGGGGAGGCTGCCTGTAGTTTCTCCACACTTTTCAGGTCTCAGGATACATGGTCAAGTACACTGGGAAATCAGCCAGTCCATCCATTTATGTGGCTCTCTCCTTTCCCTTACTGATTACCCCCACCTTGCTTCTAAGCCTGATCTCTTCACTTGGCTATAATTCCCTCTGCCTGGGATCAGACTTTGGATCCAAGCATCCTAACAACCAGTCTGTGACCATTACTCAGATTTCCCTCCCTCCAGAAAGAAGAGGAGGTATCCTATTTCTTTGCCTTCTCTGTCTCACACCAGAGCACACCTTTATACTACACTGAGTACAGAATCCAAAGGCAGAGTTTAATAATTGCCTTGTCATTTACTTGCTGTGTGACTTGGGACCTCAGCTGTCTTCTCTGTAAAATTAAAAGGTTGGGCTAGGTTATTTCCAAATGGCGTTCTAGTGCTAAGGTTTTACAACTCTGAAATTGAATCTAATCAAATTGAATAGTAATAATTACTTGCCTCTAGAGCTCTTTTTACCCAAAATTTTTTCATAGCGGTCATTCCAACCAATTTTCACATCAGGAAAGGGATAGACACTTTGCCTTACCTTCCTCACCTATGTGATGTGAACATTAATTGGAATGACTGATGTTAGAAGCATTTTGGGGAAAAAATAGTTCTAGAATTGTAAGTAATTATTTGACACATCGGGAGATAGAATTTTCAAGAGCTTGTGACTTTCCTTAGGGACAAACCTAGCAAGATAGACCTTAAACCATGTTACCTTACCTCCTGCATTGATCCCCAAAGGGTTCTCCCTATGCAGTGTCAAACCCATTGGGTCACTGGCAAAATGGCACGTTGGAGGCAGCATTGTTTTTAGTTTGTTTTACATTTATTGATAGGATTTCTTTTTTATATCATCTTGATTTCTAAATAAGTCCATCCATTGCTCTATCCAGAGAGCCATCCATATAATGAAGAACATAGGAGAGAAAGAAATTATTTCAACAAAACTAACCAACACACCAACCAAGTCTGATGGTTTATGTAATTTCATACCAACAGTATCTCAGCCCCCCATCCTGAAATAATTAGAAAATTTTTTTCCTCTGAGCTCCTATCAGTAACATTTTAAAGATTATGGGGAAAGGAGGAAATGTTAGAAGACAGGAGAAGGACAAATATCTTGATTTTCAAAATAGAGAATAGAAACATCTATAATCGATAGACCAAGGAATGCTTTTTAGTCCTGGGAAAATTCGCAAATGGATCGTTATAGAAAAGATTGTCAAACATCTTGAAGGTAATCAATGACTCCAAAGAGTCAGAGTAGCTTTGTTAGGAACAAATACATCATGTCATATTAATCTCATTTTCCCCCACCTTTTTTTTTTTTTTTTGGACAGAAGTACTAAACTAGTAGATGAGGGAAATTCTATGGGTAGAGTTTACCTAGATCTTACTAAAGTTTTTGATAAAGTATCTCATATCATCCTTGAGGAGAAAACAGAGAAGTGGATGAAACAACCAATGAGAAGATTCAGAACTGGTTGAATGGTTGCACTTCAAGGGTCATTGTTAATGGTTTAGTGGTAACATGGCAAGGGGTATCTGGTGGAGTGCCCCAGGAATCTGGGCTTGATTCAATATTGTTCAACATTTTTTATCAATGACTTGGTTAGATCAGTTTCTTGGATGGCATGTCCATCAAATTGGCATATGAAAGAAAACTAGAAAGGATAGCTAACCCACTGGATGATAGAATCAGGACACAAGGACCCTGAAAGGCTAGAACTTAGGTATCACATATAAGGCACATGGCCCACATCACTGGGGAATGCACCCTAAACCAGACTGAAATGTAGATGTGAAATATTTAGTAAAATATATATAAATATAATAGAATATAGATAATGTCAATATGTGGTTTTCTAAGTCAATATGCATTTATAATACTCTGTGGTGAGATTTACTTTGGGGCTTACTCATTGGAAGTGTTTGTTTGACTAGATGAGACTCTGGTTAGCCACTAAGGAGCCCCCCTCCAGTTTTGAAAATCCAGACGTTGTTGCTTCTCTCTCTGGTAACTATGTATGGATGTAATGGTCAGACAGTTGGATCTCTCTGTTGATCTGTGATGCATGTATTGCTTATGATCAGACAGTTGGAAACCCTGTCTGTTGGTCTTTATTTCTCTGTTTGTATTTTCTCAGTTGGTATATATGTTTGGTTAAAATGATTGTTGACCCCTCAAACGTTGCTTTCCTTTTAGAAAAGCAGATCTAAGAACCTGTACAGCAGGCCCTCCTGTATATGTCAGTGTCCTTGCTGTTACAAAGACTTGAACCCAGATCTTGCTGACTCCAAGGCTGGCTCTCTATTCATTATACTATACTATCTCTCAGTAGCAGTACTGTTATTCCCTCCACTAAATAAACATTGAAGACTCAGAATCTGAGACAAAATTGCTAAGCTTATCCATGTGCTGCTACTATACCTGGATATAGTTAAAATCATGCCAAGATAAACATGGATATGCTATACAAAATATTTAGAAAAATGATTTAGTGGGCATGTTGTCTATCACATACAACTGTTTCAGTATCACATTACTGAGATATTTAAGGGGAAGCCTGTCGCATTCAAGATAACATGCCACCAAAAAAAAGTCAGTTGGAAAATAGCCACTTCTAGTTAAGAGAATAGAGGTATTTTCAGCTAGAAGAAAAAAAAAGAGTAAAAGAGGAAGGAAAAGTACTGCACTAGTGGTTTTATCTGAACTCCAAACCAAAAGAGAAGTCAATGTCTGCTTTTTCTTTTATAGGAATCCGCCTCCTGACCACTGGGCTTTGGTTAGTGGTCTCCCAACATATGTTGCCCAGAATGGCCTGGTGAGTGTGGGGTTGAGATGAAGGGACACCACTCTCCAAAAGGAAGATGACTTGGGATCAGAGTGGGCCAAGTGATGGGAAGAGCTTCCCACTCTCCCAGGAATTGAGATTGAATGAATAGGGGGCAGGGTGGGCAAGGATGTGGTTGCTCTCGCTCCCCAGGCCTCTCTCAAGGGACATGCAGTTTCATCTTGTTCCTCTTTGTGGTTTACAGATTTGCAATATCATGAATGCTGCTTCAGAAGACTTTTTCGATTTCCAGGTATGCCATTTTTCTCTTCTCCAGGAAAGAAATACGTGATGATTGTTTTTCTAACAGGAAAGTCAGGATGATCTTTGTGAGAGGTAACCTGGAGACAACACTATTGCGAGATTATGTCAACAGAGTGGGGAAGCATAATGCTAGGAGCTGGCAAGTGAGTCAGGTCTCCTAAGGTTCCTAGCTGCTCTCAGTATCATTATTTTTCTAGTTCTAGCTTATTGTGTGTGAATCTGATAGTACTGAATGACTTTTTTGTATGATGTAGTGGAAAGAACCCTGGATTGGGAGTCCAGAGACCCGGATTAAATATTCTTGGTGCAACAATTATGTAGACAACTCACTTGTCCCAGTATGGCTTTCAATTTCCCTCTCAACCACATCCTTCACACATCTGCCAAACTGATGTTAATAAAACACAGGTCTGGTTATGCCTCTCCTTTACTCAAGCATTTTCAGTGACTTCCTATTGCCTGGAGGACAAAAATACAACCTCTTCTCTTTGATATTCAAAGCATTTTTTAATATGACTCCAATGTATCTTTCTAGACTGACTTCATAAACTCCTTCTTCCCCTTATCCTCTCCTACCATTCATTCCCCATTTCAAATTGGCCTATTTTCTGTTCATGGATATGGCACTCCACCTTCTATCTCATTGCCTTTGTTATAGTGCACTATGTCTGACTTTTCATGACCCCATTTGGGGTTTTCTTGGCAAAGATACTGGATCGGTTCACTATTTCCTTCTCCAGCTCATTTGTAGATGAGGAGACTGAGTTAAGTGGCTTGCCCAGGGTCACAGAGTTAGTAAGTGTCTGACAAAGGATTTGAAAATGAGTGTTTCTGACTCCAGGACAATGCTAGATCCACTGTACCACTTTGCTGCCTCGTCTTTGCCTTAGCTCCAATACCAAAAGGATCTTCTCTTCTCACCTCTGCCAAGGCTCAGTTCAAACGCATCTCCTGTAAGACATCTTTCCGGATTCCCCCAGTTGTTAGTATTCTGCCCTTACCAAAAACGAAAGGAAGGAAGGAAGGAAGGAAGGAAGGAAGGAAGGAAGGAAGGAAGGAAGGAAGGAAGGAAGGAAGGAAGGAGGGAAGGAGGGAGGGAGAGAGGGAAGGAAGGAAAGAAGAAAGGAAGGAAGGAAGGAAGGAAGGAAGGAAGGAGGGAAGGAAGGAGGGAAGGAAGAAGGAAGGGAGGAAGGAAGGAGGGAAGGAAGGAAGGGAGGGAAGGAGGGAGGAAGGGAGGAAGGAAGGAAGGAAGGAAGGAAGGAAGGAAGGAAGGAAGGAACGAAGGAAGCAAGGAAGGAGGGAAGGAAGGAAGGAGGGAGGGAGGAAGGAAGGAAGGAAGGAAGGAAGGAAGGAAGGAAGGAAGGAAGGAAGGAGGGAAGGAAGGAGGGAAGGAAGAAGGAAGGGAGGAAGGAAGGAGGGAAGGAGGGAGGGAGGGAAGGAAGAAAGGAGGGAAGGAAGGAAGGAAGGAAGGGAGGAAGGAAGGAGGGAGGGAGGGAGGGAAGGAAGAAAGGAGGGAAGGAAGGAAGGAAGGAAGGGGGAAGGAAGGAAGGAAGGAGGGAAGGAAGGAAGGAAGAAAGGAAGGAAGGAAGGAAGGAAGGAAGGGAGGGAAGGAGGGAGGAAGGGAGGAAGGAAGGAAGGAAGGAAGGAAGGAAGGAAGGAAGGAAGGAAGGAAGGAAGCAAGGAAGGAGGGAAGGAAGGAGGAGGGAGGGAGGGAGGAAGGAAGGAAGGAAGGAAGGAAGGAAGGAGGGAGGGAGGAAGAAGGGAGGGAGGGAGGGAGGGAGGAAGGAAGGAAGGAAGGAAGGAGGGAGGGAAGGAAGGAGGGAGGGAGGGAGGGAGGGAGGGAGGGAGGGAAGGAAGGAAGGAAGGAAGGAAGGAAGGAAGGAAGGAAGGAAGGAAGGAAGGAAGGAGGGAAATTGCATTCTATCGTTTTGCCTATGTTTTAAAGTTTACTTATCCTAGTGCATGTTTTTCTCTTCAGTAAAATGTGGGCTCTTTGAAAGTAGAGACTGTTTTGTCTCCCCAGTGGTCAGCAAAATGCCTAACCTAATAGACCTAAATAGATATTTTTAAAACCTTAGTTGAATTTCTTTCTCTGAAAAGAAGAGTAGTATGGATTAAACTGTCTAGGTGCTACCTATTCTTCTAGCTCTAAAATTCAGTGAGTATTCAGACATTATAGGGTCTGACCTAGATTTGCAGATGAAGAGCTGTAGAAAATGATAAAGAAATAGAGAATTCAATGGACCATTGCTGACTTTCTGAATTTTATTTTTTTAGTTTTTTTATACTATAATGATGTTCCAAGAAACCCTACCCCTGCTCCAGTTGAATCTTCCCATGTGACAAAGAAAACATTAAGCAAAACCCAACCATTAGAGTTATCTTATCTGATAGGTTAATGGGTGTTTATTGATTGACTCATCAGTCCCACAGTCTCTATGGAGACAGGAAAAGTATGTTTCATTGCCTGTTCCAGTGGCCCTCTAAGGGTGTGCCCCAAGTTTCACTGGGTACACCTTGAAAGCTCTTCCCACACTCCTAAGATTTCTATGCTCCCCATCTTCCCCAGCTGTTGTCTGTGGCCTGTTGTGAATGTCATAATAACAGCTGTATCCATGGAGGTGCAGAGCCTTCTGAGTCCCAGGTTAGTAAAGGAAGAGGAGAATGAGGAGAGGAATCCCAAGAGCCAGATAATGCCCTGACTCTTTTGCCATGTGAAACATTCAGTTTGCTTTGTGTCATGGACAACAAGAAGTCACTTAATTCAATAAATCTGACTTCAGCTAGGTGGTGCAGTGGATAGACCTAAATACTAGCTAGATGACCTCTATTTGCCTCAGTTTCCTCAACTGTAAAATGTGGATAATAATAGCACCTACATCCCAAGGTTGTTGTCAATATCAAATGAGATAATCATTGTAAAGCCCTTAGCACAGTTCCTGACACAATGAAGTCCCATTATTATATAAATATGTCATTTTTATATTTGTGCTGATTTCCAATCAGTCCTAAGTGCCAAATCCTTTCACATCTTTGGGGTCTGTCTGAGATTACTTGATTAAAAAAAAAGAGATTTTTTTGGGGGGGAGGTGGAGATAAATTACTTGCCACAGCATGGGATAAGTGAGGATAGTTCATACAAATTTTTTTTTATCAGAACTGCTTGTCCTTGTGAATGAGGACAGCTAAAGACAGTCACCTCAAGATTGTACCGAGCTATCGTTTTAGGGCTCACCTACGTGCTTTCCTTTTTAATGGAGAGGGAAGCGTGCCTGATTTTTTTTTCTTTGATTATTGTATTTTAGGTTTGGGACAGATCTTTATAAGCAGCAAAGCAGGAATAAGCCTGAAAGAATTTGATAAAACTTTGTTGAATTTGTATAATTGTGTGGTAGGGAGGAGTGTAAGTTTCTGATCCATCAATCCATGGAAAGTCTGGACCCACACAAAAGACTTAATCTGAGAAGTGTCTTAGAACTGAGCACCATGAATGTTAGGCAGACTCCAGGTGCAAAGTGCTGGGGAAGGCAAACAAGAGGAGAGCTAGTGGGGCCTCCCCAGTTCTGCAGAGAACTATCCAGAATTAAGGTTTTAGACTAATTTCTGGCACATTGTTGTGGCTTATCCTTTGTTCTCGAAGAGGACCATGACATCAGGGAGGTGATGCCATGACATGCAAGTGAACTGGATTTAAGTGAGGGAGAGCTGTGCAAAGTCACCAGCCTCTCTCTCCTCCAGAGCCATCTGGGTCCAGTGGCAGGATATAGATCAGGACGATTGGAGATGGCCCTGGATGCAGTGGGAGACCTTGGCCTTTTTAAGCTAAGGTCCATCTCAGTTTGACTAAGGCAATGGCCATTCATTGATTAAGGCTACATAAGAAATGAGGCAGAGAATGGCCTCTTTATCTAGTCAAAAAAAACCCAAAAAACAAAAAAACAATCTGGGAGGGGAAGATGCTCAGGGTTTCTGGTCAAAACAGAAACAATTTCTGTTTATATTCACCATGAGTAAATCAGGGCCTAAAGACCAAGTGGTTACAGAAATGCTTAACTGGAAGCATGAATTTAAGGAGAATTGATCTGGGATGCTCTCTAATCAACCTGATGAACGTTCATCTGGGGTTTATTAATACAGAGTTCCTATAAAGTATGGACATGGCCCAGAACAGGACAAAGGGCAGCTCCATGTTGGGTCACAGTAACTGAGGCTAGACTAAGATGAATGGGTGACTTGGGAGCCACACCTTGGCACCTCCTAAGTGACAGATTTCAGAAACTGGGGCTGTCTCCAAAGTGATTTGATTGGCTGGGGCTCACAGAAGGACAGACTCTAGTAAGAGAAAGCCCTTCTCTATACTGGTCTATATAAAAGAATTAAGAGAGAACTCTTCGTTTTTTCTCCTTTTTTGGGATTACAGGCCAAAGTATAGTGCAGGCAAAAGCTGCACACAATACAGTCTACTTTGGGGCAAAAGCACATGGGCATTACATGTGCTTACCCATAGTTGTTTCTAAGCACAGTTCAGAGACTCAAGATAGAATCATGGACTTTCTAAGCCCAAGATATGGTAGCAGTTGGGGCAATGATAGAGATTAAAGGGTTTCTGCATGAGCATATGGCAAAGGCTGGCATGTATTTGACCATGTGATTGGACAGGGTCTGTAGATTTTGGTTTCCTAGATAACATGTACGTATTGTCCTTTTCTCTCTGAGTGAGTTCATAAGGTCATTTATTATTTGCTAAATTGGCAGTATACCATTAAATTATTGAGTTGGGAAGGACCTTAGAAAATCAACCATTTATTTCAGTTGCAAATTGACTAGAGCAGTGACACCCAGACAACCACCAAGCACTTTGTAATTGAAAAATACTGAGGAGCTAACCTGCAACATCCAAATTTGGTCTTTATCTATTGGTTTTCATTAAAAAAGGAACTAATCAGATTTTAGCATTCCCATGATGATGTATAACAAACACAATAGGGCAGATATTTGGGGTTCCAAATTTTCTCCCCCTTTATCCCCCCTCCCCCACCCTCCCTTCTCTTGTCCCCATCTTCTCTTTTGTCCTATAGGGCCAGATGACTTTCTATTCCCCATTAACTGTATTTCTTATTTCCTAGTAGCAAGAACAATACTAAACAGTTGTTCCTAAAACTTTGAATTCCAAATTCTCCCCATCCCTCCCACCCTACCCTTTCCCTTTGGGAAGGCAGGCAATTCAATATAGGTCATATCTGTGTAGTTTTATTCCTTCCTTTAGTTGAATGTGATGAGGGTAAACTTCATGCTTTTTTCTCAGCTCTCCTCTTTTTCCCTCCACTAAAAAGTCTCCTGCTTGCCTCTTGAATGAGATATAATCTACCCCCTTCCATTTTACCCTCTTTCTTCCCACTACATTTCTCTCTCACCATTTACCTTAATTTCTTTTAAGATATGGTCCCATCCTATTCAATTCACTCTGTGTTCTCTGTCTCTGTATGTGCGTGCATGTGTGTATGTGTATGTGCATGCGCACATGTACATGTGCGTGTGTGTGCGTGTGTGTGTGTGTGTATGTCTGTGCATGGTCCCACCAACTACCCGGATACTGATACTTTTTAAGAGTTACAAATATTGTCTTGCCATGTAGGAGTGTAAACAGTTCATCCTTGGTAAGTCCCTTATGACTTCTCTTTGCTGTTTACTTTTTTTTTTTTTTTTTTTATTTATTTATTTATTTATTTTACATTCATTTTCACAAATTTTTGGGTTCCAAATTTTCTCCCTTTTTCTCCCCTCCCCCCCACCCCAATACCCCAAGCAATCTCATTTTCCCTATCTCCAATCTGTCCTCTCTTCTGTCATCCCTCCCTTCCCTTGTCTCTATCTTCTCTTTTCTCCTGTAGGGCCAGATGACTTTCTATTCCTCATTAACTGTATGTCTTCTTTCCTAGTTGCAACAGCAATACTAAGCAATTGTTCCTAAAACTTTGAGTTCCAAATTCTCCCCATCCCTCCCTCCCCACCCATTCCCTTTGGTACGGCAGGCAATTCATTATAGGCCATATCTGTGTAGCTTTGCAAATGACCTTCCTGATAGTCGTGTTGTGTAAGACTAACTGAATTGCCATCCCTCCTCACCTGCCCCTCATTGTTTCTCTTTGATCCTGTCCCTCCCCAAGTGTTGACTTTCAATTACTCCCTCCTCCCTTTGCCCTCCCTTCCATCATCCCCCCCCCAATATCTCCTTCTCCCCCGCTTTCTTATACTGTAAGATAGGTTTTCATACCAAAATGAGTGTGCATTTCACTCCTTCGTTTAGTCAAATGTGATGAGGGTAAACTTTTGTTTGTTTGTTTGTTTGTTTGTTTGTTTTTTTCTTCAGCTCTCCTCTTTTTCCCTCCACTAAAAACATCTCCTACTTGCCTCTTAGATGACATATAGTTACCCCCTTCCATTTCTCCCTCTTTCCTCTCACTACATTTCTCTCTCATCATTTACCTTAATTCCTTTTAAGGTATGGTCCCATCCTATTCAATTCAATCTGTGCTCTCTGTCTCTGCATGTGAATGCATGTGTGTATGTGTGTGCATGCGTGTACATGTGTATGTGTGGTCCCACCAACCACCCAGATACTGAAAAGTTTTAAGAGTTAGAAATATTGTCCTTCCATGTATGAATGCAAACAGTTCATTTCTGGTAAGTCCCTTAATACTTCTCCTTGCTGTTTACTTTTGCATGCTTCCTCTCATTCTTGTGTTTGAAAGTCAAATTTTCTTTTCAGCTCTGGTTTTTTCATCAAGAATGCTTGAAAGTCCTCTGTTTCATTGAAAGACCATATTTTCCCCTGAAGTATTATACTCAGTTTTGCTGGGTAGGTGATTCTTGGTTTGAGTCCTAGTTCCTTTGACTTCTGGAATATCCTATTCCATGCCCTTTGATCCCTTAATGTAGAAGCTGCTGGATCTTGTGTTATCCTGATTGTATTTCCACAATACTGGAATTGTTTCTTTCTAGCTGCTTGCAATATTTTCTCCTTGACATAGGAATTCTGGAATTTGACCACAATGTTCCTAGGAGTTTCTCTTCTTGGATTTCTTTCAGGCAGTGATCAATGGGTTCCTTCAATACTTATGTTGCCCTCTGGTTCTAGAATATCAGGGCAGTTTTCCTTGATAATTTCATGAAAGATGATGTCTAGGCTCTTTTTTTGATCATGGCTTTCAGGTAGTCCCATAATTTTTAAATTGTCTCTCCTGGATCTATTTTCCAGGTCAGTTGTTTTTCCCATGAGATATTTCACATTCTCTTCCATTTTTTCATTCTTTTGGTTTTGTTTTGTGATTTCTTGGTTTCTCAGAAAGTCATTAGCCTCCATCTGTTCCATTCTAATTTTGAGAGAACTATTTTCTTCAGTGAGCTTTTGAACCTCTTTTTCCATTTGGCTAATTCTGCTTTTGAAAGCATTCTTCTCCTCATTGGCTTTTTGAACCTCTTTTGCCAATTGAGTTAGCCTATTTTTCAAGGTGTTATTTTCTTCAGCATTTTTTGGGGTCTCCTTTACCAAGGTATTGACCCATTTTTCATGCTTTTCTTGCATCTCTCTCATTTCTCTTCCCAGTTTTTCCTCCACCTGTCTAACTTGATTTTCAAAATCCATTTTGAGCTCTTCCATGGCCTGAGCCCACCAGACATCCACTTCAGATGTCTGGGATACAGAGGCCCTGACCTCCACGTCTTTCCCTGATGGTAAGAATTGTTCCTTGTTATCAGAAATGAAAGGCGGGAACATCTGTCTCCCAAGAAAGTAGCTTTCTATGCTCTTATTTTTCTTCCCTTTTCTGGGCATTTTCCCAGCCAGTTACTTGACTTCTGAGATTCCTCTCCACCCCCACCTAGAGCTGCCCAGTTAGTGCTTGGGGTCTGAGATTCAAATGCTGCTCCCCAGCCTCAGGGCTTTTAGCGGTGGGCGGGGCTTCTATTCAATGTGAGCTTAAGTTCTGGTGCTCAGGTGGGGGCAGGGCCACCTCTCAGCCTCAGTTCCCTCAGGGGGTTTATGCAGAGACCTTTGGTAATGGCCCCGAGCTCCTGCCTGCTGCTCTGGGAGCCCCTGGCCGCCCCTGCCTCTGCCTCTGCCTCCCAAGGGGGCCCGAGTCACGGAGACATCCCGCTCCCCTCTCGGCCAGCCCAGAAGTCTCTCTCACTGACCTGTAGCGCCTGTGGGTGGAGGGACCTCCGCAGCCGGAGGTTCCATCCCTGAAGCCTGCTCAGATCTGCTTTTCTGGGGCCGCGGCCAGGGCAGCACAGGGGTGGGCTCAGCTGTCCGGTGCGCGACGGACCCCTGGGGACGGCTTTCCAGGGCTCTCTGGAACGGAAATCTCTTCCACTGTGTTTCTGTGTGGCTTGCAGTGCTCCAGAATTTGTGGGAATTCTTTTTACAGGAAATTTATGGGCTGTGGGTTCGGAGCTAGAATACCTGAGTCTTTCTACTCCACCATCTTGGCTCCTCCCTGGGAATTTTTTTAAATCCTTACATTGCTATGAAGTTCCAAGTCTACCAGAAAAAGCTCTCACACACTGTGGTCGTTGCTGTGCACAAACCTCTCCTGGTTCCACTCCTTTCACTCAGCATCAGAAAGTCTTTCCAGGCCTCTCTAAAGTCTTCCTGGTCATCATTTCTTATAGCACAATAGTATTCCATTACATTCATATACCGTAATTTATTCAGTCATTCACCAGTTGATGGGCATTCCCTTGATTTCCAGTTTTTGACCACCAAAAGGGGGCTGCTATAAATATTTTTGTACATGTGGGATCCTTTCCCAAAAAAATGTTAGATCTTGAAGAGATTTTTGAATATGCAACTGACAGTGTAGGCTAGGACTGATTACTATAAAATAATTGAAAAGAGAGCTTTCCTTTTTTTCCTCTTCTTCCTGGTTGGGATAATTGACCAGAATGTATAGTAAGTCCTGACTCAGATTCTTAACTCATTGTATTACACAGTCAATTCTGAAGACTTGAATGGTGATGTATGTGGGGATGTACATATATGGGGGGGAGGGGTGAGGAAGAGTTTGGAAGGTTGGGGTAGTCTGGAAAGTGAAGAGACTTTTAATGAGTTAGTAGAGTTTTTGTTCCACAGCTAGTTAATGTGCTAGGATCAGATCATTTGGTACAGGTAAAGAACCTTTGGTTTGGAGGCAGCAGACCTGAGACTTAGGTTCAAATTCCAGCTCACTACTAACTACCCTTGCGACCTTAGGCAAATCTCTTGCAACACTGGTTTCAGTTTCCTTATCTGTAAAATGAGAGAGTTGAACTAGTTAGCCTCTAAGGCTCTAAATTTAGGAAAATATGAATTTTTTTTATTAGATTCTGTAATTTACCTGCCAGGAATTCCCATGAACCTGCTTCTCCATGTATTGACACCAGCCCACTTCCCTGATAGCCTTTGGAATAAATTACTCTCCACATCTAGCTTGTAGAGAATTTTTCTATGGTCTTGAATTGGATACATAGTCATAGACTTTGACTAGCGAGTAAAATGAGCAAAATCCAACATGGTCTGATCCAGATCAATTGGATAATTCTTGAATTCAGTTGAGTGATTCCTGACATTGGTCTAATGACCTCTGCAAACAAGTATGGGAGTAACCATAATATTATTCCTTGCTTTATATAGAAAGAACCTCTGGATGAATCTGGATGGATGATTAAAAATGTGCTCTCGATGCCCATAGTCAACAAAAAGGAAGAAATCGTTGGAGTGGCTACATTTTACAATCGAAAAGATGGAAAGCCCTTTGATGAAATGGATGAAACTCTTATGGAGGTATATCTCTCCACTATTCCTGTCCCCTCTTCTCCTTTTCTGTGCCTTTTCTGTAAATGGCCAGGAAGAGAGTAGTTGGCAGCAAAATAGACTCAGGAGGCAGACTATTGTGACCCTGCAGAACAATCCCGCATCTACTTGAGGGGAAGGAAGAGGGCTGGAACATATTGTACGGAAATGAAGAGAAAAATGATGATTTCGGCACAGGTAGGAGACTGTTTGATCTATGGACTGTAGAGAGACATCCGTATTAGGAAGACCTAATGTCCAGAACATGACAGGCTGGCCTGAGATGGGACCCATTCTGCTCTGGGGGAACATCTTAATAATGTGCCTCCTGAAATTTGCTGATCAGAATGAGCTTCCTAAGAGTGTATTAAAGGAAAGGCTCTCAGAAGTGAAGGTGAAAAAGGTGCCAGAGAAGGAAGAGGGGAAAGGATTGTGGTGTCTTTACCAGGAACAACCTGTGTTGCTGATTTCAGGGGAGGTCTTTGTCCCCCAAATATATTCTCCATCCCTATAAATCCTCACCCCCTTACACTGCCTGTTTTCACCACTATCACTACCATCTCCAATTTTCCCAATCAATGATTCAGTAAGGCTAAGAAGCAACCCCTTATGTAGCTAATTCAATTAATTCATACATATACATGGGGTACCAGGAGTTAGTATTAGTCTGTATAGCAGACAAAGAGGTGCTTTGGGACCCAGAGGGGGTCAGGGTTGAGGCTCCTGAGGGAGGAAAAGCTAGGGGACATCACAAAGCTTTGGGCAGCCAGGGGTAGCTTGCCATCACTGTGTGCTGGGTTAAATAAGAAAGATTAAGAACTCATTACATAAGTCACAATTCTGATGTACTGCCCCTCTAAGTCCCTCTCAATCTCCTTTCGTACTTCACCCCACCCACCTTCGAAAAAGAGTGACAGGTGAGAGTCATGGCAGGTTCTTTGATACCAGAATAGGCATTAGAGAAATTATTTCCCCTCCTCTCTGAAGTTGGTCCCCCCTTAAGAAACTCCTTGTTCCCATGAGAAACTTAACAATCATAAACTCTCAGTGTTTGAAAAGAAGTTAAAGGTCATCTAGCAGCACAACAGATATTTCCTCTACATCTCAGACAAGTGATCACCAAATTCCACTTGGAATTTGACCTAGTAATGGGGAACTCACTACTTTTGAAGGTAACAAACTCTAGTTTGGAATTCTAATTGTTGGAAAAAATTTTCCATAAATTGAAAAGCTCTTGAATAAACAAAGTTGATGATATAGTATGACAGTTTGATAAGAGGGAAAAATCTTTGTATTAAGTTTCCTAGATAACATAAGACCTAAAGCCATGTCCTCAGTACAGCTGAGGTCAAGGAGCACAATTTTCAAAATTGCAATTTATTATCAACCACATGAACCACTGCTCCAAATTATTAAAATTAAAAAGAAATGCTTATCAAAACAACCCTGAAGTTTTGCCTTCAGGAAATTGCAAAGATGACCCAAGGTTTACAAAAGTTAATGTTGGAAAGGTTTTAGAAACACAGGCACACTAACGTATTGTTGATAGAGCTGGGAATTAGAATAATCATTCTACAAAACAATTTAAATTATCAAATAATGTTGCTGAAATGCCCATACAATTTGACCCAGAGATCCCACTGCTAGACATATATTCCTAAAGAGATCATTGATGGAAAGAAAGCCTCTATATACATGAAAATATTTATAGTAGCACTTTCTGTGGTAACAAAGAACTAGAAACAATGTTCACTGGTTGGGGAATGGCTAAACAAATTATGGTATATAAATGTAATGTAATATTACTCTTAATTAAGAAACGATGAACCCTTCATTTTTGAGGGGGACCAGTGACATTATGGGTAACATCTTGACTTGTGAGTGAATTAGATTTAAGTGAGACAGAATTGGATTTAAGTGAGTCAGGGTTGTGCAAGTCCTCAGTCTCACTTTCTTCCTAAGTCATCAAAGTCCAGTGGCAGAACAAAAACAAAGAAAGTCACTTTTACTGGTGATGGCCCAGGATGCAGAATTAAGAAATGATGAACAGGATGAATATAGACATAGCATCACATTATAATAATTAGCTTATTTAACACAATGAGGCAGTAAAATGGCCCCTAAGCTCCACTCGGCTCTTCTCTTCAGCTTAGGGAGTTTATTTTAGATTAGAAGTTCTGAGTTTGCTCACAATCATTCCGCACCCTCCATTAGGACAATTGCTAATACCTAGGCAGAGTTTGGACTCTCCACCTAGACATATATTTATACTTAACTCTAGTTAACTCCAAGCCTTACTACTGTTGAAACATTTGGGTAACAAAATAGAAGATTATATTATATTGTCTCTGCATCAACAGGCCTTGGGAAAGTTAGAGAAAACATTTACTCTTACTTGGAGTTTTCCTTGGCTTTTGCTCTCCACTCTGAGAAGTCTGTGAAGTCAATGACTTCTCTTGATTCATCAAGTTGGCCACTGCTCAACCCTCCCTTTGTTCCAATCTTGCTCCAACTTCTGCAATATAGGTACTCCCTAGGTTTTTTTCTCCCTAGTTCTGGAAAAACTTCTTCCTTTTATGCTAATTGATTAGGATGTGACCCAGTATCTCATACAATAACCTTGATCCAAGGAGGGTCTATACATATAGGCCCTGTTCATACTCAGTTCAGAATGATCCAATCAAAATATGTTTGCATACCTAATGGAGGCACCAGAGTCAAGAGAGGTGGCTTTGAGTAACCATTTCACAGAAAAGCATAAAAGAACTAAAATAAATTGATGCAAAATGAAGTAAGTAAGCAGAGTCAGGATGATTATAAACAAGCAAACATATATATATATATAAATGAATAAGTAAATACATGCACACACATATATGTGTACATGTATACATATATGTGCATATATGTGTATATATACATGTTTTATATGCATACATACACACACACAATACCTGCAACAATGTCATTGAAAAAACAGCCACAAAGCAATCCGAACTTAATGTTGCTAAATTAATAAAGAGCAAATTTTGCTCCAAAAGAAGAGTTATGAAAAGATACTTCCTCTAACTCCATGGCAAAGATTCTCTGGGTGTGGAATATTGAATTTCATGTAAGATTTTTTTTTCAATGTTCTGATGGATTTTTTTCTCTTTCTTAAATTTTGTTGTTGTTTCTGTACAAGATGACTTTCTGAGAGTGGGAAGGAGAGGGGAAGGGAAAATCTAGGTGATATAAAGATGAAAGAAATAAAAATCTGTTTTTTAAAGGAAATTTTTCCTTTCATAAAACCACCATTTAGCTCCCTGTAATCTGAACCACCACCCTTCCTCTCCCCAATTTGGTCCTAGTTCTGGTCCTGCCTCTCTAGTGCCAAGCCAAACAATTCCTTTTTCACATGCCAGGCCTTCAAATGCTTCAGTGAGACAGAGATTCTAGTCTTTTCAACCATCTTGGTCACTCTTCTTAGGAGAGCCTATCACCATCCTTCCTACAATGAGGTACTTTGTGCTGGATAGTACACTCCATATGTGGACTGATCAGGGCCCAGGAAGTCTTCCATATTTGGCACTTTTATTATTGCAGCCTATATTCACGTTAGCTCTTTTGACTCCCAAAGGACACTGTGGAGTCACAATGAGATTCTGTAAAATCAGGCACTAGTCAAAAAGTGTGCACCTTTATGGAATCTGCATTGCTGGCCCTGGTGCCCTGTATACCCTCCAAGGTTACAACCCCATCCACAAGACATGGGGCTAACCATGTGACTCCTTTGCCCAGGAACTCAGCCTTCTCAGGGTGACTCTAGTTCTATAAGGTTGATTTTATAGGGCATGAACATACCTTTATAGTATCATAGATTTACTACTGGAAAGAACCAGAGGTCATCAAATTCAATTTCTTCCTTCTATTTTTTATATTTTTAACATTTTTATTGCCTTCCTTGGTTTTTATATCACTTTTGTGTTCAAATAGATCCTTCTTCTTCTACCCAGAAGTCCATCCTTTGTAACAAGGAAAAAAATGGTGAAATGTAATTCAGAAAAATGAAAAAGCACTTTAACCAAGTCTGATAGTACATGCAATATTATGCATCCATCATTCCCTTCCTCTGCAAAGAAAGATGGGAAATATATTTTCTCCTCTCTTCTTTAGGATTATTATTATTTTCTAAAATTCATTTCCTTCCTTCCTTCCTTCCTCCCTCCCTCCTTTCCCTCCTTCCCTCCCTCCCTCCCTTCTTTCTTTCTTTCTTTCTTTCTTTCTTTTTCTTTCTTTCTTTCTTTCTTTCTTTCTTTCTTTCTTTCTTTCTTTCTTTCTTTCTTTCTTTCTTTCTTTCTTTTTCTTCCTTCCTTCCTTCCTAACTTCCTTCCTTCCTTCCTTCCTTCCTTCCTTCCTTCCTTTCTTTCTTTCTTTCTTTCTTTTTCTGTCTGTCTGTCTTTCTGTTTTTCTTTCTTCCTACCTTTCCATTTACATTGATGTAATCATGTACTTTTTTTTTAGTATAATAGAGTGTGGTTGAGAGATTGGATGTGGTTAATATCATGGGCAAATCAGCTACTCATTCTTTAAGTAAGCCCCATTTTTGGATTATAGTGCTACCATTTTCCCATCATCTCCTTAACAATCCCCCAGGGGATTTCCCCTTAGTTTCCACTTCCTCTCTTAATGTGTCATATCTGTGGAGGAGTAAGACTGCCCAAAGTTAATTCCCTATGAGAAGAACTTCTGACTATTACCAAGAGTACTTCCACCATTAAAATCTGCTTTTCAGCAATACCTAAGATTAATGAGATTCATATGATTCGTATTTCTCTGCCATTGGGAAAATCACAAAAAATATTAATAAATCAAAACCCTTTGAGAATTATTTTCACTGGATTTAGAACCTCAGCTAGGGATAAGGTGATGTTATGGATTTTGATATGGGGGTCAGGCTTCTTGTCTCTTCTGTACCTATGTTTCACTATCTTTATCAAAAACCTTCTCTCCCATTTCACTAATAAAGACATACACTGTTACAAAAAAAAATTATGACTGATCATAGTTTTCTTGTAGTTTGGGGTGCTGGGAACTCCAAAATGTAAGGGTACAGAGGGTTCTGCCTGGAAAGAATTCAAGATTCCTAGTAAATCTTTGAATTTGGTTAGGGCCAGACTGATACTTATATACAAAAAAAAAAAAAAAAAAAAAAAAACAAAGGATCAGTGAAAATATCTTGATGGGAATAAGGTAAATTGCCAGAGGCAACAGTGACAGAGTCTAAATGCCTTCAGGAGTGGTAAGGGGGGGTGGTGGTGGGGCGCATCCAATTAAAGCAGTTAAATTGTCTGAGAGTCATAGTGAAAGAACTGCTGAAAGGACTATTGAGCATCTAGGTGGGCTGGGCTGGGGCTATATGCCTTAGGCAAGACTCCAGGGAATGAGTTGTATAGGAAAGTCGAGGGATTGGGTTGCTGAAATGTACGGGAAAATTCAGGGTCCAGATCCCATCACCCCATCCTACAAATGGGACCCCAAATCTTTTGATGTATGGGGTAAAGGTCTTGGCTTCTGCTGGCAAGGAATAGAGCTGTTCTGGCCTTGCTGGGTCTCATTCAAGCAGTCAGACTTCAGAACTTGGCTGATGCCAGGTCCACTGGGTTAAAGACCTTGGACTCAGTGGGAGGTTGGTATGCAGTCTGACCAGTCATCTGGAAGTTGATGGCCCGGAGGAGACAAATCTGTCCAGGAGGTTAAGCAAACAAGGCCCAACGGGCATAAAAGGAAAATGAACAGGAGGGGAAAGTGTGGGGGTAGTAGAGAAAGAAGCCAGGATCTCCAAGAAGATGATTTGCAGGCACTGAGGTTATCATGAATTTCTTGCATCCAAGTAGCCTTTTCCAAAATATGCTCTGTACGAATCTCTACCTGCCCAGAGCTGTTGATGTACATACAAGAGGTATTTGCTAGGGCAAATACACCCCCTCTAGAGGCAAGCAGGTAGTCTATTCTGTTATCTAGGACCACTTTTGCTAGGGAATCCAAAGATTGCTGGATTTCCTAGACATTATAAGCTTTCTCATTTGCCAGTTGATGAATGATATCTACAAGGTTAGAGAGAATGAGTTCATGTTGTAGGTGACTATATCAGGGCATGAGATGTTATACTCTCAGAGAACATTTCCCCAGAATCCATGGTTTGCCCTGTTCAAGGTAGAGGGCCTGGGCTTTGGAGCACTGAAAATAGAAAATGAGGGGTGCTAAAAGTCCTAGGGTGCACACCCCAAAGTTCTTGTAAGGTGTTAAGCATTGGTGTCCAGGATAGTTCTGGGGTCTTGCCATGTGGTGGCATTTTGTTTCATCTCTTACCCAGAAGCTTTGGTATTTGATTCACCGATCCCATAATGGAAAGGAGATGGAAGGTCAGACTCCTTGTGAAGGAAGGGCTATAGGGTGCAGGCACTGGGGAGGTGAATTTGGCTGCAAGGCTGGAGGATCCAGCTGGTAAGGGGAAAGATTTTCATGCCAGGAACTGTGAGGTTCTGGGTAGGAGTCAACTGGCACAGAGGGAGGAAGGTGGGAGAAACAGCCAGAGCAACAACAGGAGAGGGCAGAGAAGGGGTAGGGGCATCCGGATAGGGTGAGGAGGAGCAGGGGCAGCAGGAAGGGCAGGGGGTAACAGGAGGGGGTGGGTAAGGGGCGTGAGGAGTGGGAAGGGGATAGGGAGAAGGGAAAGGAGACAAGATGGAAATGAGAAAGGAGGTGTCAGAGGAAAAGCGAAGGGGAACAAGGGAGCCTTGAGGAGAAGCAAAGACCAGGGGAGGGGAGGGGAGGAGAGGGGGAAGGGAAAAGGGGGCAGTGTAGATGACCTAGGGGCTAAAGCTCTGGAGGCCATAAGAAGGGGATCATCTAAGATATCAAGTTTGTTCCCATTCCCCTTTTGTGAGGTGTCTCTAGCTACATGCATCTTCCAGTTTTTCTGAAGAGTGGGTTCTTGTAAGAGAGCTATGAAACCTAGGACATATGGTATTTCCATCTATTTCCCTTGTCAGTAGCAATATAAAGCTAGCTGTAAGAGAGTATTGTATTTCAAAGATCCAAAACCAGATCATGTTTCTTGGTCCTCCAGGTGACACTAAGGATAAGTTGTGTTGCAAAAGAACACAAGTTATTTCTTTTTGAGGTCTTGAGAGAAACTGAACTTTTTCTATTTCTTTAAGACAACCCAGGAATGAATTTTTAGGAATTGCAAAAGACAGGCCCATTTTTGCCTGTAAACTGCAAGACATCAAAAAGCTCCTGTAGTATTCCCAGTTCCCTAGCTGTCCAGAGAATTCAAAGAATTAGGCATGTGGTTCCAGACAGGGCGACTTCTATGCAGTGGAAGGTGTGCCTGGGTCTGAGACAATCTTGTAACCATCTGTCCCAAATGAAGTCTGAGAGCATTAGGCTTGAAAAGCACCCCCAAAACTTCCTAGGTGCTGGGAGAGTGACCCCAATTGTAGAGCAAGAAAGGGATAGAGAGAAGGCTTATGTGCCTTGCAGACTTGACTGAAGAAGGGTTTGAGGGAGTTAGGCACTTCCCCGTTACAAGACCACCAAAATGATGTAATTTGGGGTTGCTGGGAACCCTAAAACATAAGGGTACAGGACAAGTCTTCCTAGAAAGAATTCAAGCACCCAAGACTTCTTTAAGTCAAAGTAGCAGGGTTTATTGTAACCCAATAGAATGGGCTAGATTCCTAATAAATCTGCCGCTTGATGGGATGAGATTGATATTGACATATAAAAAAAAGACTGAGAGACTTCAGAGAGGCCTGGAAAGACCAATATGAACTGATGCTGAGTGAAAGGAGCAGAACCAGGAGAACTTTGAACCAGCAGAACCAGCAATAATCACAGTGTGCAAGGAATTTTTCTGGCAGATTTTATTAGATCCAATAATTGGTTCTAATTACAGAGCGAAGATTTGAATGCTGGCCCTCAAATCCAGCATTGCTTTCACTACATCATAATGATGTGGATACAAAGGTGCTTCAAGGGTTAATATTAAGGGTTGATTTTTCAGTACCTTGTGAGACCCCTCCTGAGTTTGAGGACATCCTTAAGTCCCTTCCCCTTACCTTGAAATTCTGTAAAACTTCTCCCTTTTTCTGGACCATAAAAATTCATTGTCTCTCCTCCTCCTGGGTCATAAAGTTTATGCTGTTTGCCTTATCTTGCATCATGAATCTTCCTCATCCTGTCCCTAAATTTCCAACCCCCATTAGAAACTCTAAAAATTACAGCATCATCCTACAGGCTGTGTAGCTTTCTGTCTACATAAGTCTGGTTCTTTTCCTATATCAGTGCCTTTGTTTAGCTCCTTGCTAAATCTCAGATCCATATGCTTTTGCATCAATAAAGCTCCCATTGACTAAAGATGTCTAAGTGAATTTTTTCAAGTCTGAACCAGCTCTCCCAGCTCTGACCTCAACAATGCTGTGAGTGAATTTGGGCAAGTCAGCCTAGACTTTCAGCCTAGTTTTTTTTTTTTTTTTTTTTCTGCAAGATGAATGGCCTGGACTTTCCCATTCTCAACCCTACCATCCAATGCATCCACATGACTTGCCCAAGATCACACAGAAAGTTAGTCACAGAACTATAGAAACACAGTAGGTTTTGTTTTTCTTTCTTTTTCAATGAGGGGTTAGATAAGAAAGGAGAGAAATAAGATTGATTTTCATTAATTGATTAATTAATTCATTAATTAATTAATTTCATTAATTTTCATTAATTAATTAATTTTTTTAAGAAAAAAAGAGATTTTAAAATGTAATAGCAAGAATCGTAGGAAGTACCCTGGTTTGGGAGTCGAGACCCAGATTCTCATCATAGTTCTGCCCCGAATTCATTGTATGTCCTTTTGACAGGTCCTTTTACTTGCCTAGATGTCAGTTTAGCCCTTTGTAAAATAAAGGAATGAACTTGCTGACATTTAAGAGCCTTTTGTTTTGTTTTACAAAAATATTTACTGTTTACATTACCTTCTGTTGAAAAAAAATTCTGTGAGACAGAAATAGGAATAGAAAACAAATAGTAAGGGTGGGAAGTCAAGCTGGAACAGGAGAAGATCTGATAAAAAGGACAGTTTAAATAACTTAGAGGTAGTTTCAGGTCAGAAGCTCTGACCTTCTGAGATAGCTGGGACTAGACCAGAGGTCTCCTCATTTCTATTTGTTCTGAGCTCTTAGACCTTTAGGACTTTTCTTATACCACATGTGCATGAGGGGTCATGTTGACTCCATACTACATCCACAGGTAGATAGTGATTATTTGGGGACATTAGACTGTAGCCCAACTTTAAGAAATCTCATAGGAGACAAATTGGAGGAGCAAGGAATAGTATATTTATCAGATTTATGGAGAAGGGAAGATTTTTTGACTAAAGAAGAGATAGAAAGCATTATGAAATGCAAGATGGATAATTTTGATTACATTAAACTGAAAAGTTTTTGCACAACCAAACCCAATGCAAACAAAATTCAGAGGGATGTAGTATATTGGGAAAGAGTTTTTGCAACTAGTGTCTGTGATAAAGGCCTCATTTCTAAAATATATAGAGAACTGAGTCAAATGTAGAAGAATACAAGTCATTCCCCAATTGATAAATGGTCAAAGGATATGTACAGGGAATTTTCAGAGGAAGAAATTAAAGCTATCTATAATCATATGAAAAAATACTCTAAATCACTTTTGATTAGAGAGATGCAAATCAAAGCAACTCTGAGGTACCACATCACATCTATCAGATTGGCAAACATGACAGAACAGGAAAATGATAAATGTTGGAGAGGATGTGGGAGAGTTGGAACATTAGTTCATTGTTGGTGGAGCTGTGAGCTCATCCAACCATTCTGGAGAGCAATTTGGAACTATGCCAAAAGGCTGCAAAAATATGCATACCCTTTGACCCAGCAATATTGCTTTAGCACTTTATCCGCAAGAGAACATAAAAATGGGAAAGGGTCCCACATGTACAAAAATATTTATAGCAGCACTCTTTGTAGTTGTCAAAAACTGGAAATCAAGAAGATACCCATAAACTGCTGAATAAATTATGGTACATGAATGTAGTGGAATACTATTATACTATAAGAAATGATGAACAAGAAGACTTCAGAGGGGCCTGGAAAGACTTATTATGATCTGATGCTGAGTGAAAGGAGCAGACCCAGTAGAACTTTGTGCACAGCAATGACCACAGTGTGTGAGAGTTTTTTCTGGTAGACTTGGAACTTCATAGCAATGCAAGGACTTAAAAAAAAAATTCCCAGTGGTCTTCTAAGGCAAAATGCCCTCCACATCCAGAGAAAGAACTATGGAAGTCATTTGCAGAATGTAGCAGATCATTTTTTGTGTGTGTATTATGTTTTGGCTTGTTTTTGATTTTTCCCATTCATTTTAGTTCTTCTACACAACATGACTATAGTGAAAATGTTTTTAATAGGAATGTATGTGTATATCCTATATAGAATTGTATGCTATCTCAGGGAGGGAGTGGGGAGGTGTGCAAGTAGGGGAAAAAAAAAATCAAAATTATATGGTAGTGATTGTAGAACACTAAAAATAAGTAAGAATTTTTTTAAAAAGTTAAAAAAAAGAAATCTCAGAGGGACTAATATGGAAATGTTTTATGTGATTGCACAAGTATAACTTGTATCTGATTGATTCCATCTCAGGAAAGGGGAAGGAGAGGAAGGAATTTGGAAAGCAAAACTTTTTTTAAAATGTTAAAAATTGTTGTAACATGTAATTGGACAAAAAACATATATTTTAAAATGACACTTCATAGGATTAGTAGGGAAGCTGAAGGTAAAAATTTTTAAATGATTAAAAAATTTTGAAAAATTGTTAAAAAGAATAAAAAAAAATACTTATCCCTGCTCCCAGTAAGTACTATGCTCTTAATTTTTTTTCAAAATAACTTTTTAAATTTAACTTTTTATAGCTATTTTTTTAACTCAGGAGAAGATAAGAAGAAATATTTCTTATCCTGTCCTTCCTTTCTCTTTCTTTTTCAGTCTCTAACCCAGTTCCTTGGCTGGTCTGTCCTAAACCCTGATACCTACGAGTCAATGAACAAGCTGGAAAACAGGAAGGATGTATTCCAGGATATGGTCAAATATCATGTGAAGTGTGACAATGACGAGATACAGGAGATACTGGTCAGTGCCCCCTCTTTGGTATCTTACCCAGCCTTGCCACGTACCTTTCTGTCCTGGGCCATTTTTTACCCCAAGGCATCCAAAATCTGCATAAGACTTGAACTTGATATCCTTGCAGCCACATGGAACTCAGGGAACGCTGATCTTCCTCTGTTTGGTACCAATTTTCCTGAAGTATCTGCTTTCATTTCAGTCTTCTTTGAAATGCCGCCTCCCTAAGTTGTGATATCGTCTGAACTCTTGATACTTTGTATCTCTCTTGTGCACTTACAATCATGGAATCTTAGAGCCAGAAAGGGGCAGCTAGTCCAATCTTGTTTTACAGTGAAGAAACTAAGGACACGGGAAGTCAAATAATGTGCCCAAGGTCACACAGGTAGTAAGTAGTGGAGACTGGATTCAAACCCTCTGAACTCTAAGTTCAGACTTTTCTCACTGCTCTATGCTTATTATGGCCTCTTTTGTATTAGGCTATCTGTGTCTTACCTTCCCCACTTGATTTGGAGCTCTGTGTGGGTAGGGATCCTGCCATTGTTCTCCTTCGGAACTGATTGCAAAAAAGGAAATCTTTATTAAGCACTGCTTATGTGTAGAACACTAGGCTAGCCCCTAAAAGAAGGGACCTTTAGAGCTTTACAAATATTGTTTCATAACAACCCTGGGAGACAGGTGTCATTATTATTCCTATTTTATAATTGAGGGAAGTGAGGCAGATAAAAGTTAAATGACTTGAACAGGGTCACACAGCTAGGAAGTATCTGAGGACACATTTGAACTCAGGCCTTCCTGATTCCAGATCCAGTGTTCTATTCATTGTGCTACCTTGCTGACTGTGCAAGGTGAGAGACTTTCAAAAGTCTCTTAAAGAGTAGGGGCTATTTTTGCCTTTTTAGTAGCCTCAGTGCTTGGCATAATGCCTCGTATATAGCATTTAATAAGAACTCATTGCCCACCTGACTGGTATAATCAGTGAAAACCTGCTCAGTGAATTTGACCAAACTGGCTGTCATATTATCTGAACTGAGAAAAGATATCAATATTTAGCTCTTAAATTTATAATCTTAGATGAATAGAGACCTTTAAGAGGAGAGATTTAGAGATGGAAGGGACATTAGGATTACTTAATCTGATCCCTCATTTTTCAGATGGGAAAACTGGGGCTGAGTAAAAGTTGTCAAATTGACTGGCATTCATTACCCCCTCTTGTGTGCCTATGTGCCAGGCACTGTGCCAAGGGCTGGGGATACAAAGACAAACAAAAACAGTCCCTGTCCTCAAGGAATTCAAACTCAAATGGGATAGAGAGAAGGCAAACAACTAAGCATCAACAAGGTATGGACAGGTTAAACTGGAGATAATCTCAGAGTGAAGTTACTAACATTAAATTGAACTTGGAAAAGCTTGTAAGGTTCGAACTTGTCCAAGGTCACATAGGCAGTAAAGTGAGAGAGCTGGAAGCCTATTCTAGGCCCTCTTGGTCCAAAGCTAGCATCCTTTCCATTCCATGGATGATTTCTTTGATTCTCCTAAGACTTTGTGGGTTATAGGGTGGCAGCATCATTTAGTGGTGAGAACACTAGCCTGGGCATCAGAAGTCCTGGCTCTGCCATTGTGAAGTTGGGTTCATCATTTCCCATCCTTGAGTCTCAGTTTTCGCTTTCTGTAAAATAGGGATAACAATGATTGTAAAATAGGACTGTGAGGAACAGTGCTTTGTAAACCCAAAAGTACTCAAAGTATGAGCTCGTGCTTCCTTGGGGAAGGAAGAGAGATGAGAAGAGAGAAGTGGTAGCACTGTGGCGCCTTCATTCATTTTCACCTCTCTCTCTCTCTCTCTCTCTCTCTCTCTCTCTCTCTCTCTCTCTCTCTCTCTCTCCCCCCCCCCCCCATCCCAACCTTTATTTCTTTCCAGAAAACTAGAGAAGTATATGGGAAGGAGCCCTGTGACTGCGAAGAAGAGGAGTTAGCTGAAATTCTAGTGAGTAGAATTAATATAATGTTTTCTGTGATGTAGTATTGGTAACTTTGTAGGGGATGGGGCAAAGGCTGGTTAATGCCTGTTCCTGTCCCAGTAATGTGAGGAATTGATAAGAACTTGAGGTGGTATCCAGGGCAGAAGGATTTTCAAGAGATTCTGGAAGACCTGAAGAGATTATGGGATCCAAAGTCATAAACTTAATGGTGAAATTTCTGGCTTGGGGACAGGTAACAGATGAGATATTTGGGAGCAGGAAAATTTTTCCCAGTGGATGTCATATCAGTCAGTGAATATTGATGTGCATCTGTCCCCTCACTCACAAGGCCAAACTGAGTTACCTGCCCAGTCTGACATATGACTTTCCCAGAGTCCCACAGCAAGTCTCTTGTGAAGCTAGAATTTGAATTCAGGTCTCCTTGTCATCCTCTTTATCCTCTATACCACCACACTGTGGTCCTTCACTGCTTTTTTCCCCCTCCTTCCCCTGGAGTTCTATTGTACTCAAGTGGATGATGAGATTATTAATTATTGAAACTGGGAATTGCTCCTTGTGGTGGGTTGAAAAACCTCCCAGCTCTTCTTCTCAAGTTACAGTGTGCTTTGGGGCTTCGCTCACTGGGTCCTGCAGAGCCCTTGGTTCCCCACTTTATATGAAAGGTAAGGAGAGAATAGAGTTGGATTCAGAGATCTGCTGGAGCTGTCCTTATCTGACAGGGGAATAATGAACTACCCTCCACCCAGCTCCAAAGAGAAGATAAAGGAGGAGGAGAGCTCTGTGCCAGGGGCAGACTTCTCCCTGAGTCTTGTACTAACTCAACAAGAATAATTTTTCTTTCTTTCCTTTTTCCTTCCTTCCTTCCTTCCTTCCTTCCTTCCTTCCTTCCCTTCCTTCCTTCCTTCCTTCCTTCCTTCCTTCCTTCCTTCCTTCCTTTCTTTCTTTCTTTCTTTCTTTCTTTCTTTCTTTCTTTCTTTCTTTCTTTCTTTCCTTCTTTCTTCAGCAAAGTGAACTCCCAGATGCAGAAAAATATGAAATTAATAAATTCCACTTCAGTGATCTGCCCCTGACCGAGCTGGAACTGGTGAAATGTGGGATCCAGATGTATTATGAACTGAAAGTGGTGGATAAGTTTCACATACCCCAGGAGGTAAGGCTCACACCCCAGACCTCTGACTTCCTTTTCTTTTTCAAAATGTTCTACATGGAGTCCAGAGAGTGACCTCAAATTCTCTTCATGTTGCTCTGGTCATTTTTATAATGATCACTGAGGCTCTGTGAAAACCTCAGGAATGGAACTGTGGAGGCATGCCTCATTCATCATAAATATAGTGGAAGCTCACTTTTCTGCAGATAGGGAAACTGATACTGAAAGAGATTAAGTGAACTGCCCAAAGTCACACATCTAGGAATTATCGGAAGCAGAATTTGAATTTGGGTCTTCTTTACTCTATGGGTGGCATTCTAACAACTTCACCAGCTATCTGCCTCTGTGTTCAAAGGATGAGCTCAAATCCCTACCAGGGTGCTGCTGCAGGATAGTTCTTTTCAAATCTCCAAAAGGGAAAGGACTTGTTCATGGTCACACAATCAATCCATGCCAGAACTAGGCTGGAAGCCAGGGCTTTGACTTTCCAGGTCGACTCCTTTAACTGCCCCTATGAAGGGCTGCTCCTTCAGCAGGAAGTTGTTTCCTACTGATCGTGTTAATTTTTCCGAGTCAGATTTCCCTCCATTGTATTATTGTTATTCAAATTATTTTTATTAAAATTCAATTCAACTCACCTCAACAAACATTTATTAAGTCTGTGATATGTGCACAGCAAGAGATAGAATAGAGTAATAGACATGGTTGACTTGGGGAGTGAGGAAGATCTGAGTTCAAACACTCTTTTAGATATTTACTAGCTAGGTGACCCTGGACAAGTCACTTAACCTCTTTGGTCCTCAGTTTTGTTACCTATAAAATGTGGGGGTTGGTTTCAGTTTCCTCCGGAAGGAAGGTTCCTTCCTACTCTAAATCTATGATATAATGAAAAGGGCATCTACACAGGGAATTTCACACAATGGTAAAATCACAGCTCTAAAATTTTTTTCAACTGTTTAAGGTACTATTTGGGGGGGAGTTGGAGAGTAAGGAAAAAATGAAACAGTCTATGACTTCTTGGAGATGGTGTGATATAAATGCCTCATGTTTATGTCATATAATGATCATTATGTCATAATCTTTCCACGTATCCATGCCTAGGCCCTAGTACGGTTCATGTACTCTCTCAGCAAAGGGTACCGAAAAATCACCTACCACAACTGGCGCCATGGATTCAACGTGGGACAGACTATGTTCTCATTGCTTGTGGTAGGTTTGATGCTGTGATTGCCCAGTTCTTGGGAGGAGAAGGGGCAGGGGGGAGAGTAGAAAGTAGGAATGTGTTATCATTGCTCTAAAGCCACCTGTCTAAGGAAGGTATCTCAAGTAGCTGAGGAAGAGGGAGAAGCTCCCATGGACTAGCACATGGAGATAGAATGAATGAGGCACACAAGACGAGAGGAAGTGGCAGTCAAGTTCTCCATTAGTGAAGGTCTTTGAGTGAAAGCTGGATGGCACCTTGGTGGGGATAGTTTAGGAGGAGTTTTGGTTCAGACACAGGGTAGGACTAGAGGCTGAGGTCTTTCTGACTCTGAGATGCCACATGAATGCTGGGACCTGAAGAGGAGATAAGATGTTCTAATTGGGAATCAAGAGTATGGCAGAAGAGCCAATTTTTAAATGCTGCTACTTTTATTTTTTAATTAAGTTAAAATTTTACTATTTTTATTTTTAACTTTACTTCATCCTTGAACATTTCTCCCCTACTCTATCCAGTAAGGTATTCCTTGTAGCAAGGTCTAAAAAAAAAGAAAAAAAGATCATTCAACAATTCCCATCAACACCATAATCCTATCTGACATTATGTACAATATTCCACTCTATATTCCTTTTCTAGAGAGAACAGAAAGATTCTGTATCTATATTTGAGGGTTGGAGAAATAGTTTCCAGTGGGCTGAAATGCAGTGACCTGGATCAGAGTCATTGACAAGAAAACTGGAATTAAGTGAAGAAAATGAAGCATCCTATTCCCTGTGCTTTATACCTAGGACTGCAGATCTCTTCATGACTTATAAGCCTTTAACCCATTTTTACCTGCTATTGATATATTCACCATACTCCACTCACATGTCACTTTATAATGCTTATAGTAGATTCCTTTTAAAAATATGAAAAGAAATAGTGTGCTGCCTTGGGGAGGAAAAGGAGGAGAAGGAAAATCCTATGCATTTTCCCCATAAGTTCCCTGGGTTTAGGGAAATCCTGCAAAGTTAGGGGAAATAATGGCTGCAAACAGTTAGTAGCTGACCCAACAGCAAGGCATCATGGGATGTAGAGCTGGAAGAGAAGAAGGTGACCCTTTACTAAACCAACTTCTTCATTTTATAGAGGTTGAAACAGAAGTCTGGGAAGTAACCAGCCCGTGGTCACAATAATAGCAACACCAGAGTCAGAGCCAGGTCACCTGATTCCAAGTCTAGTATACATTACATTATTGCCTTTATGGGTGTTTTGTCGAGACCTTCCCTAGTCTGAACCTTATGTTTATGAACTGCTCCTTTGGAGAAAGGAATGCAGAACTGAAGAATAAATCTATCTTTACCCTTATTTGCGTGACCAAGTATTTATGCACTCATGGGACACATTCCTTAGAGTTATACTTAAACCAGGAAGGCTTAGGAAGAGCACATGACTTTCTAGAGGATAGAGTATTAAATGAAAGAATTATAGGAGCAAGTGGTACAAGATGACTCCAAGGTAATTCCAAATGATACAAGGTGACATGATTAGAATTCTCTGTTCCTCTTTTTAACCAAGGTAACCAAAATCAAGCCATTTCTACCTTTTCACCTTCTCAAAGTCCTCCCATCTCATCCTGAGACATCTCATGGAGGAATAACAATGAGGGAGCTGTGATGGGGCTTGTGAAATGAGGAGTGGGTACTTCCAGGGCAGTGGGTGGATGAAAGAATGGTCTCAGGCTCCTGTCATTGCCTTCTTCCCACATGCCAGCATCTGACATGGGTGCTGTGCCAATGTATGCGGAAGAGAGTGTAATTGTACTGGTTCATCAGACCTGATTGTTAAATTTTCAACGTGAGCATTTTTATCTTGGAAATTGGCAAAAGCTATAAAAGCTTTTTGGCTTTTGACCTTTGCTAATTGCCCAGAGGTAAGAAAGTGATGGAGAAAATGTTAATGAAACAAATTTAACTTAAAAGTTTATGGTGTCTACATTTTTTCCCTTGGAGACCTAGTTGTTAACCATTTACCAGCATGCCCTTGACTAATTAGCATGGAATCCTAGCATCTCAGAGCTGGAAGAGAGCCCAAAGAGTGTCTAGTCCAACTCATACCCTCAAAGGACTCTCTTCTACAGTGGCTCCAGTGTTCATCTAATCTCTTTGTAAAGGTCTCCAGGGATGAGAAGCTCTCAAAGCAGCTCAGTCAACTGGTGGAAAGTTCTGTTTATTACATAGTTCTTTTGAGTGAGCCGAAGTCCTCTTCCCTCTAATTTAACCTCAGTTTTCTTTGTTCTGTCCTCTGAGACCAAGCAGAATAGTTGTCTTCCTTCAGAGTCTTTCAGGCATTCAAAGACATCAGTCATGTCTCTTTTCTCAGCCTGTACCAGAAGTCGTTTCCTTTTGCTCAGCATCCTCAAGTTCTTCCACCAATCTTCATGTGACATGATTTTTAGTCCCCCTCACCTATCCTGGCTGCCCTCCTCTGGGTGTGCTCCTGATTTGTCAGTGTCCTTCCTAAAGTGAGGATCCCAGAACTGAACTCAATGCTTCAAATGGGGCCTGACCAGAGCAGAGATCAGTGGCACCTCTGATTGAATTGAGGACATAGCTTCAGAAATAGTGACCTCCAATGACCCCTGTTAGAATGACCCAGATGTTATTTGCAATTACCTTTGAATTTCTCACAAGAAAGGCCGGTGAGAAATCCTACAGGGCATCATGATTATTCAGATTGGAGTTGCCTCCCCTGTTCTCAGGTGAGTTTTTTCTCCTACCTTGATACGTGACATCATGATGTTATCCTGATTGCTCAATATACCCTGACTGCCCTGAGAAACTCACTAAAGCTTAGAATTGGAAGGATCATCTCATCTGACCTGCTTCTTTGAGGTCTACAGAAGGGAAAGAACTTACCAAAAATCTCATCCTATGTTACTGACAGACCCAAGTTTCCTGACTCCCAACTTCTATCCTATCCAACATCTAACTATAACTATAACTGTAATTGTGTGTGTGTATGTGTGTGTGTGTGTGTAACTTATCGTCTCCAGAGTGAAGAAAGGGGGTTGTTACCATGGGGGATTCTTCCTCTTGGTTTCTGAATAATCCATGCATACCTTTATTGTTTCTGGGATGCCAACCTGCTTTAAGTAAGTTGTCAATGACTCAGATGTTCTGATTGTCCACGTAGACTGGGAAACTAAAACGATATTTCACAGACCTGGAGGCCTTGGCCATGGTGACTGCTGCTTTCTGCCATGATATTGATCACAGAGGCACCAATAATCTCTACCAGATGAAGTAAGTGAACTCATGTCCCCAAAGGACCTTCCCAGCCAAACATGGATAATTTGTGGGACATTCCTTTCCTCTCCTTATCATCATCCTCAGAGCCATAGAACTGTGGAATGGTAGACTTGGAAGAGACTTAGTAGGGGCAGAATATTTTCCCCCTCTGGGCCCATATGTAAGCTGAAAGGGGTTGAACTAAATGACCAGATAGTTTTTAAGATCTTTCCAGAGAGCTCTGATATTTTGTGTTCTAAAGATCTTCCATTTCTGATATTCCATGTTCTGTGTTCTAAGGTCTCTTTCAACACTCATATTCTGTGTTCTATGTTTTGAGGTCCCTCCCAGAGCTTATATTGTAATATTTTGATGACTGTAATGTTCTCTACCCTGTATTTCAGATCCCAGAATCCACTGGCCAAACTCCATGGATCTTCCATCTTGGAAAGACATCATTTGGAATTTGGCAAAACACTGCTGAGGGATGAGGTACAATTCTATGCTTCTTTCTTTGTTAACATCTTAAAAAATTTCATCTATGCCTTCTGATTTTATACTACAGTCATTTTTGCTTATATCTATCTTTCCTCCTTCTTCCAGCAAGACTTCTCCCATAAAAACAACATCAAAAAGTTAGGCAATACTACTGATATGTTAATCATGTTTGAGCAAGTATATATTAAGCCCATAGTCCTTTTCAATGACAGGAGGGAAGTACATTTCATATGATCATAGCTCTAAAGCTAGAAGGTACTTTAGAGGTCATCAAATTAAAACTTCTAATCATCAATTTTTTTTTAATTTTTCACCTTTTTTCCTTGTGCCTTTTTTAATTAAAATTTTTATTTTAAAATATTAAACATTTAATTTTTTCTTTCTCTTACCTCTTCCCACATTGGAAAATAAAGAAAAACAAAATCTTTTTAACAAATATACTTAGTCAAGTAAAACAAATTCCCAGATTGGCAAAAATATGTATATTTCATTCTGCATATTTAATCCACTAAGTAAGTAAGGAGGTGGATAGGATTCTTAATAATCAGTCCTTTGGAATCATTATAGTTGATTACTGTATTGATCAGAATTTTTAAGTTTCAAAATTGCTTGTTTTTATAATATTGAAGTTACAGGATAAATTTTTCTCTAGGATCTATTCACTTTATTCAGCATTAATTCATACAAGTCTTCCTTTTTCTGAAACTATCTCTTTCATCACATCTTAGAGCAAAATTGTATTCCATTACATTCATATAGCATTTGTTCAACCATCCCCAATTTATGGTCACTCTATTAGCTCCCAGTTCTGCACTGTAACAAAAAGAGCTGTTATAAATAGTTTTATACATATAGGTCCTTTTCCTCATTCTTTGCTCTCTTAGAGGCCAACTCCTTCATTTTACAGATGAAGAAACTATGTCCCAGGACTGCCAAGCCCAAGTAGTTGTTGTCTTATATCTAAAGTCATACAAAGCATTTTCTCATATTAACCATGTTGAAAAAAAATTAAAAGTAAGAAACATAAAGGAAGTGGTAAAAATATGCTTTGATCTGCACTCAGAGTCTATCAGTTCTCTCTGGCAGTGGATAACATTTTTCATCATGGTCCTTTGGAATTGCCTTAGATCATCATATTAATCAAGTCTTTCACAGTTGATCATACTTACAACATTGCTGTTACTGTCTTGTGTACAATGATCGCCTGGTTCTGCTCACTTCATTCTGTATCAATTAATATGGGTCTTCCCAAGTTTTTCTGAAATCATTCTGCTTATCATTTCTTATAGCACAATAATATTCTATCAAAATCATATACCACAATTTGCCCAGCCCTTTCCCAATTGATAGGCATCCCATCAATTTCCAATTCTTTGCTCCCACAAGAAGAGCTGCTGTCAATAGTTTTTACCTATGGGTCCTTTTTCTTTGATCTTTTTGGGAACAGAGCTAGTAGTGGTATTGTTGAATCAGAGGGCATGTACAATTTTATAGCCCTTTGTGCATAGTTCCAAATTGTGCTCTAGAATGGTTGGATTGATCCACACAGATTTTCATATAAGAGAACTAAAATTGGAACATTGGTCTCCTAATTAAAAATTCAGGGTATTTTTCTTTGTGTCACATGTTTAATTGGTTCAATATAGATGATGATATCCTCCAGATTCTTGTTTTAGGTGATATTGGGCTGACTATAAGCTCCCCACTACCTATAGGGTCACCTCAATGGGATTCTTGACCACCCAAAAGAAATTGTGCTAACATTCCAGAAAAGAAAAATTCAACTAGATAATGACTGTCTATTGCCAGGACTATGGCATGCAGTTTTAGAAACCTGTTGGATCAGTTCAGCAGTATGTATTTCTTCAATAGGTATGTTAGATGAAAATCTGATCCCAGAATTGACGAGAAAGGAGGAAGAGATTGCATTCAGGAAATTTTGCAGTGTATTTAACAGTCTTGAGTTGATCGCTGTCCAAAAAAACAAACAAACAAACAAACATTAATATTCTCCTATGTAGTTATGTGCATATGAATGATGAAACTCATCACAGTCTCTGAAGAATCAAAACTGCAAGTCATTCAAAGGACAACAGAAAAAAAATCCTCATTGAAAGGTGGCATGATACAGTGGAAAGAGATTTGGAGCCAGAGTGCCTACATTTGAATCTTACCTCTGACAAATCTCTGATAATTATTCTGTGTGACCTTGGACAAGTTACCTCTCTGGGCCTCTTGTTCCTCAACTGTAAAATGAGTAGGATGTGTTAGATGGCATCTGAGGTCCCTTCCAAATTTCAATGTGTGATCATTGTTCATGGTGAGTATAAGTGGACTGCAATTTATCAGCAAATCTGACTCATGTACAAGATATTATAGAAGGGATGTTATCCAGGACATGTTGTCATAGAAGCATTTGTTAAGTGCTTATATGGGGCTAGGGACTGTGTTAAGTGCTAGGGATACAAATATAAGTTAGCAGAAAAGACCCTTACCCTCAAAGAACTCATACTATAATGTGTGAAGGTAGCACATACAAAAGGTGAACTGAAAATTTCTAAGGTTGAAGAGGTAGAAGAGGGTACTAGTGAAGGCATCAAGGTAACTGAATAAGAGGAGAACAGGAAAAGAAGTCTGGGGAGTTGAATCATGAGTGACGTGGAACATGGCTGAGGCCTTCCTGACTAGGTCTGGGAAGACAGTCACCAGTTAGGGGAGTGGGATCTCAGCATAAAAACCTCTTCATGGTGGCAAGTTGGTTGGCAAGAAGGAAGAAAAGGATTCTGGAGAGTAAAATCATTGGATGAGGTGGATTGGTCATATGATAAGAGCAAAAGATAGTGGATGGACAACCTAAGTGCTGCCTTAGTATCCATAGAATGATACAAGACCTAGGTCTTGTATCATAAATCATGGATGGAAGGAGGAATCTCTGCAGGAGTTGTGGGAAGTCATG